>OY757021.1:46910846-47254846 GCA_963580285.1 Lucinisca nassula
CGTCGTACATGTAACGGAACGTATCTAGCTAATTTGCATATTTAATCCACTAGTGGATTATCGAAAATAATACATGGCGTTATTACACCCTCAGACGCGACATCAAATGATAATTATGTTAATTTTATTGTGAATGTACATGTGTATGTAAAGTCTCAGAGAGAGAGAGAGAGAGAGAGAGAGAGAGAGAAGGAGCGAGGGAGAGAAGGAGGGAGAGAGAGCGATCCAGGGTCATCATGGCCCTCTTGTATAGGAATATGTATCAGACCACGATGAGGGGTCGCATACAAGAATGAAGGTTTTCCCTTTCTTGGTTTTCCAAGTTATGCTCCTTTGTTTACTTGTTTCAAACGTTCTTCTACATGTATGCATCATGAGAGAGAGAGAGAGAGAGAGAGAGAGAGAGAGAGAGAGAGAGAGAGAGAGAGAGAGAGAGAGAGAGAGAGAGAGAGGGAGAGAGAGAGAGAGAAAGAGAGAGATTTTCATACTGCTGTTGTAAACAATATGTCTGTACAATGTATATATATTGTACATAATGGAGGGCCTCATGGAAGATCAGCTTTGTATGCTAAATGTGTTACCCTCTGAAAATAAAGACGATTATTATTATTATTATTAATAAGAAAAATATCATTCTCCTCTAAAATAAAAATTATGGGTACTCGTTACAACTGCTCGATGAGGCAGTTCTAATGTGTACCAACAATCTAAATTTTGAGCAGAATTAAGAAAAATGTCACAATTTTTCATCTTAAAACTTTTTTTTTGGGGGGGGGGGGGGGGGGGGGGCAGTATAATTTACAATATATTTGTATAGGCGTGTTTACGTAATGATTCTTCTTCTTCTGCATTTGCAATGTCTACTCAACTGAATTTTTGCCAAAAGGTGCTACACCTCTATGTTTGTTTGTTTTTGTTTGATTTGTGGTTTAACTGTATGCTACATGCTAAATATCTAAGCTCTGGGCCCTGTGGTTTCAGAGAAGAAGATTTTTGAAGCTTTTTTTTCCATTATGAGTCTATAGGAGCTAAGGGGCCCCGGGGAGTGGCCCTTTTGGACCCCAGGGGCATGATTGGCAGGAATTATGTAGGTGACCACTTGCCGTTGCTACCTGCTAAATATCTAAGCTCTGGGCACTGTGGTTTCAGAGAAGAAGATTTTTTAACCTTTTTTCCATTATGAGTCTATGGGAGCAAAGGGGCCCTGGCGTGTGGCCCATTTGGAACCCAGGGGCATGATTGGCAGGAATTATGTAGGTGACCAATTGCCGTGGCAACATGCTACATATCTAAACTCTGGGCCCTGTGGTTTCAGAGAAGAAGATTTTTGAAGCTTTTTTTTCCATTATGAGTCTATGTGAGCTAAGGGGCCCTGGGGCGTGGCCCGTTTGGATCCTAGGGGCATGATTGGCAGGATTTATGTAGGTGACCACTTGCCGTTGCTACATGCAAAATTACCTAGCTCTGGGCCCTGTGGTTTCAGAGAAGAAGATTTTTGAAGCTTTTTTCCATTATGAGTCTATAGGAGCTAAAGGGCCCCGGGGCGTGGCTGTTTGGACCCCAGGGGCATGATTGGCAGGAATTATGTAGGTGACCACTTACCATTGCTACATGCTAAATATCTAAGCCCTTGGCTCTGTGGTTTCAGAGAAGAAGATTTTTGAAGCTTTTTGTTCCATTATGAGTCTATGGGAGCTAAGGGGCCCCGGGGCATGGCCCATTTGGACCCTATGGGCATGATTGGCAGGATTTATGTATGTGACCACTAGCAGTTGCTTCATGTTAAATATCTAAGCTCGTGGCCCTGTGGTTTCAGAGAAGAAGATTTTTGAAGCTTTTTATTCCATTATGAGTCTATAGGAGCTAAGGGGCCCCGGGGCGTGGCCCTTTTGCACCCCAGGGGCATGATTGGCAGGAATTATGTAGGTGACCACTTGCCCTTGCTGCGTGCTAAATATCTAAGCTCTGGGCACTGTGGTTTCAGAGAAGAAGATTTTTTAACCTTTTTTCCATTATGAGTCTATGGGAGCAAAGGGGCCCCGGCGCATGGCCCATTTGGAACCCAGGGGCATGATTGGCAGGAATTATGTAGGTGACCAATTGCCGATGCTACATGCTAAATATCTAAACTCTGGGCCCTGTGGTTTCAGAGAAGAAGACTTTTGAAGGTTTTTTTCCATTATGAGTCTATTGGAGCTAAGGGGCCCCAGGGCGTAGCCCATTTGGACCCTAGGGGCATGATAGGCAGGATTAATGTAGGTGACCACTTGCCGTTGCTACATGCCAAATATCGCAGCACTGGGCCCTGTGGTTTTAGAGAAGAAGATTTTTGAAACTTTTTTCCATTATGAGTCTATAGGAGCTAAAGGGCCCTGGGGTGCGGCCCGTTTGGACCCCAGGGGCATGATTGGCAGGAATTATGTAGGTGACCACTTGTCCTTGCTACATGCTAAATATCTAAGCTCTGGGCCCTGTGGTTTCAGAGAAGAAGATTTTTGAAGCTTTTTGTTCCATTATGAGTCTAAGGGAGCAAAGGGGCCCCGGGGTGTCGCCAATTTGGATCCCAGGGGCACGATTGGCAGGAATTATGTAGGTGACCACTGGCTGTTGCTACATGCTAAATATCTAAGCTCTGGCCCCTCGGGTTTCAGAGAAGAAGATTTTTGAAGCTTTTTTTCCATTATGAGTCTATGGGAGCTAAGGGGCCCCGGGGTGTGGCCAATTTGGACCCAAGGGGCATGATTGGTAGGAATTATGTAGGTGACCATTTGCCATTGCTACATGCCAAATATCTCAGCTCTGGGCCCTTTGGTTTCAGAGAAAAAGATTTTTGAAGCTTTTTTTCATTATGAGTCTATATGAGCTAAAGGGCCCCGGGGTGTGGCCCGTTTGGACCCCAGGGGCATGATTGGCAGGAATTATGTAGGTGACCACTTGCCGTTGCTACATGCTAAATATCTAAGCTCTGGGCCCTGTGGTTTCTGAGAAGATTTTTGAAGCTTTTTGTTCCACCATGAGTCTATTGGAGCGAAGGGGCCCCCAGGCGTGGCCAATTTGGACCCCCCCCCCCCCAGGGGCATGATTGGCAGGAATTATGTAGGTGACCACTGGCTGTTAATACATGCTAAATATCTAAGCTCTGGGCCCTGTGGTTTCAGAGAAGAAGATATTTTAATTTTTTCCCATTGTAAGTCTATGGGAGCTATATGTTGCCATGGCAACGATAATTCAAATCTGATCAGCCCAAAAACCTTATGCAGCCTTTCCCCCTACCTGATGATGCTTCTCATGAAATTTGATCAAGATTGACCATGGGGTATTAGAGATATACTTATTTGAAATTGTTTACGGACGCACGACGGACGACGGACAAAAAGTGATCACAAAAGCTCACCTTGTCACTACGTGACAGGTGAGCTAAAAATGGTGGGAAAATATGCCAGGTGTTCCCCTTTAATTAGTTTTAAGGCAAATGTATTTTAAATTTTCTTTGACTGACCCTTTTGAGATTATTTTATTTATATTGGCCAGGGCCCAGTCGTTCAAAGCATCATTAGCTTAATAACGAGCTCTTTAGTTGTCAACTTGTTAAATGTTCATCATCATCATCATCATCAACGGATTTTTGATTAACGTGCAGGTACAGGGGCAATGTCCACAGAAGTGGGCCCCCTTCCGGGTAGCTGGCTTGCTGCATGTATGGCAGATCTTATACCAGATCTCCAGGCTTGAATGTAGCTGCCATGATATGTTTTGACAGTTGTAATTTACAGGACAGCCTGTCCTGGCTGACTTCCCTACTCAATTCTTTTATGGCACATGAGCAAGCCGCCGTTCCCAACTCACTAGGGCAGGTGTGCTTTACCGTTGTCCTTGTACAGCAAGGATCATCCGCCAAACCACAGTAGCTAGTACACCAAGCCATCGGTCTGTAGATGGTTGCTGCCTAGCTCTGCCACCCAGGTTGTGGCAGCCTCATAACCCTGAAGGTGGGGAGGCAACTGTGATAATGGGCAACCTCACATTCCCACACTAATTTAGAGTGTCACAGCTGGATGCATTTTTACGTCATACCCAGGACCCAAGTTTTAGTATTTTTGCTGAAAAAATGTGAGTAGTGAGCTACTCAATTTTTTTTTCAGCAAAAATATTAGTATATTTGCCATTTTTAAAGTTTTAACAATTTGTTAACTAAAGACATCGTTAGTTTTGCACAACTGGCCCCTGATCTTTAATCACAGTTGGGCGAAAAGCTGGAGAAAAAACCACCTTACCTTCTGTTGCAACACTTGGCATCCCATGTGCGAGTTGAGCAAGACTAGAGCCCGCATTCATGATAGGCCATGAGATTTAGAGCCCTTAACAACTAAGCCATGAAGGCCATTTTATCCCATTGTATGTGCGAAACCCCTAAAGGGGTATCATGGCAAGTAGTGCAGGCCCAGATCAGACGCTGCAGAATGCAGCATCTGATCAGGGCCTACACTGTTTGCAAAATGTTCAGCCATGTTCCAAATGGATTTTGAAGAAAACACAACCGGACACCCCTAAATTTTGAAGTGGACTCCTGTTATATATAAGGAGAAAGATTCCATTTGGTACAAAAAGGGTAAATTAGCTGGCCCTGGTTGCTAACGCCAAAGGCAGGTTTTCTCGTGGCTGTACTCACGTAATACCTACATCTCAGACTTTCTTTTCTAAACTGGTCTTGTAGTTTGTTCAGATTATCACTGTAAGTCTTGCTTAACGTAGTTGTGTGTTCTGAAATTAGTAATAACTTATATATCTCCCCTCATCCTGCTGAATTAACCCTTATCTTGCTGTTCAAAACAACCCCTATCTTTGCAAACGGTATAGATCAAGATCAGATGGCTTCTGAAGAAGCCATCTGATCAGGATCTACACTGTTTGGCATTCAGTTTATGAATTTGTAGCAATAAATTACATCAACTAATTTGATTGGTTGATAGACAGAAATGGGTGTGGCTTAAATCAATATTCAGCAAGATAAGGGTTAATTTTGCCTGACCCATTGCTGACTAGCAACCAATGAAATAACTTGCTATAATGTATTCATTCAATTCACAAACTGAATAACAAAGTGTGTAGATTCTGATCAGATGTTTGTTTGTTTGTATTGGAGTTTAACAGCCCAGTCAACACTATTTTCGGGTCATTTTTGAGCTGGTTGCTTTACCTAACAACACTTCCTTAGCAGGCTTATTAAGAGTTATTCCTAAGCTGTTAACCAGTACAGTTCACATTCTTTCACCAGAAGCTAACAACTGCAACTGCCCTTTTTAAATCAGCAGAAGGCAGAGAATGATCATACAAAAAATTTCACACTTTTCCCGGGCAGGCTTATATGTAAGCGGTTAACCAGTACAGTTCACATTCTTTTGTCAGAAACTGACAACTGCCCTTCTTGAAACAGCAAAAGGGAGAGAATGACTGTAGAAAAAATTTCATGATCAATCTCCATGAAAGAATGTTGCCTACCCCGGCAGGTATCTAACCCGCGTCCTCCTGATCACCAGTCAGACGCGCATCCGACTGAGCTACCGAGTCCAGCTCTGATCAGATGACTGCTTCATGATTCTTCAATGTTTGCTAGGATAGGGTTTGTTTGGTTTGGGGTTTAATAGTCCAGTCAACATTATTTAGGTCATACCGAGCCAGCCAGTTTGCCTAACAGCCCTTCCTTGGCAGGTATATTATAATTATATGCAAGCCAATAACCAGTACAGTTCACATTCTCTCAGCAAAAGCTGACAACTGTCCTTTTTGAATCAGAAGAAGGTAGAGAATGACCGTAGAAAAAATTTCATGCTCAATCTCCACAAAAGGATGTTGCCGAGCTGATGCGGACCAAATCCACGATCTCCTTATCACCAGTCATGATCAGATGTGCATTCGACTGAGCTAATGAGGTCGGGTGCAAAGGGGTTGTCATGTTCAGCAGGATAAGTGTATACAAACAGGCGGGGAATGTGATCCCATGTTCCAAGTCAAAAATCAAAATAATGAATTAGTTTTACTGCAAAGCGTTTTCACTGTTCAACAATCTTTTGTAGCTGACGTTGTGAGAAGCACGTTTACATGTGACGTCATCGATTGTGCCATTATGCAGCGTTACCCTGATAACGTTGCTCAGCTGAAAAATGTTTACGGCATGTCAGAATGAGAGTTTTGCAACAGAAAATAATGAAATAAGATACAAAAAAAAAAAAGTCTAAAGAATTCATTTATTTATTTGCTGGAAATTAGCGCAGTGCTTTTATTTCTTCTCAACTATGCAGCAGATCCAATATGGCGGCCATCGCAATCAAGCGAAGGCAAGTATGTGAGGTTAATATATTTTTGCTCATGGGGTTTATGGAAAATAATCGCACTTGCGCTGTCCAATCAAAAGCCTGCAAATTTCTTTGCAGTATAACAAGATACTCTACCTTTAGGAAGCCCAAGCTGCTGCAGTTCATTGGACAATGACTCTCCGTCAACACTGTATTTGGCAGCGCTAGACAGAATAAAATGTAGGGCAGCAATACTGGCTTTTACATCACCCTCCTCTGTAAGGACAAAACAAGAATGACTGTATTAATCTGGGCCAGGCCCTAATGTTACATGTGAGCCCTATCACGAGAAAAATCTTTCGATCAATTTTTGACAAGGCATGACAGACATCTGGCTGGGCCCAGTTGTTAAAAGCCCCATTAGCTTAATAGGCTTAAATTATTAATTGTTCTTACACACCAGACAAGGAAATCCGTGATTTTACCCTGGGATAGAAATTTATGTTCTGACCCTGCTGTTCCGACCCCAAATCGAATATAATCGCGTGTTTGATAAATGCACTGGTTGATTACAACCTCATGTGCGGCGTCGTCATGCGTGACGTCACTAAACATTCCTGTTGTGTCATCACAAAATGGCGGACGTCGGTAACCGAAGTGACAGCAGCATTAAAATTCGCAATAGAAATGGAAGGTATGCAAGAAAAAGAATCCAATATGGGTGTGAGGGGTGGATAGAAAAATCCGTCCCTCGGGATCACTGTCTGGCATCACTCGGCAAGCCTCGTGATGCCGGACAGTGTCCCTCGGGACGGATTTTTCAATCCACCCCTCACACCCATATAAGATTCTTATATTCTAGCACCCACAATAACTTAGGCTGTGTTATTTTTGCTGGAAAAATGTGAGTAGCTTCTGCATTTGCAAAAGCTACTCAAAGTTTTTCAGCAAAAATATTAGTGTATATGTCATATTGAATGATCAAAGTTTTAACAATATGTACACTAGCGATGTCGATAATTTTGAAGAACTGGCCCCTGCCTGCACATCTATACAGACAAACAACAGTATTCAGAGTTTACAATTCCAGTTTTTCAGGTTTTGCAATGTAAAAGAAAACCAAAAAGTACCCCTAAGACCAAACGAACAAGAAATCCTGTTTTCAAGCCAAAAAAATATTCTACAAACTTCCAAGTAGTAATAACTATTTATGTGTTTTTAGAAAGAGAAATAAAAACAAGAGGGCCATGATGGCCCTGGATCGCTCACCTGATCCATAGGGTATCAAGTGGGCCCCTGGGAGAGCCATTATTGGCCCCGGGCTATAATATGATTAATCTTGGTAGTAGTCTAAAAGGTGAAGCTTCATACCAATATCAAAGAATGGAGACTTCTGGTTTCAGACAAGATTTGATTTTATAAGTCTATGTAAAACCGAAGGCCCCCAGGGCGGGGGCATTTTTGGCCCCAGGGCTATAATTTGAACAATCTTGGTAGGGGTCCACTAGATGAAGCTTCACACCAAATATCAAAGAACTGGGCCTTGTGGTTTCAGAGAAGAAGATTTTTAAAGATTTTCCCTATATAAGCCTATGTGAAACCAAAGGTCCCCGGGGCGGGGCATTTTTGGCCCTAGGGCTTTAATTTGAACAATCTTGATAGAGGTCCACTAGATGAAGCTTCACACCAAATATCAAAGACTTGAGCCTTGCGGTTTCAGAGAAGAAGATTTTTAAAGATTTTCCCTACATAAGCCTATGTAAAACCAAAGGCGACTGGGGCGGGGGAATTTTTGGCCCCAGCACTATAATTTGAACAATCTTGGTAGAGGTCCACTAGATGATGCTTCATACCAAATATCAATGACCTGTGCCTTGTGGTTTCAGATGAGAAGATTTGTAAAGATTTTCCCTATATAAGCCTATGTAAAACCAAAGGCCCCCAGGGCGGGGGCATTTTTGGCCCCAGGGCATTAATTTGAACAATCTTGGTAGAGGTCCACTAGATGAAGTTTCACACCAAATATCAATGACTTGGGCCATGCAGTTTCAGAGAAGAAGATTTTTAAAGTTTTTCCCTATATAAGCCTATGTAAAACCAAAGACCCCCAGGGCAGGGACTTTTTTTGGCCCCAGGGCTATAATTTGAACAATCTTGGTAGAGGTCCATTAGATGAAGCTTCATACCAAATATTAAAGATCTGGGCCTTGCGGTTTCAGAGAAGAAGATTTTTAAATATTTTCCCTATATAAGCCTATGTAAAACCAAAGGGCCCCGGGGCGGGGGCATTTTTGGCCCAAGAGCTATAATTTGAACAATCTTGATAGAGGTCCACTAGATAAAGCTTCACACCAAATATCAAAGACTTGGGCCTTGTGGTAAAAGAGAAGAAGATTTTTAAAGATTTTCCCTATATAAGCCTATGTAAAACCAAAGGCCCCCGGGGCGGGGGCATTTTTGGCCCAGGGCTATAATTTGAACAATCTTGGTATAGGTCCACTAGATGAAGCTTCATACCAAATATCAAAGACCTGGGCCTTGCGGTTTCAGAGAAGAAGATTTTTAAAGATTTTCAGTAAAAAAATCTATTTTTAGCTCCTGTGACCTAGATGTGCAACAGGCCGGAACCATTTGAACAACTTTGAAAGGGGACCACCTAAGGATCATTCCTGTGAAGTTTGGTCAAAATCTGATCAGTGGTTTAGGAGGAGATGTTGTTTGAAGAAAAAGTTTACGGACACACGGACGCACGCACACACGACGGATGACGGACAAAAAGTGATCCCAAAAGCTCACCTTGTCACTACGTGACAGGTGAGCTAAAAAAAAAACTCCACTAGGATTTGAACTCATGACCCTTAAATTCAGAGTCCTGAGCTCTATCCACTACAGCACAGAGCTTGCAGGTAAACTTTAACTAAGAGAAATAAGGGGGGTAATACAGAGCAAATAACTAACATTTTTAAAAAGTAGAATTTAAGCCAAAAACACCTGGAAAATGAAGTACAAAAGATAATGAAAAATATTAGAAAATAAATTTGTAAAACATCACAAATAAGAGCTTGCAGTTAAATTTTAACTAAATGCAGACGCCAACACTGACGATGGATGCCGGGGATGTGGCAATATCTCACCGTTACTTTTGTAAGGCGCGCTGATAAAAATAATAATACAGACTGTGACTTAGAGCACAAAGTATATATAATGCTATCAAATATGACACGCTTGCTATCTTTGTAGGTTTTTTCATACCTTCTCTCAGGAAGTGTGTGTGTGTGTGTGAATTCGGGTTTAACGTCGCTTTCAACAATTTTTCAGTCATATCACGACGGTGTCTGGTTGCGACAGGGAGCTCAATGCTCACTATTATAGTGCTGCCTCACTGAAGTATCATGTCCCAGACACATTACATGATACCACACCCAGTCACATTATCCTGACACTGGGTCAACCAGTCCTAGCTCTACCCCGTAAATCTGAGTGCCAAGCGAGGAGCAGCTAGTACCATTTTTAATGACTTTGGTATGTCGCAGCCCGGGATCGGACTCGTGACCTCCCGTTCCCCGGAGCGGACACTCTACCAACTGAGCTATCGGGCCAGTTTCTCTCAAGAAATGAGGAGTACTTTGAAAGAAATAAAAATGGACCAGTTGGAAAATTGGTGCTCTGTGTTAGAAAAGTAAAATGCCTGTTTACTGATATCACATCCAACAACATTGACACCATTTTTGGGCTTGTTTTTTTTCCCACTATTTAGGAAGGCATTTAACAGCCTGTAATATTTACCATTTAAAACTGCTTGAAGATTTACATTCAAAATTCTATGCCAGACATGGGTGGTTTTCAATAGGGAGTGGCTGCTTTAACGAGGTTACACTACATGTTTTTGGATCCATCTTTTACCCATATCAATTCCAATGCAGAATTATAATAAGTAATGTAATATACATAATTATGTGTTAGTGTGTTAAGTACTTACCAAACTTAGCATCTGATGTTATTTTGTAGACTTTATCATACTGAAAAAAAAAAACATTCCTTAGATACATTTAGGGTAGGATAAACCTGCCATATTTTCATGGGCCATTTGTTCAAAATAAATGTTCTTGTTACTTAACAAATTGTCATTAATATGTCAGATTAGCCCCGCCCATCGGGGCTTGAAGAAATAGATGGGCTGCTTGATGCTTCCACGCAGAGCTGAAACCTACCTGCACACGAGCACTAGTAAACCGCTTAGAGGATCTAAGCCTGCCCAGGCAATGCGGTGCGAGTAGGCCCGTCCATGCTTATAAACCCTATTGGTTTCATTTGGCCGCAGGACTTGAGATGACATGTCATCTCAATGTCGGATAAAAGTCACACAAAGTTGGAAGCAACGTCTCCAAAATGACAATTACAGTGTTGACGGGGACATTAAACCTCAAATCAAACAAACAAACAATAATATGGCAAATGTATTAATAGTGTTGCTGAAAAAATGTTAGTAGCTTTTGCATTTGATGGTTTATGAGGAAAGTACTAAGTAGCTTACTACTACATCATCGAGACTTCTGTTTTTGTATATTAATTTTCTGTATTTTTTTTTTTTTTTTAGGGGGGGGGGGGCAGACTGATGGCAATAGCTTGAGAAGAAAGTTACCATTCAAAACACATTCTTAACCCTTCTCTTGTTGAATATTTAGTTTAGCCACACCCATTTCTGACTTGGAACCAATCAGATTACTTGATGGTATTTATTCCTACAAATTCATAAATTGAATGTCAAACAGTGAAGATCCTGATCAGATGGCATCTTCAGAAGCCATCTGATCTGGATCTACACTGTTTGCAAAGACACGGGTTGTCATGAATAGCAGGATAAGAGTTAAAAAGAAGGAGGGTGAGAAAAATAATCAATAATGGGGTTGAGACCTTAGGTTCATTTTCAGTATGTTTTAAGTCTCCTGCTTGGCATAGACTAACACAAGACTTAAATAAACTGCATGCGGAATGAACAAATTATTTGTCTAAATTGCAATGGAAGTAAGGGCGAGGATTGTGGCCAAGTAAAATCGATTTAAACCCCTCCCCCACCAGAGCAATTCGTTTCCGTTGACCGTTCCAAGGTGGTTCTTCTGTCGCGGTTTATTTTTGTTATTGTTTGTCTTTGGGTGTCTATCGCTTATATTATTTTAATTTGGATAGCCTATTGGCCATTTTGTGGGAAAGTAACTGTCCTTTTGGCTTTCTGCTATTGATGTTTCCATTAGGGTCTGTTGTTTCATGTTTGTGTTTCTTTCCCTTTGGTGTCTCTTATGGGAGCTGTGGGTTGATTGTATCGATTCCTGATCATTGATTCCACTTCTATTTTACTTGTCTGAGATTTCCTTGTCTTGGTCATAAGTTCTAAACCCTGTCATAGATTCTATACGTAGTAGTAGTAGTAGTAGTAATGTTCTGGTGTTTTACGTCTCCATGGTCCCATGGACTTGCTCCATAGTGGCACAACAAGACGACATAGATTCTATTACTCTCACTTAACCCTTATCTTGCTGAATATTCATTTAAGCCCCACCCTTTTCTGTCTATCAAATTACTTGATGTAATTTATTGCTACAAATTCATAAACTGAATACCAAACAGAGTAGATCCTGATCAGATGGCTTCTTCAGAAGCCATCTGATCTGGATCTACACTGTATGCAAAGATAGGGGTTGTTGTGAACAGCAAGATAAGGGTTAATTCTGTCAAATGAGTTGCATCTAGTAACAAGAGGACCATGATAGTTCTACATTGTTCACCTGATTTGTTTGTTCGATTTGAGTTTAGCGTCCCCATCAACACTACATAGGTCATTTTGGAGACGTTGCTTCCTTTCGGCTTATTCAAGAAGGACGTTTGTCAGATTCGGGCAGAGAATGTGCACTGTACTGGTTAACCACTTATGTATAATAAAAATCAAAAATGAGTTCCTTTAAGAGCAATGAAAACATTCATAAGAAAGAAGATGGGTCATACTGCGTAGTTTCGGCTAATAAAGCCTCATCAGTGACCCTGTAAAGATCTGGCTGAGAAAGCCAGAGGAAACATACTGCAATTTTGCGAATTTCGAATAGGCAGTCGATTCAAAGACTGATATAAATCAAAATGGGGTCCAAATAATTAAAAACATGTCTAGAATATGAGTCTAAACCAATAATTTATTTCAGATTTCTCAGAATACTCACGCTGATCTCAAAGGACCAAAAACAAAATATAAACTGCACTATGGTTGATGTACGGGGAGACGTTTTACGGCCGCCACACGGCACAACACCAGCTGCAGTGAAGGCAAATAAAAATCAAAAATGAGTTCCTTTAAGAGCAATGAAAACATTCATAAGAAAGAAGATGGGTCATACTACGTAGTTTCGGCTAATAAAGCCTAATAAGACTAGAAAAAGTGTCCATAGGACACGGATGCCCCCGCCAAATGCCATTCATAAATCAGGCTCTACCTCTTACAAAAACTTTAACCTGAGGTTACAGGATCACGTACGTACGTACGGAAAACCGAAAAACTATATGCCCGTGGCCCCGTGCTGACTGGGCCGTTAAACTCCAATAAAAACAAACAACGTTGCTTCCAATTTTGTTGGACTTCTAAGGATGGATGGTTGGACTTGCACCGTTTTGCCTAGGCAGGCTTAGATCCTCCAAGCGGTGTACCAGTACTCATGTTCGGTCGGTTTCAGCTCTGAGTGGAAGCATCTTGCAGCCCATCTATTTCTTCAAGCCCGGATATGCGGGGGCAAATATTGCTCACCTGAGCTAAGAGGTTTCAAACTAAATATTGAAGTGTCATATGGTAGATTGCTTTGTATAAAGTTTTGGACCACAGGGGTATTATTGGACAATCTTGGGGGAGGTATCCTAAATATTTGGACACCTCAACTCCTTAATACCATACTTATTCTAAAATTGGAACAAGTTTAATTTACTACCCGATGTTATGTCTAAGAATTGCGGGGTGCATGTGAGTGGCAATCAGTGTAGACCCTGATGAGACAAAGCAATCCGCAGCATCTGATCTGGGTCTACACTTTGCTCAGGCCTGTCTGTCCGAATACAAACAGCAAACATTTTAAGTCATTTCCCAGCCTTCAGGACTGGTGATATGCATGTCAAACATTAGACACTCTCCGGGTTGGCAACATTCTTTCAAGGAGAGTGGAGAGTAATCATGAAATCCTTTCTTTCAAGGGACTGATCATGAAATCCTTTATATTGTCATTCTCTCCCTTTAGCTGATGCAAGAAAGGCGACAGTCTATTTCTGAGGGAAAATGGTCACTGTACAGAATTCACCTTATTTGCATTATCTGCTGGTTCCTAGTCTGAAGGTTATCAGTGTTGGAAAAACAGGTAACCAGACCCCCCTGACCTTGAAAGGTCAGGGGGGTTTGGTAACCTGTTTTTCCAATATTGACAATGTGCAAGCTGGGAGCCAGCAAATAATGCAAATATGGTGAATAAACACTTAGGTATATTAGTTTGTTTGATTTAGGGGATAACTGTATTCAAAATTGTCATTTGGGGACTCAGAGGTAAATCGGAGGTTTTACGGTCGGAAATTTCGTTTTACGGCGACGCGTCAGCGGAGCCGTAAAACGTAATTTGCGACCGTAAAACCGACGATTTACCTCCCCAAATGACAATTTTCAATACAGTTATCCCCATTCTAATGCACTTATTTGTGCGTTTTGTTAAAATTGTACCATTTTGCAGAAAGCGGCTAGCGCTGTGAGCTGCGTAAAACCAAATGCCAGCCAATGAAAAGCGACGTAACGTGATGACGTCGGGTTTCCGACAGTATATCGCAGAATATACTGTCGCAAATTTTTGACGCTATCCAATCAGACGTCGCGTTACATACGCAAGTGCATTAGAATTGAGGTTTAACATTCCCTTCAACACTTTTAAGGTCATTTTGGAGACGTTGCTTCCAACTTTGTGGGACTTTTACCTGACACTGAGATGAAATGACATCTCAAGCCCTGTCGCCCAATGAAACCAATATGGTTTATGAACAATGACTGTCCGCCTCGCACCTCTTTGCCTGGGCAGGCTTAGATCCTCTAAGCAGTTAACCAGTACTCGTGTGCAGTCAGTTTCAGCACTGCGTGGAAGCATCATGCAGTCCATCTATTTCTTCAAGCTCCGATGGGCAGGGGCGAAACACTTAGGTATAAGTTTCCCCAGGAAAAGTGTAGTTACCACTTGATAAACTGAGTGACACAAAGTGACCTACAGAGTGTTGACTGGACTGTCAACAGAGATCAGATCTAGATAAGAGGGAGTAAAGGGTATTTCAGCAATGAAATTTTGAAAATCAGCATTGAAATTTAATTTGAGGTATAAAATACCCAATAAAATTTTGGATTTCAGCAATAAAATAAAATTTAGGGAGTAACAAGTGTCACTTAACTTTACATTTTTTAACAGAAAGCAATTACCTTCACACTGATTCTTTTTGAAGCCGTATCAGTATACTGCATCAGAACATTAAGAGAAAACCAGTGCTTCAGCTGAAAAGCACGACCCGCCGGATGCTTATAGCTTTATGAGTGTTACCATATATGGGTATGGTGGCCATTTTGGTCATGTGACCTGGACCTAAAACGGTTCCCCCAATAAATGTGCCTTATCGTAAGGAGCAAAAATATATCTTATACTTTAGTACTATATTCTGAATTGTTTGCAGGATAAAATGCATTCTCACTTTTCCAATACAAAAGCATATATGTCAAAGTTCGACCTAGGCACAAAGAAGGTCAAGGTCAACCCAGGGTCACCATTTTAGCAATTTATGATGGACCTACGTCCCAGATGCTATTTATCAAGTTTCGTGGAAATCTGCCCAGTGGTTCTGGAGAAGACTATTTTTGAAGGGTTTCTACCATATATGGCTTGGTGGCCATTTTGGTCATGTGACCTGGACCCCATGAGCAAATTTTGGTTTCCCCCATCCCATAGAGGCTCCATATGAAATTTGACTTCAATCGGCCCAACGGTTTCCGAGGAGAAGCAGTTCGAAAATTGTCACATTTTTCGCCTCGGCGAGGCTATACTAAATGGAATGTAATATTTCGCAAGTTCATTGGTTAGATCTCATTGATATCTATCAGTATGCCAAAAATTGTTTAAATATTCCAAGCGGTTATGTCACTATCACCAATTTTCACAAACGGGTTACGGACGGACAGACAGACAGACCATATATGGCTTGGCGGCCATTTTGGTCATGTGACCTGGACCCCATGACCAAATTTTGGTTTCCCCCATCCCATAGAGGCTCCATATGAAATTTGACTTCAATGGGCCCAACGGTTTCCGAGGAGAAGCAGTTCGAAAATTGTCACATTTTTCGCCTCGGCAAGGCTATACTAAATGGAATGTAATATTTCGCAAGTTCATTGGTTAGATCTCATTGATATCAGTATGCCAAAAATTGTTTAAATATTCCAAGCGGTTAAGTCACTATCACCAATTTTCACAAACGGGTTACGGACGGACAGACTGACAGAATGACACGTGATTTTAGGACACTCTTAGAAAATCAACAGACTTCAGTCGGTCGCTTTTTCTGAGGGTCGTGCAATAAAGCCTGGCATTTAATGTGCATTGTTAACCCTTGTCCTGCTGAGCCTGGATATGCCTTACCTTTCAAACAATGTAGATCCAGATCAGATGGCTTCTGAAAAAGCTATCTGATCAGGTTCTTCATTGTATGTCATTCAGATTGTGAATTTGTTGCAATAATTTGCATCAAGTAATCTGATTGGTTGATAATCAGTAGTTTTCACTGAAAACCAAAAACAGTTTTGTTTTTGACCAAAAATAGAATTTTGTATGCTACTCTTTTGTGTGGTTCTTTGAAAGTAAAGCATTGCAAGTGGACATTTAAGTATTAAGCTTTAAAGCAGGGGGTAAAAATACCCATTGTACAAAATTCTTATCTAGAGCACTGGTCAAACTCCAAATAAACAGATCAGTCGTTTTCCCGGAGCTTCTTAACTCTTGTCCTGCTGAACAAAGTTCTTTAGCTTTACCAATTTCTGACTTTCAACCAATCAAATTACTTGATTTAATTCCTTCTTACAAATTCACAAGCTGAATGTCAAACAGTGTGGATACTGATCAGATGGCCAATTTTTCAGCAAAATTTTTTTAGCATATTTGCCATATTAAAAGATCAAAGTTTTAATGATATGTTAACTAACGACATTGTAAGTCTTGAACAAATGGCCCCTGATCAGTAACTACACTAATGGCAAAGATTAGTGCAAATTTTGGTTCAGGGGACAAGGATTAACACTTTTTGTACCAAATGGAATCTCCCTCCTTATATATAGCAGGAGTTCATTTCAAAAATCAGGGGTGTCAGGCTGTGCTTTCATCAAAATTTATTTGGAAAATGACTGAACTTGTAGCAAACAGTGGAGGTCCTGATCAGATGGTCCCATTCTGTGACGTCTGATCTGGGCCTGCACTGTTTGCCAGGGTACCCATTTTGGGGTTTCCAGTACAAAATGGGTTAAGACAGCCACAGGTAAGTGTATTCAATGTGAGTAAATTTGCAGGCATTATTTTGACTCCCCTCTTTGCACATGTCTGTTTTCACATTTTACATCACGTGAACAAGTCCGTGAAAAGAACACCCCCTTACACCCCACTTTATATAGAGAAAACTGGGGCTTACGGGGGGTAAACAACATTTTTCTTATTTCTGCTCAACATAGGTTGCGGGTACTCGTTAGAACCTTTCTTATTTCTGCTCCACGACATAGGTTGTGGGTACTTGTTAGAACCGCCTCATTGCCACGACATAGGCTGTGGGTACTCGTTAGAACCGCCTCATTGAGGCAGTTCTAACGAGTACCCACAACCTATGTCGTGGAGCAGAAATAAGAAAAATATCACAGATTTTCGTCAGAAAAGTAGCCATTTTGGAGATGTAAAAATTGCACTATATCGCACGGGTGAGTTATCGTAATGAATTGTTGTATCTCAAGCAACTTACATCAATAGCTTTACTAAGCATGTCCTGTATCACTTGTATGCATAAAAGCTTCATCTTAACAGAGGTCTGAAAAATATTAAATATATTCTGTAACATGGCCCCCGCCCATCGGGGCTTCAAGAAATAGATGGGCGACATGATGCTTCCATGCAGAGCTTAAACCGACCTGCACACTAGTACTGGTAAACCGCTTAGAGGATCTAAGCCTGCCCATGAAAAGTGGTGCGAGTCGGCCCATCCATGCTTAAAAACCCTATTGGTTCCATTGGGCGGCAGGGCTTAATATGACATTTCATCTCAATGTAGGGTAAAAGTAGCACAAAATTAGAAGCAATGTCTCCAAAATGACCTTTACAGTGGTGATGGGGACATTAAACCTGGTATCAAACAAAAAAAAACTAGAGCTGTCAGAGGATCTGACTATAGCCCCGCTATAGCGCTATCAGAGGAGTAAGACACATTGACTCTAAAAGCTTTTAACCTATCAGGGGAGCTTTCTTAGTTCCAGAGAAAACTTTAATATTTTTTTTTTTCTTTGCTGGGGAGATAACCCCAAGAGTAATGTTGTTGGCCATTATTTACTTACATCCACCTAATGTTCATGTTTATACAAAGTTTCAGCTTTCTAGCTTTCTTAGTACCTGAGAAAACTGTATCGAAAATATTTTTCATGGTTTGATGGTTAGAAAAGTGAAATGATTTTTTTACTTGCAGAAAATATCCTATCAGGGGAGATAACTCCAAGAGTTATGGGCCTTTGGCCATTATTTTGGTAAGGGCCATACATCCACCCACTTTTCATGTTCATACAAAGTTTCAGTATTCTAGCTTTCTTAGTTCCTGAGAAAACTGTCACCAAACCTTTTCATTTATTAAAAAAAACTATACTATCAGGGGAGATAACTCCAAAAGTAATGGGCCCTCGGCCATTATTTTGGTTAGCTCCCTATATCCACCCATTGTCCACATTTATGCAAAGTTTGAGGTTTCTAGCTTCTTTAGTTCCTGAGAAAACTGTGACCAAACATTTTCATTTAAAAAAAAACCTATATTTTCATTTATTTAAAAAACCTATCAGGAGAGATAACTCCAACAGTTATGGGCCCTTGGCCATTATTTTGGTAAGCTCCCTATATCCACCCATTGTCCACATTTATGCAAAGTTTGAGCTTTCTAGCTTCTTTCGTTCCTGAGAAAACTGTGACCAAACATTTTCATTTAAAAAAACCTATCAGGGGAGATAACTCCAAGAGTTATGGGCCCTTGGTCATAATTTCGGTAAGGTCCGTGGAGGCACCCATTGTCCACGTGTATACAAAGTTTTAGTTTTCTAGCTCTCTTAGTTTCGGGGAAAACTGTGACGAAAAAATAACGGAATAACGGAATTACGGAATTACAGAATTACGGAATTACAGAATTACGGAATGACAGGGCAAATCCAATATAGCCCCACTTTTCAAGCGGGGCTATAAAAAACGTTCTATAACTACCTCATCAGATGGGTGCCCACTCAGGAAGTCTACACTTGAAAAATCATTTCATAGACTGTAAAAATACTAAAAATTATAGATCAAACTTCCGTAAAATTAATGTCGCATGTGCCCCCGACCTGACTCACCCAAAAAATTAATGTTTATTTCAGGAAGAAGAAATAAATATAGGAATTTAAGAAATATCTAGTCTAAATACACGTTAGAAAATGACTATGTTCATAATGTGGAAAAAGTAACAAGAAAAGACCTAACAATTATATCATAAGTACATACACACCCTTATACCATATAGAAAACATATACTGGAGTACCAGGACAACAAAACACATGACCTCCCATTGCAGAACTTGGCATCTCACGTGGTCTGAGCGTGGCAATTCCAACAAACAGCAACAACACCATGCAAGAAACAAATATTGTTAGAATGAAAAGAATAATAAAGGATGGTGAGGTGCAGGATTCGACATTAGCCCAAGAGCAATGGACACTGTCCAGTGAAAAGCTGGTCAGGTCTAGTAAGGTCAGTGTCTGGCTGGGCCGAATGGTTCAGTTGCAAATCTGCCACCACAATTATTAAATTCCATGTTTAAAACCCATTTACATGTACCATAAAGTGGGCTTCAGTCAGTAGTTTTTTCTATGTAAATCAATAATACCATAACGATCCTTAATATTGGAACAGGCAGGCTTAAGCAGTAAGCAAACAGTGCAGACCCAGATCAGACTAAGGGTCTACACTGTTTGCCATTCTGTTTGCACCTTTTGGACTCCTTGCTGGATGATGAAACAAGTTTGTTAAAACTTTATGAGAATTAGAGCAAATTCTCAAGGTTTCAGAAGTTTTAGGATTTTAAAGGTACTGGTAATAGAAAAAATTTGATGACTCAGACTGTAGAACTAATGTATCGCTTTAGTTTGATTTTCATCATTTCTTCCGTCCAGTAGAACTAAGGTCAGATCCAGTGCTTTTCATACATGTACATCTGAGTTGAGCTGTCTTCAGAAACCACTGATTTTTATCAGTCAATATCAATCCATACATCATTTTAGATGTTTCCCTCTGCTGAACAGCCAGTTTTGGGGATTTTCCAGAATGATATGGCTGCTTCATAGAGGCAATTTTAACTCGGTAAATGTATATTGTGTTGCTCGTTAGTATCACCTCAATGAGACAATTCTAACTAGCAAACAACAACATGTATTTTGGACTTGATGATAACCCCAGATAAGTGGGAGTATCCAAATATTTTTTCTTGTTTGTTTGTTTTGTTTGTAATGGAGTTTAACAGCCCAGTCAAGACTATTCTGGTCATTTTAGACAGTCAGTTTACTATCCACACTTATCCTGGACAGGCTAATATGTAAACGGTCAACGAGTACAGTGTACATTCTTTTGCCAGAAACTGATGACTGTTCTTCTTGAATCAGCAGAAGGGAATGACCGTAGAAAAGATTCCAAGAAAGAATGTTGCCGACCCCGGCAGTTATCAAATCAGTGTCCTCCTGATCACCAGTCAGAGTGCATCCGACTGAGTGACCGAGGCCAGCATATTATTTTTCTTATTTCTGTTTCTGCACAAAAGCATATGTTCTGGGTACTCATTAGAAGCACCTCAACAAGGTGCTTCTACTGAGTACCAACAACATACATTTTTGTGCAGAAATAGGAAACATATCAGTACTTTTCGAATGGAAAACGGCACCTCATCTGGAGCTAGGGCTGGCTAATCGGAGCTGAAAAGATGATTGTTTATCAGTCCTGCCATTTCGATCGATAATGGATTAGTAATTGCTAAGGTTTTTGTCATTATTTTGCCTGTCTGGCTTTCTGTCTGAGCATGACTCTTACCATAAGTTGCCCTTTACATTATGTATCTTTGAACAGACAGGCCTCAGCAAACAGTGTAGACCCAGATGAGACGCCGCAGAATGCGGCATCTCATCATTCTGCGGCGTCTCATCAGGGTCTGCACTGTTTGCCACTCATCAAGCTATTTTAGGCATAACTTTGGTTAGTAAATTGTACCTATCAAGTAATCAATTAAAAGCAAATCAGAAATGATAATCATTTTTGTGGAATTTATTGATCGATTAATCGATTATACGTTTAATCGTGTCAGACTTATCTGGAGCTATGGGTCACTTGGGAACAAATCCTATCATGGTAAATAGGCCAGTTTGTGAATTATTGAAATAATACATGTACAGGTACCATTGCTAGGGCTGGCTAATTGGAGCCGAAAAGATAATCGATCATCAGTCCTGTCATTGTGATCGATAATCGATTAGTAATCCCTAAGGTTTTTGTCATTAGTTTGCCTTGTCTGGCTTTCTGTCTGAGCATGACTCTTACCATATGTTGCACTTTACATTATGTATCTTTGAACAGACAGGCCTGAGCAAACAGTGTAGACCCAGATGAGACGCCGCAAATCAGAAATTATAATCATTTTTCAGGAATTTATTGATCGATTAATTGATTATACGATTAATCGTGTCAGCCTTATCTGGAGCTATGGGTCACTCTGGAACAAGTTCCTATCATGGTAAATAGGCCATTGCCCTATCAGTTTGTGACTTATTGAAATAATTCATGTACAGGTACCTTTGGATTTTTTATAAAGCACTTTCAAAATTCAATGTCCCTCTTAACTAAGGCTGACACGATTAACTGGATATTAAATTGATTAATTGATCGATACATTTTACAAAAATGATTATCGCTACTGATTTGTTAGTAATTGATTATTCAATATGTATAGTTAACAACACCACATACCGCCTAAAATATATGGTAGACTGGCAAACAGTGCAGACCCTGATGAGACGCGGTGTCTCATCTGGGTCTACACTGTTTGCCCAGGCCTGTATGTCTTCATACATAGGTTAAATAAAGCAAGAACCATGCTCAGAAGAAAGCCAGGCTATATAAATTACGGTATAAAATCTCCAGTGATTACTAATCGGTTATCGAGCACAATGGCACAACTGTTAATGGATCATCTTTTCAGGTCCGATTAGCCAGCCCTACTCTTAACCCATTGTATACTAGTGGACTCTTCCATTGCTATATGTGCTTCCACCCAGAGCTGAAACCGACCACACGAGTACTGGTAAACTGCTTAGAGATTCTAAGCCTACCCAGGAAAAGTGGTGCGACTCAGCCCGTCCAAGCACATAAACTCTATTGGTTTCATTGGGCGGCAGGGCTTGAGAAGTCATTGCATCTCAATGTCAGGTAAAAGTCCCACAAAATGGAAGCAACATCTCCAAAATGACATATACAGTGTTGATGGGGACAATAAACCTCAAATAAAACAAACAAACAAACCATTGCTATATGTTGGACAAGTCCATTTGTCATATAAGGGTTGTCAGGCCTTTTTTTTTTTTTATTCTATTTTCCACTGAAAATTCTATTAGCAAACAGTGCAGGCCAAGATCAGACGCTCCGTTCTGCGGTGTCTGATCTGAGCCTGCACTGTTTGCCAACATACTCCTTTAAGGGTGTAGAAGCCTCCGTGGTGCAGTGGTTACTCTACTCGCCTTGTAAACCAGGGATCGCAGGATCGATCCCGGGCTTCTCGAGACTTTCGGATGAGTCTTTAAACCGAGGTCCCGTCTCCGTATGACCTAAGCAGTTGGTGGGACGTAAAACTCGAACACTCACTCACTCCTTTAAGGGTGTCCCGCATGCAATGGGTTAAACTAAAAGTAAGAGTACTTACAATTTTTGACAGGATGCTGATCTCTGCCAAGACCCAATCTGGACAGTCAAGATCACCACAGAACCTAAAACGCTGGAAAAGAAAAATTTAAAATGAAATTGAAGTCTTGATCATGTTGATTGCAAGAAAAAAGTGCCCATGATCAATATATAAATATTACATTCCTGAGAGGGATAGTGAAAAACAACACTCTTCAGAACAGTACGAATACCCACAATCTATATTTTAGAGCAGAAATAAGAAAAATACTGATTTCTCCACCAAAACCCCAGTTTTACTATATAAAAGTGGGGTTCAATGGGGTCACCACTATATACAGTAGAACTTCGATGACTCGAACACCGATGGCTTGTTTACCATGGATGTGTCGAACCCATTCTTGAGCCCCTAGCGAAATCCTATACATTAGAAATAGTGGGACATAATTAAGGAGATTTTAGTCTTTTATCTTGCAAATGTATGCTGTGTGTACTCATTAGATCGAGGCGATTCTAATGAGTACACACAGCATACATATGAGGCGATTCTAATGAGTACACACAGCATACATTTTCTTTATAGAACACCGAAAAGATGTCTAAAAGTATCTCGGTATGCCTTCTGACAGTAACCTCAGTGGCTCGAACTAACCCTGTCTCGAACAGATTTTCGAGGTCCCAAAGGTGTTCGAGCCACTGAAGTTTGACTGTATGCATGTTTTTCTGATGATATGAATATCAACCGAGGTGAACAGATATAAGAAAAATATCACAATTTTTCATCTTAAATTTTTCATTTTATCATGTTTATCGGTGGTAAAAATTACAATGTATTTATATTGGCATGTTTCTGTAATGATTACCATTTTCCCCAAATTCAGGGTGTTTTATGAAGCGTGATAAAAGCTTTTTTGTGGGGAGTCTCTCGTGATTTTTGGGAGGCTTAACATCTCTGGTGCCCCATTTATAATATGGATGTCGCCCCTGTAATAAAAAATACAATGATGGTGTTATGACTGGTTAACTGCTTATGTATAAGCCTGCCCAGGAAAAGTGTGTATAGGTAAACTGACAGGCTAAAAATGACCTAAAAGTGATGACTGCGCTGTTAAACTGGGAAACAAATGAACAGAAGCCCAGAGCATTCAATCATGCTTCTACTTGGATCCCTGTCAAAGCTGAAACCGACTGCACAAGCGTACTGATAAACCATTTAGTGTATTTTAGCTTGCCCAGGCAAAGTGGTGGGAGTCGGACCAGACATGCTAGCTGCATGCATACAAACCCTATTGGTTTCATTTGGCAGCTATAATTTCCTCTCAATGTCTTTTAAAGTCGGCCATAAAATATCCCACAAAAATGGGAGCCGCACGTCTCCAAAATGACCTAAATTATAATAGTTGACGGAGACGTCAAAATCTAAGACTACCCCACCCACGGTTCCCCTTAATAGCGAAAAGGAGTCCTTTTCGCGAAAATGAGTCCTTTTCGCGAAAAGGAGTCCTTTTCGCGAAAAGGACTTTACCCTAAATAGCGGAAAGGACTTTTTTCCTCAAAAAGGCACTTATTAAGGGTAAAAAAAGAAGCAATCACTTTTTTGTTTTCTTTCTTATCAAACAGCTTAATTTTGAATTTGATGAAAAGTAGAAGTAAAACAAAGATCAGGAATTGGTCCTGTTTTCGTTCAGCTCGCGCTAGTTTTTTGTTTGTTTGATTTGAGGTTTAACGTCCCCGTCAACACTGTAAAGGTCATTTTGGAGACGTTGCTTCCAATTTTGTAGGACTTTTACCCGATATTGAAAAGAAATGACATCTCAAGCCCTGTCGCCCAATGAAACCAATAGGGTTTATTAGCATGGATGGTCCGCCTCGCACCGCGGTTCCTGGACAGGCTTAGATCCTCTAAGCGGTTTACCAGTACTAGTGTGCGGGCCGGATTTAGCTCTGCGTGGAAGCATCATGCAGCCCATATATTTCTTCAAGCCCCTATGGGCGGGGGCATCAGCTCGCGCTAGAAACAGCCGAAAAGATTAGAAAAGAGAGGAAGAATTGAATTCATTTGTTATTTAGATATTTAACCTTGATCCACCCCTAGTTTTGCAAACAATGTAGATCCAGATTAGATGGCTTCTGAATCTGAGAAAGCTCATATTTTGTACGACCGCGGGAAGTATATTTCTGTTAATACATGCCAACAGGGAAATAGACAATGAGAGTTTACATGGCGTTCCTGCAGCTGACCTGAAAGGAGATTAATAATTTCCGATTTGTCTTATTATACACTTGAGTGACGACATCAACACACACAGACACACGCGCGTGCGCGGACGCGTGGACCTGCGTTAATGTCCTTTAACAAGATTGGAACAGGTCGATGAAATTCTAAACTTGTTTCAAAATCAGCAGTTTTCGATCGCAGATCACAGATTTCGCTTCCGTTTTATTTTATTTTTTTTTAATTATTTCTTTGAGCTTTATGTTTTCATCACACGCACAATGAATACCCTTGTAAACCCGACTTTGTGTGGAATTTCTTGTTTATAAAAGTAAACACTATCTTATGTCCATTCTCTTCTTTATGGGTACTCTGTAGAACAACTTTCATGAAGAACCCACTATACTATGCCATGTATATGTTGCCAGAGTTCTGGCCCAGAAAGCATGTACACTCCATATTTTTCACTTCTGTGGTTTATTCCTTGCTTCCAAAGGATAACCCTTTTATAGAACATATTTATCAAATAATGTTTTGTTATGTTCTCTCCTCTTCTACACAAATAAAAACAGCTGAAAAGAAACCTAGAAAAAAATACCATATTAAAAAAACACAAAACACGTTTTGATCACGCGGTGTGTTATTCCATGTAAAGGAATATTTATTTATTTATTTATTCGGCCCCCGCCCATCGGGGCTTGAAGAAATAGATGGGATGCATGATGCTTCCACGCAAAGCTGCATTTGACCGAACACGAGTACTGTTAAACCGCTAAGAGGATCTAACTAGAAGTGTATGCAATGATCAGCATGCCCAGGCAAAGCGGTGCGAGTCGGACAGTTTGTTTTTGTTTGATTTGAGGTTTAACGTCCCCGTCAACACTGTAAAGGTCATTTTGGAGACGTTGCTTCCAATTTTGTGGGACTTTTACGTGACGTTGAGATGAAGTAACATCTCAAGCCCTGTCGCCCAATGAAATCAATAGGGTTTATTAGCAGGCCTCGCACCACGGTTCCTGGACAGGCTTAGATCCTCTAAGCTGTTTACCAGTACTAGTGTGCGGGCCGGATTCAGCTCTGCGTGGAAGCATCATGCAGCCCATATATTTCTTCAAACCCCTATGGGCGAGAGCCGCGAGTCGGACAGCCCACGCTTATAAACACTAATGGTTTCATTGGGCAACAGGGCTTGAGATGTCATTTCATCTCAGTGTCGGGTAAAAAGTCCCACAAAACTGGAAAGCAACGCCTCCAAAATGACCTATACAGTGTTGATGGGGACGTTAAACCTTAAATCAAACAAACAAAAATTAATTATTTATTAAAGAGATTTAAAAAATGCTACTCAAGAGCTGAAATGCTAAACAAAATCATTCATAAAAAAACTGGCCGCTGAAAGATTTTATCTTGTATAGGATTTTGTTTTGACAGGACGATAACTATCACTTGGGTAATATCTTTATCTCTTTAATCCCTTTATCATCGACACGCGCCAAATGTCATACTTAAATTAATTGAATCTATTAGCCTGCCCAGGCAAAGCGGTGCGAGTCGGCCCGTCCAGGCTTATAAACCTTATTGGTTTCATTGGGCGTCAGGGCTTGAGATGTCATTTCATCTCAATGTCGGGTAAAAGTCCCACAAAATTGGAAGCGACGCCTCCAAAATGACCTTTACAGTGTTGACGGGGACGTAAAATCTCAAATCAAACAAACAAACAAAAATTGAATCTATTTTGAAAACTATACAAACCAACTATAAATGGCAATTATCACACAGTGTTGAAAAATTAACCATTCACGATTATTTTAAGCCCGGGCATAGTAATTCCAACAATTCACATGTGCATGCAGCAAAGACTCAGATCAGCCTGCACATCCGCGTAATCTGATCAGTCTTGACTGTTCGTTCTATTTGACAGCTATATAAGCTATATAAGAACCCAATGCTCTATGAGACAGCTAAACAAATAAGATACTTTGACGGGGAAAAGTTGGGTTTGTAACAGTGTACACTACTCATCCGACCCCCGCCCATCGGGGCTTGGAGAAATTGATTGGGCTGCATGATGCCTCTACGCTGAGCTAAAACGTTTAGAGGGTCTAGTCCTGCCCAGGCAAATTGGTGCAAGTCAGACCGTCCCTACATATAAACCATTTTGGTTTTTGGGAGCGACAGTGATTGAGATGTCATTTCATGTCCATGTCGGGTAAAGTCCCACAAAATTGGCAGCAACGTCTCCAAAATGGCCTAATAGTATTGACGGGGAAGTAAAACCTCAATTCTAACAAACAAACAAACAATTCTCATCATATTTATCATCGAAGCGGTAGATTGTCTATGCAAAAAGGTGGTTCTAACTAGCACCAACGTTGTTCTAACTAGCATCCACATTCTATGTTTGAATCGCAAAGTTTGAAAACTTTACTTTGCTGGGGAAAAGTATTGTTTGTAACACTGCATATTGTGGGTGGTCATTAGAATCGTCTCATTAAACATACACAATATAGTTTTTATAGCTAAACAAGAAAAAACACGACCCTGCCCATCGGGGCTTGAGGAAATAGATGTGCTGCATGATGCTTCCACGCAGAGCTGAAACCGACCCACCAACGAGTACTGGTAAACCGCTTAGAGGATCTACGCCTGCCCAGGCAATGCGGTGCGAGTCGGGCCGTTCTAACTTATAAACCCTATTGGTTTCATTGGGCGACAGGGCTTGAGATGTCATTTCATCTCAATGTCCGGTAAAAGTCCCACAAAATTGGAAGCAACGTCTCCAAAATGACCTTCACAGTGTTGACGGGGACGTTAAACCCCAAATCAAACAAATCAAGTACCGATGGGCGGGGGCTGGATCTTGACTGGTGGAATCTGTTCTACAACGTATATTCATTTTCTTGTAGTGCATCGGCTATCGGGGATGGGTCCCATCGGGGATAGACAAAGCAAAAGAAAACACACCGACAAAACTTGCAAAATAGTCCACAAAAATAAAATTTTCTAGTACAAAAGCCTAAAAATATATTGTTTGTGCAAGACTGAAGCCGAAAATCTTAAACAAAATATTGAATAATTAATTTATATCAATATATATGGATCCTTTTAGAAAAAAGTCCTTTCCGCTATTTAGGGTAAAGTCCTTTTCGCGAAAAGGACTCCTTTTCGCGAAAAGGAGTCCTTTTCGCTATTAAGGGGAACCCCCCCACCCACTCTATTTAAATGTCAACTTTTTCTTGCATGCACTGTTTTCTTTAATGAGGAAAAGACAGTGGGCAATTGCCTAACGTATCTACAGTATATATCTCATTTAATGTAATTATGGTGGGCACTCATCTCAGAAGTATGTACAGACTGCCTAAAATAACAAAAACTTCCGCAAAATTACAAGAAAACGCCTTCACCCACCATCTTGAATTTTTGGTGCGTACAACATTATACCACGAATACATCCTGTGCGTTTCTGACTTTTATGTTACACGTTTGTAAATAATAATAATTAAATAATAATAATAATAATGATAATGAGTGATGACGATGATGATGATGTGATGATAATGATGATGATGATAACACTTACAATACAACGACTTCCACTGATACATCAGAATCAGAATTGTTACTGGTGACACGTCAAATGACATTCATACACTCCATATACATACAATAACTACTACTACTAACAAAAAGTACCGCCTCACTATATATTAATGGTGGCAGATATTTGTCAGTTATGCATTCTAGAATAGGGCTTATCCAGTAGTGCTGCTAGCAGGTGTATCAGATTACAAAATCAGCTGAGTGCGGTACATCATTCAGTCTGTTTTCCGTCTGCTAGAAAATACTTGAAAAATTAAAATGGGAGTCTCTCAAGAAAAGGAGAAAAGACAGTAGGCTAATCCTTTTATACAAAGGTCTAAAGGGTGCTGCCAGCATTCCAACAGATGACCTTGTTCCCCCAGCTAGACACTGTAGAAATCATCATTCGTTGGCGTTTCAGACCCTTACTGGAAAAATTGACATTTAAAAAGAATCGTTCTTCCCCAGAACCATTAGAGATTGGAATGCCCTTCCCGCGTTAGGGCATTAATTAGGAAAAGGGCGAAAAGCTTTATCATAAGGCCCGCAGGGCAGATAATGGTGCCCTGAAGAGTCGCTACAGGAGGCTCAGAGCCTTTGTTCAAAAGGAAATAAGATATGCATATTGGAGATATGTCTCTAATATCTTCAATCCCCTGGATACAGATACTGTTATAGAAGACTGTAACCAAAACGATCGACTAAAAAATTTTGGTCCTTTATGAAAAACTTGAAGAAGGATTCCACGGGTGTAGCTTGTTTAAGAGAAAATGGTATCCTGAAAACTGGAACCAAAGATAAAGCTGATATACCCAACAGACAGTTTGAGTCTGTGTACACCCGGGAACAAGTAGGTGCCCCTCCATCAAAAGGACCAAGTCCCTATCCAGACATAGATGATCTATTCGTTGTCCCAAATGGGGTCAAAAAACTACTAGAACGTCTTAACCCCCACAAATCATCAGGTCCTGATGACCTCAGCGCACGTGTGTTAAAAGAATGCCGCGCAGAAATTGCTCCAGTCCTTGCCAGCATCTTCAACCAGTCCCTGGCCCAGGGTAGGGTCCCAGATGACTGGCTTCAAGCCAATGTGGCACCCATTTACAAGAAAGAGGAAAAGTATGACCCTGCTAATTATAGGCCAGTACCACTGACTTGTATTTGCTGTAAGTCTCTGGAGCACATCATCGTGAGCAAAATCATGCAACATCTTACAGAGCACAAGATCCTCGTTGAGTCCCAACATGGATTTTGAAGCAGTAGGTCACGTGAGACCCAGCTTGTCCAGTTCATCCACGACCTACAGGAAAACATGGACGGGGCCCATAATAGGGGTCACAAACAAACAGACCTAATTATTATGGACTTCGCAAAGGCTTTCGATAAAGCCCCCCCCCCCCACCACACACACACACACAGAAGACTTCTGTATAAACTGGAGTACTATGGTATCCGAAATGATACTCTCCAATGGATCTCTGCTTGGCTATCTGGACGAACACAAAAAGTCGTACTTGACGGTGTTTGCTCTGACCCTGCCCCGGTGCTGTCTGGTGTTCCACAAGGTTCCGTGATGGGACCGATATTGTTTTTGATTTTTATTAACGACCTGTCAGACAACATAAACTCTACAATCCGCCTTTTCGCTGATGACTGTGTACTGTACAGAAATATAAGAGGGTCTGATGACCTACAGATACTTCAGAATGACTTAGAAAAGTTGGCTGCCTGGGTAGATGCATGGCTCATGAAATTTAATGTGGCCAAATGTCACTCTATGAGAGCGACAAGGCACCCTCCCCATAAACAGATTGTCCATGGTTATACATTACATAACCAGGTTTTAGAGAACGTTTCTTTTGCTAAATACTTAGGAGTTCAAATCACTGATGACCTCGAGTGGGGTCAACACATTAATGAGATAACTAGCAAGGCTACTAAGACACTCGGTTTCCTTCGTAGAAATTTGGCTTTCGCACCGAGGGAAACTAAGGATGGTGCAAACAAAACTTTAGTCCGCCCCAAGCTTGAATATGCAGCACAAATTTGGATGCCCTATCATCAAAAGGAGACTGATAGAATAGAAAAAGTTCAGAGGACTGCTGCTCGTTGGACCTGCAGACGCTGGCGCAACCAAAGTCACGTTGGAGAGATGCTTGAAGAACTCCAGTGGCCGACTCTGCAGGAAAGGCGTGAGCAGGCTTCTCTGACTCTATTCTATAAAACCCACAATAACTTAGCCATTATAGATAAGAGTAGGTACCTATCTTAAGTCGGTGGAGGATGTAGGAGAACCAGGTCCCATCCCTTTCAGTATCACCGTCCTAATGCGTCCTAACGGATGGTTTTAAGAGTTATTTTTCCCCAGGACAACTGAAACTTGGAATGGCCTTACAATCGAAGCTGTCTCCTCTGAGACAGTTGATGGGTTTAAGGCCAAAATATAACATCCTAGGGTTGGGCAGGGGATAGGTATGGATTCCTTCCCCTGATGACTTCTTGTAAATAGTTTTAATCTTCTGGTGGCTGTGTCACAAAGCTCTTTTTTGGGGGGTGGGGATCGAAAACTTTTTGTGCCACACCCAAAACCTGTTATCATGGTCAGAATTGACCGAAAACAGTATCGAGAGAAAGAAAGGAAGAAAGATTCGATTATTTCGACAGCTGAATGTGCTGATGATTGTGTAGCTAAATTTACCTCTTTGGTTAGAGCTAGGGACTAACTTCCCACAACACAGGTCCTGGTGTATGAATGTCATTTCACGTGTCACCAGTAACAATTCTGATTCTGATTCTGAAAAACCTGTTGTGTTTCTATAGAGTAATGAGCTTGATTAATGGTTAATTTTAAGGTCAATTAGTATAAGTAGATTGTGTAAATTCCAAAAGCTAGTCTGTAAAAGATATACAGCAATATATAAAAGGCAGAGTGTAATATTTGGTGATCAATAGAATGTAAATTTAGTACAATTGTATGAGACCTGTTTTTTCTCCTATTACTGCTACCCGCTTGTTCAGTTTGGAACTGAACATAGAAGTAGACCCTGATGGCTTGGTTGAAGGAAGGGCTGAAATTTTGAACTATAATTTATTGCAACCAGATGGAACAAATCTTCCTAATCCTGATACACTTACTGGGTGCAGTGACATTTCTATTCTGTCACCTGTGGCATCTATAACTGTCTGGCATCTTCTGAATATGATCTTGCATTTTTAAGAAACCATCATACGACATGGAATGTTTCGGGCATCTTGAGTGTTTGACTCTCAATGACTTTTATACAGCTGTGAGAGCCCGGGAACGAAAAAGGCCCAATACTATAAGTTATGGGTTGCCTTCAGTAAAACAGAGGAAGCAGATAATAAAGAGACTATTTGTTCTGCCCCATGCTCATGTAAAATAAGGTAATTTTATATAACTATATTTGTCAAGTTGTTGCGGGGCTGGGCTTAAAAAGTGTTAAACTCCAAAGATGCAATGATAGGGTTACCTACACAATGCTATTTTCCAATCATGAAAATTGTCGTCTGCTTTGTCGACTTCCCGTTGCTAAAATTAAAAGTCATTTTTGCAAACAGTGTGGTCCAAGATCAGATTGCTCCCCTAGCAGAAGTAGGGGAGCCGTCTGATCTGGGTCCACACTGTTTACAAACTTTGCATGTAGTTTGCAAGAAGATTCAGCAGACAACACAAACAGACAACATTTATAGGTGAAATTTTTCTCGGCATCTTAGGGATTAATACTGACAACTAGATATGATGGCTGTTCGATATATAGAAGCATACCAAGCCGGACGCCGTTAGATCATCGTCGTACCAAGGTCTATTCAACATCGAATCGATGTTAGTTCGACGTTCTGTGCCTACTGGGTAAACTCTGTCAGGCATAGGATCAAATATTGGCTGCATAGCGATGAAAAAAATGATATTACAAGAACAAAACTATATTAAATGTTGCCATTTTAATTTATCAGTCCAATTAATGCGAAACTATACCAAATTTAGCGACACAGAAGCCTTTCTGATTTTTAATCTTCATCAGCGTGTCTAAACCTCAAAGTTTTGAAACCGAAACGGATGATGGACAAGACCCGGCAAACACAGCACACCCCCTCCGAGCACACACCGATCGACGTAGCTCATGAGACAGGTCGACTGGAGGCGTTAGGCAAGAGACGCCTACCAGGGAACTTATAGACGCCCCCCACCGAGCCAACATCAGCAAACATGGCGCACACTCCACGGAAGTCCCGGGCATCAGGAAGGAGATTCAAAAGAATCTATTGACTATTCCATTATTTAATCTTTTAAACCTACATTTTTCATAGTCTACACTTGGCTTTGGGAAAGGAATGAAGGTCACTCCATGCATATGTTGCTTAAGACAATACAGAAGCATTATTCTCACTGTTACATTTACCACAGGCCTATGTTTTTGTAAACATTGTTAAAGCATTTTACACACCAAAATCTACACAATTTCATGGTATATATGCAAAGACAAATCAAAGAATGTTAATGTGCTTGCACTTTTCCCACATTTTCACTCCAGGAATGGATTTAAATATGTAATAAATGCAGTTAACCTCAATGTATTCCCCTGCCAGATATAGTGTATTGCCTCTGAAGCTTGCAGATCATGTACCGCACCTGGCTTATCAGATATAACCGGAGTAGGCCTATTCGAAACAATTGTAGTAACTTATCAAACGATTTGTATATCAACCACTTAACAATGAATTCACTTTGTATCTGTAATCAAGAAATAGAAAACGCGGAGCACTATTTCCTTCGATGCTCTAAATATGAAAACGAACGGTTGAGATTTTTCCAAGAGAACTTATGACCCAACCCCATTGCACACACATATATATATGTAATAGTTGCAATAAAATGTGTTTATACTATACTAACTACTACTACTACTACTACTACTACTACTACTACTACTACTACTACTACTTCTACCGGCCCCGCCCTTTGGGACGTGGAGAAATAAATGGGCTGCATGATGCTTCCACGCAGAGCTGAATCCGGCCCGCACACGAGTACTGGTAAACCGCTAAAATAGAAGTAGAGGCAATGATCAGGAATCGATACAATCAACCCATAGCTCCCATCAGAGACACCAAAGGGAAAGAAACACAAACATGCAACAACAGACCTAATGGAAACACCAACAGCGGAAAGCCAAAAAGGACAGTTACTTTCCCAAAAATGGCCAATAGGCTATCCAAAATAAAATAACACAAGCAACACAAACACCTAAAGACAAACCATAACAAAAATCAATCGTAAGCCTGTCCAGGCAATGCGGTGTGAGTCGGACCATCCGTGCTTATAAACCCTATTGGTTTTACTGGGCGACAGGGCTTGAGATGTCATTTCATCCCATTGTCGGGTAAAAGTCCCACAAAACTGGAAGCAACGTCTCCAAAATGACCTACAAAGTGTTGACGGGGACGTTAAACATCAAATCAATCAAACAAACAAACTACTACTTTTACTACTAATATGAACATAGGCACAGCCTAGATGTGGATATGAGCATTGTTATCTGAGTATAAAAAGAAATAAAACATAAATGTACTGTCTTTTGAGGGTTCTGGGTCATTTCGGCCCATGTCAAAACCGACCTGTAGCAATAATTATTTCGGCACATATAGGGTTATAAGGGTCAATTATCAGCCAAAATTAAAAAAAAAAAAATAGTTAATTAAGATAAAATACATGTGTATACACTTTATTTTACCCCTTTTCATCGCTTGTCATTAGTATCATTATTTTCAATAATTACATCCATCAAATGTGAGTCTTCTCGCAATGCAAACTTTGTAATGGAAGATAAGAAAAAAAAAATAATATAAAAAACGGTGTGATTGTTTAGAAAAAAAATGTATATTTATGAATTTGGAAAGTGTAGTTCTGGAGCCATTGTTTATTTGTTTATATTGTTGGCACATGTCAGTATGCAAAATGATCAATAATCACTTTACGTTGTTACGTTTATCGACACGTGCCTTAAAGTAACAAAGAGAAAGATTATCATATTACTAAAACCGCTAAAACCTCAGTCATTATTGGGGCACGTGCCAATCAGCCATAAGTTTATGCCCCCTAATGCGTGTCTTTAATTCTTGCTTTTGGTTTCGTTTAATGAATGTTATTGAACAGGGGCGCATCGATAGCTGTATGTGGGCCTAGCGCCGGGGTCCAACGAAAACTCACATCAGCCTGTGCATCCACACTGTCTGATTTGTGTATGACTATGAATCATGAAGCAGTCAAGGCTTCCTCATGCCTCAAGCGACCATGAACATACTGTGCGACCAGCCTGGGGTAATTGTATTCTGTATTCTTATTCGAATACTATTCGAATACATTTTTGAGTATTCATGAAGTATTCTGTATTCGTGGATTTTTAAGAATAAAAGTATTTGTATTTATATTCGAATACATTTCAAAAGCCATGTATTCATGAATAGTTTTACGAATACATTATGAATACTTTTGCACATACTTTGCACTTTGCAGAAAAAAGTGAAACAATACATAAATGTTTTAATTGGTGTCACTCAAGTCCTTGATTCCTGAGGTAGGAACTTCTGAAATAACTATTAGATGGTTTAATACAATACATAACAGAGAGCCAAGAATATTTATTGATTCTTTTGGTTGCATCGATACAAATAAAAGCTTTTAAGATGACAAACATTTCATTATTATGAAATTATATAACTTTTAAGGTGACTGATATTATAGTTTGCTGACTGGGAGAGGTGTGAAAAACAGAAGAAAATAACATCTCTTCTCAATTATTTTTTTTTTTTTTCAGAAACACTTGCTTCAATCACACATTACTCACAATCATAGCCCATCACTGTGGCACATGGCTATTTCTAGACTGTTCTTACAAATGTATCCATTGGTCAATGTATGTTGTTTTAGGCTTATTTGTGCTTATTGCATAAAATGATTTCTGCTACCCATTTATGTCCAATGAACTCTTCAATTTGTATTATTAGACAGATACATTTCGATTTATGAGCTGTCTACTTACTTTTTATTATTTTTAAGAAAGTACTGTACACATTGATCAAACGCTATATTCTGTGGCATATGATCTTAATCTACACTGAAGGTCCCGTTTTAATTGACTGTAGGCATTGATGAGTTTATCTGTAAAGTTACCTGTATGTCATCTTCCAATAGATTGCCTCAGGATATAGAGATAGGGGTAAGGCATAGCGTTTTTACAATTGAGCCATGCCAAAGCAAAACCTACAAATTACCCACATGTATGTAATTCCAAATACTGGTAAATTGATGTTAGAGCTTGGCTTGATAAGAACATCCTCTCTGTTGATAACATTTAAAAAAAAAAAAAAAAAAAAAAAACACCAAAAAAAAAAAAATTGTCTAGGAAGTAATATGAACGTGAAGGCAAAACCGAAATCCCAAAAGTAGAAATAGAAGGCAATGGGCAAACTGATTATTTTATTATGTGCTGGCCACCTTTGACACTTGTTTCTCACAAGACACAGAACACAATAAGGCCCATTATTTAGTTTCAGCAGTTAGGAAAACATACCTATACAAATACATTGTAAAATTTATTGTTGAAAAAACACAAATTTTGACCCTTTTCTTGCTGAATATTCATTTAAGTCACACCCATTTCTGTCTATCAAGCAATCAAATTACTTAATGTAATTTATTGCTACAAATTCATAAACTGAATACCAAACAGTGTAGATCCTGGAGCCATCTGATCTGGATCTACATTGTTTGCAAACATAGGGGTTGTTGTGAACAGCAAGATAAGGGTTATGATGAAAAAGTGTGATATTTTTCTTATTTCTGCTCAAAATAATAGATTGTGGGTACTCATTATAACCACCTCAATGGAATTACAGACAAAATCCCGCCACCCCACCGGGCAAAAAAAAACTTTCCTACATTGGGTTACATTGACTAATTTATTCTTTGCATAAAGGTCAAATTGCACCTACTATACAGAACAGTAAAATCATCAATATGACTAAATTCTAACAATGAATAAGAACATTACAATTGAAACAAAGTAGTTCATTAGTCTTGGCAAGAGATTTAATTCATTGAACTGACTTTATTATGTGTATTCAATTTTGATCATCACCTTTAATTTGCATCATAAAATTTATAAAGAAATGTGTTAAAAAGTTTGCACAATAATCAATCAGAATTTTCAAAAGTGATACATTATCCTAATAAGAAATAAAGAAAAATGGGTCTACAGTAAACCCCAGTTGTGGGGTTCAAAGGGGTCAGAATTGTATAGGTGTTTAGGGATTATGTTATTCATCAATCAATAACTTTTGATTGATAAATGCCCCAGACACTACCAATGACCTGTTTCTTACAAGATCCTGCACACCTTCATTAATTTTGTCTTAAATTGTTCCAGAGAAAACAAAGAGATGTGTATCTGTCAATGACCCAAACATTACTAAAGTCACCAGTGGTTCTTGTTTTGATGCAAATGTATTCAAAAGTATTCTAAAAGTATTCAAATACATTTGCAAAGTATTTGTATTCTCATTCGAATACATTCATAAAAAATGTATTTTTATTTGTATTCTGTATTCGTGAAATGAAAAGTATTTGTATTTGTATTCGAATACTTTTGAAAGTATTCGACCCCAGGCCTGCTGTGCGACTGAACAAGCTGAGCTGTGTATGCTGGGCTCGTGAAGTTGCCAAAGCTTCCTCACGCCTCCAGCAATCATCGGCTGAACAAGCGGATCTGTGTATGCTGGCCGAATTGTAGAAATTGCTGGGTCCTCGCATGCTTACTTATTGTTTCAATCGACCTAATAATGTTCAGACAGCTTCCTCGGGACCCGGCATATGTTAATGCATGACAACCTATCATGGACACTTTAAAGTAGCTTGAAGCACTAGCGTTTTGCTATAGGCATTGGGGCTGATCATCACTTTGTAAATCTTGGGCAGGTAGAAATCCGCAGGTAGCCAGATATCTCATTGTGTCCCTTACTAATCCCAGGGCTTTATTGTATACTCCTGAGTTATAGTTTGTGAAAAGTTGAAATTGCTTGGCCAGACGAGAAGTGCTTTCCACTCTATCAAGAAGCTCCGGTAAATGCGACGGTGAATGCCCCGGTAACTCGTTGAACCAAGCGCGGAGCTAGGTTTTACCGGCTAACATTTTCGGCTCAATGTAGTACGTTTTGGTTCATTTATACTCATGACGCAGTTTCGAAATTACCTCCGCGGTCAAACTTCAGTTTTTGTGTTAACAAAAAGGAATGCTGTAAGTCAGTACAACGAATAAAATATGAGCAATAAAAAAGACTAAAATATCAATATGGTTATGGACTGATGGTCGACCCGGACAGAGGTAGACCTTTTAAGTAGAGGAAAAGACTTTAACATGTCCGAGACGGTTGTCTCGCGGAATCTCGCCGAGATTTCACGTGATTGACCATGAAAACAATCTTTCTTAGGGTGGTGAAGTTACGTTGTTATGACTACGCGTGTACGTCTAAGTCTATAGTCGGACATCTTGCAGATGCCTTATGTCCGTAATACTATTACGAACCAAGCGTGACAGAAAGAATAGCACAAGGAAGCGAACAAGCAGGTATGTATCTATCTATCTATCTATATCTATCTTGCAAGTGTGTGCGCAGAGGCGTCGTGCAAGACAAAGTAAAATAAATAAAATTGAGACAGTATTGGGAAAAGTTAAAAGTTAATGTTACAGAAGAGAATAAAATCAGATAAAAACAAGTGTTGTGGATTAGGGCCAAAAGCCTCACACTGTCCTTAGCCATGACCTCAGTGACTCTGTCTTGGAGGACAGGAAGGTGATGGGGAAGTTGATTCAACTGTACAATAGCCAAGGGGAAAAAGTATTTATAGTAGCTGGCTGTAGTCGGTATCTAGACATAGTGAAGGGGAAGCAGATGCCTGGTCAGCCTGTAGGGAGGGAAACAGCAACTAGACTATTTACTATTTTGTAAAATAGTATCAGGCGGGCGTCGGCTCGCCTGTCCTCAAGTGAACGCCACCCTAGTGATTTTGCATGCTTGTAACACTAGCATAAGGGGAGTAGTTGCTGTTAACCCATCGTACGGCCCGTCTTTGACCCTTTCAATTTACAAATGTATTTATATAGGTCTTGGTGTATCGGCGCCACACAGGGGATGCATATTCGACTTGCAGGCAAACTAAGGTCTCATATGCTGCTTCGCGATCCTTACCGTAACATCATGAGTAAGTAGAAGTAAAACAAAGATCAGGAATTGATACAATTAACTTACTCCATCCATAAAAGACACCAAAGGGAAAGAAATACAAACATTAAGCGGCCAGACCATAATGGAAACCTAAACAAAGGAAAGTTGCGTAGGCGTTCGTCCTGCAAATCTCGAGTGTATTTACACCTGCGAATAATGGTCAAATGTGATCTATTGCAGTAATAGTAGAGAGAGAGATAGTCACACAAACAAGTCACTGGTTAGGCACTGATGGTTTTCATACGGACGTACTTTCCATTACATACCAACTACTAAGCAAAATAAGGGGAGTCATTCTCTTATGGTATATTCACTATTTTGGCAATACTTTCTGTGTGTTCCCCAACTGAGCTAATTTGCATCTTGTTTGTCATACCAAAACAACGGATTTCAAAAGAGGCAGTCGTGTGAAAGACAGCTTCCTATAACCAAAGTCCAAGATCTTGCAGCAGGAACAGATGAAGACCAACATATATACACCGTCGCTCTTGGCTTTAGCAATGTGTTTGACAAAGTTCTACATGAATGACTTGAAGACTGTCTAGGTTAGATACAACAAAATATAAAGCAACCTCTTACAGTGGGCTAACCACACCTGGTCAAAGGCCAGTTTTCCACGATTGCCCCAGTCTTATACGGTGTCCCTCAAGGTGCGATGCCCGGACCTTTGTTGTTCTGCCCATACATAAATGGCCTGCCACAGATTGTCAGCTCTGGAGCTCGCCTCTTTGTAAATGACAACCTTTTATATTCCAATATCTCAAGCATGACTGATACTGCAGAACTTCAAAGGGATCTTGACAGACTACAGCTATGCCCATAATGGAATACAGTCTGGCAAGTCTTTTCAACGCAACCAAATGTGTGAAAGTTAGGGTAACAAAATTCAGAAACCTGGTTGGAGATTTGGAGTAACTTCTATATTCTATATGGCCATTAACTCAAAGACTTATAAGTACATGGACATCCTTATTTCAGAGACATTTCATGGAACCCCAATTTAGATGCAATTGTAAAAAGGCAAACAACAGCCTAGCTGGCGTTCCTTTAGAAGGAACATAACCAGCTGCTCTGAAGATGTTAAAGCATGATGATAGAGATTATGATTAGACCTATCCTGGATTCTGCCACGTCAGTATTGGACCCATATATAGTATCCAGCAGCTGGAGACGATACAACGGCGAGCAGCTCGGTTTGACAGAGGTGTACAGCCAGCATTACCCTCGAGTGATAAAATACCTTGGCCGGCAAACTCACCAGCATTGACATGACAGACATCTTACTGGACAGACATCTTCTGTCACTTCTCTATTGCCAGGGGACCAACTTTCACAGAATTTTGTCACATCAGGGATCCTTTAGGGCCTTAAGAGGTATCCTGAAAGTCTACCCTAAAGTATATAAAACTGTTTTTCAAAATTTTTAAATTATTCTATTGTGAGGCAAAGGTGACGTGTATCTTGCATCACTTGGAGTCCAACTTATATTGACGCTGCCCTTAAAGCAGGCAGGGCTAGAGGGGGAGAGTTGTTATTCGTTTTCTCCTTTCTCCCCCCCCCCACTACACACCCTTTCTTGTCATCTACTTCCTCTTCTATCTCGGGTGTCCCTCTCACTGGGAGACGACACATAATGACCAACAAGGTTTGACGTGTCGTTTATCCTAGCCGCCGCTTTGCACATAGCCTTAGTGTGACGATGCTCCAGGGTTGGTCATGTGTGCGCTTCATTGGAAGAAAATTAGATAGGGTGGCTAAAAGTTAGTATGCAGCATGGGCACTTTAAAGTAGCTTGAAGCACTAGCCTTTTACTATAGGCTTTGGGGCTCATCATCACTTTGTAAATCTGGGTCAGGTAGAAATCCGCAGGCAGCCAGATATCTCATTGTGTCCCTTACTAATCCCAGGGCTTATTGTATACCAGAGTTATAGTTTGTGAAAATTTGAAATTGCTTGGCTAGACGAGAAGCGCTTTCCACTCTACCGAGAAGCTCCGGTAAATGCTTCGGTGAATGCTCCGCTACTCGTTGAACCAAGCGCGGTGCTAGGTTTTACCGGCTAACATTTTCGACTCAATGTGGTACGTTTTAGTTCATTTATACGCGTGACGTAGTTTCGAAACTTTCTCCGCAGTCAAGCTTCAGTTTTTGTGCTGTAAGTCAGGATAACGAATAAAAGTATGAGCAATATAAACAAAAAGAGTAAAAATATCAATATGGTTATGGACTGATGCTCGACCCGGACAGAGGTAGACATTTTGAGTAGAGGAAAAGAAGTTAACCCGTCCGAGACGGTTGTCTCGCGGAGTCTCGCCGAGATTTCACGTGATTGACCATGAAACAATCTTTCTTAGGGTGTGATGTTACGTTGTTATGACTACGCGAGTACGTCTTAGTCTATAGTCTATATGCCTTATGTCCGTAATACTGTTACAAATCAAGCGTAGCAGAAAGAATAGCCTATTCACAATATTTGCATTATTTGCTGGCTCCCAGCTTGCACATTGTCAATATTGGAAAAACAGGTAACCAGACCCCCCTGGCCTTTTCTCTCTATCTATCTACCTATCTTATCTATCTATCTGTCTATCTATCTATCTATCTATCTATCTATCTATCTATCTATGCCTTTTAACCCATAGTGGAGACATAATCAGGGATAAATAAATCTTTCCGTTTTCAGTGATCCGAACCCACGGACAGATGTGGCGACGTTGCCTAGCACTGCACTTGCCGCGCGTCCTTACCAACTGCGCTACGTGTCAAAAGCATTCTCGAAGTCCAGAATAAATATGTCCATCCGTCTTCATTTGTCCAAGATTTCTACCCAATCATTAATAACCGTGCTCAGCTGAGTTTCACAGCTATGACTATTTCCAAATGCTTGTTGTCTGTCTGACAAAAAAGTGGGCCACGATGTTTGAGCAGACGATATATTTTCAAGTAATTTACATGGAGCATTATAAGTCAGAGACGCAGTGTAATAATTAGATTATGTAGCTTTTTTAAAGAGTGGACACATTTTCGCTAGAAGTCATTCCTTGGGGATTTCACACGTATGAAGATAGAAAGGGAGGCACTGATCAGGAATCGATACATTTTTCCCACAGCTCCCATCTTTAAGGCAAGCCTCGTGATGCCGGACACTGATCTCGAGGGACGGATTTTTCTATTCACCCCCTCCCACACATGTTAGATTCTTTTTTCTTGCATACCTTTCATATCTTCAGCATGGATTTTCAATATTAAATACAGTCAGTTCTGTTGCCGACGTCCGCCATATTGAAACGAGTGTAAGTATGTTTGAGTTTTAAGTCCCATCAACAGCTACATGTATGGTCATACGTAGATGGGACCCAGGTTTAAAGACTCCTCCGAAAGTCTGGAGAAGCCCGGGATCGAACCCACGACCCCTGGTGAATGAAGCTTATCCACTGCACATCCACGTCACATTACGTGTTGTGATGTCAACCTTAACGGCGGCGCATATGAGGTCGTATTCAACCAGTGCATTTATGCAAAACGCGAGAATATTCGATTTTGTTTAAGGACACCAGAGTTAGAACAGCATTTCCATTCCAAGCTAAAACTGTAAATTTCATTATCTGATGTGCAAGAAATTCTGTTTTAAGCCTGGTGTTCTTACCCAAAATTGAATATTCTCGCGTGTTGCATAAATGCACTTGTTGAATACGACCTCCTATGCGTCGTCACTAAGGTTGACGTAACGTAACGTCACTAATTACTACAATATGGCGGACGTCGGCAACTGAAGTGACTGCAGTATTAAAAATACACGCTCGCAAATGGAAGGTATGCAAGAAAAATAACCCTACATGGGTGTGAGGGGTTGACAGAAAAATCCGTCCCTCGGGGTCACTGTCCGGCATCACGATGCCGCACAGTAACCCTCGGAACGGATTGTTCCGACCACCCCTCACACCCACAAAAAATTCTTATAGTGTTAGGCATTTCAGTAACATGTTAAGTCTTCATCCCCAAGACCACAACATTTACAAGTTGCACTTGTTATGTATTTTCTAAATGAGCCAGGGCAAAACATTTCCTTCAACTTACATGTGCGCCCAGCGAAGAATCGGATCAGCCTGCGCATCCATACAGTCAGACCGGAGACTTCTCTTGCTGCATGGAGTATTAGGCCCTTACCTATCCTTAGAGCGCATAGCGAAGACTGATTAGACTGCGCGGATGCACAGGCTGATCTGAGTCTTCGCTTGGCGCACATGCTAATTGTAGGAAATGCTGTGCCCCGGCTCAAGTTTATGTTTAGACGACTGTAACAGATACATAGAGGATATTTAATTTTTTCAGTGTAAGATAGAATTTTATTTCATCGAATGAACACCCAAACCGGTATTTTCATGAGTGGCGTAGCCACGAGTGAAAATACCAGTTTTGGTGTTCATGAGTGAAATAAAATTTGATATTACACTGAAAAAATCAAATTTTCTGTTTCTTACATGCTTAAAAAGGGCAATATTTAGCTTCATTAATCGCGTCACTCACCCTCAGAGAAAACTAACTTTGTTCCTGGTCGTTTCGCGTCAATTTAGTGGTATCCAGCGTATTAACTGGGTATAATATTGGGTGTAAACTAAAAGTTTGCACCTGAGAAATAGCCAGGGATAACATTTTTATGAATGGTTACTGAAATAATTGAGATATTAGGTTCCCAAAGAAAGCGCGGGCAGATCTAACGTCGCGCAATAAAATACGTGACGTCAGCGTCGAAAATGACGTCATTAACGTCCTCGTGACGTGTGAACGGTCTTAGCGTCAATTCTAATGCAGTTCATTAATTTTCAATCATCTGACGATGGACAAACTGATCACAGAATTAGATTTGGAGAAAAAAGAAGTCCCAAACAGTGAAAAATAAAATTGATATCTGTCACTGTTTGAAACAGTGACAATATCGTTTTCTATTTCACTGAGAAATCTCTATATTTCATTGAAAAGCATGTAAGAAAGCATGTAAGCATTCTACATTTGGTTATCCCATTCTTTTCTGACGTCAGAAACTATAGATTCCAATGACGACCATACTGTGTGTGGTTCCCCAACAGACATGGATCTGTTTAAAGATACTGTAATGTTGATTTTTCAATTGCTTCAATTCTTAATTTATCTGTACAGTATATGTTAACGGCTAAAGTTCCACTGGTCCTTCGTAGTGAAGTTCTTCTGCGAATTTTCGAGTGAAGATAACTGGTATAGCTCCAAAATTTCCTGAGCTCGGCTATAAAAGTTCAGTGTTAGGGCTGGCTAATCGGAGCTGAAAAGATAATCGATTATCAGTCCTGTCATTGCGATCGATAATCGATTAGTAATCGCTGAGGTTTTTGTCATAATTTTACCTGTCTGGCTTTCTATTTGAGCATGACTCTTACCATATGTTGCACTTTACCATATGTATATTTGAACAGACAGGCCTGAGCAAACAGTGTAGACCCAGATGAGACGCCACAGAATGCGGCGTTTCGACAGGGTCTGCACTGTTTGCCACTCAACCAGCTATTTTAGGCATAACTTTGGGTAGTAAATTGTACCTATCAAGTAATCGATTAAAAGCAAATCAGAAATGATAATCATTTTTGTGAAATTTATCGATCGATTAATCGATTATACTATTAATCGTGTCAGCCTTACTCAATGTACTAGCTAGATTAATGGCTACTTGAAGTTTTGTACGTTTCACGATTGTCTCGTTTGTTGACACGAGTAGATTATATATAATACCGAACTGTCTCTTCAATGGGTAGAGCACCTACGAGGAGGTAAACATCGTAGGTTGCGGCTCATCTAGGAAGTGACTGGAAGCGTTCCAGAGTGTTTTGAATTATCGCCATTGGTGAGACTTCCATAACAAATAAAAGTCTTTGTAAAACGTAACATTGGCAAATCCTGTATGACACATTTGGATTTTTTTCCATTTTAAGCTCCAACGGCCATTATGAACAATTCTAGTAAAGGGTCATGAATGGAAATTATTTTGATTTGTATAATTGTGTTGATTATAACTAAGAAAAATATCACAGATTTTCATAATAAAAGTAGCCATTTTGGAGCTTTGAAAAAATGCACAATGTTGCTCGGGTGTGCTATCGCAATGGTGAGCCATTGTGAAACTGCTATAAAAGGCTGACACGATTAATCGTATAATCGCTCGATAAAAATACCACAAAAAAATGATTATCATTTCTGATTTGCTTTTAATCGATTACTTGATATGTACAATTTACTACCCAAAGTTATGCCTAAAATAGCTTGATGATTGGCAAACAGTGCAGACCCTGATAGGGCATTCTGTGGCGTCTCATTTGGGTCTACAATGTTTGCTCAGGCCTGTCTGCTCAAATATACATATGGTAAAGTGCAACATATGTTAAGAGTCATGCTCAGACAGAAAGCCAGACAGGTAAAATTATGACAAAAACCTCAGCGATTACTAATCGATTATCGATCACAATGACAGGACATGTAATCGATTATCTTTTCAGCTCCGATTAGCCAGTCCTACTGCTATGTTCATCACATCCACATCAACACTATTTGGATAATTTTGGAGACGATGCTTCCCATTTTGTGGGACTTTTATCCAACATTGAGATGACCTAAGATCTCAAACCCTACCACCCACAGAACCCAATCATAGGATTTATGGAGCACCCAAAGTCACATCACTTTTCCTGGGCAGGCTTAGACCTAAGCAATTTACCAGTACTCAAATTTAGTTTGTTTCATCTCTGCATGGAGGCACCATTCAGCTCGACTTTCAAGCCCCGATTATTTTTTTAAATCGGGCCCTTTGCCTGAGAAGAAATGTCAGTTAAGGGATTTTCTATCTTAAACTCTGGCGGCTATTTGGTTCACCAGAGTGAAACGTTTTTAGCAATCATAATATGTATATTCCTGTGGTATTATTACAAAATCCATTTACTGGTTACGGAGGAGATAACATTTTAGCAAATTGTAAATGGATGACGTACAATGTATGTCACACGACAGACAACCACATACTGAACGATGAACACAGCAGAATCACAATAGCACACCACGAGTAATTTGGAGCCCAGGAAAGCAAAAAACAGAATAAAAACTATTTTTTTTAAGTTTATTTCCACTCCTGGTTAAGGCACATAGGTATATCAGGCAACTAAATTCTACAATAATATGACAGCATACAAACAAAACAACTTCTTTACAGCAGTCATTATTACATGATTTGGGACATAAAATGAATGGGAGATGGATTAAAAAGAGGATCTTACATGAGTGTTCATTTAATATTTACATTTCCAGAATAAAGTCTAAAGTAAACCTATAGAAAACAATGCACTTCTTACTTCCATGAACGCATCGAGTCACATGATTTTCAGCAACATCAAGTGACGTCAGTCTAAACCATGGTTCTCTACGGGCATTGGTGACGTCAACGTTATTCCGCTCTTTGTAGAAAAACAGCGTGTAAATGTTTTTCAGCTTCAAAAGTTTGCCCTAAAAGCATAACCTCAAAATTATATGTGCTGCGCCACACCATGGTATAACATTTTACAATGTTTCAACTTTATCTAATGTAAACTATAGGAACAGTTATGGCTCTGCATACCTTACGAAATTTTCAAAGGGCCTTTACTGTTGATAGTGGAGGACAGAAAGCTCAAAACAATATGTGTAACTATAAATCAAGAAGTTTCAGCTCGACCAGATATAAATTGTAGGAGGAGATAACTGGAAACGAAATATTTACAGAAGTTTTCAAAGGAGTATAACTCTTAATATTTTGTGAAATGCGTACTTGAAACAATATGCACTGTTTCATATCATGGTGTAACTATATATAAAGTTTCAGCTGGATGTGATGTAAACTGTAGGAGGGGTTAGGAAAAGCTTACATCAGTTTTTAAATGGACATAACTCTGCTAATATTTGGTGGACTGTAACTCAGAAATAAAACGCTCTGCTCTACATCATCGTCTAACTGTATATCAAGTTTCCACTTGTTCAGATCTAAACTGTATGAGGATCTAGTCTGAACCTGTTTACAGAAAATTTCAAAGGGGCATAACTCTACAAATATTTGATGGACCTTAACCTCGAAACAATATGCAGTGCTCAACATCATGGTCTAACAAATTATCAAGTGTCAGCTTGATCAAATGTTAACTGTAAGAGGAGTAAGACAGAATAATTGTTTACAGAAATTTTCAAAGGGGCATAACCCTACGTTTCATGGACTGTTACCTCGAAACAATATGCGCTGGTCCACATCATGGTCCAACTATATATTAGACTTCGGTTTGGTCGGATCTAAATTATAGGAGAAGTTAGCCATAAACAAATATTTTACAGAAATTTTCAAAGGGACATAACTCTATAAGTATTTGGTGTACCAAAACCTTGAAACAATATGCCCTGCTCCACATCAAGGTCTAACTATATATCAAATTTCAGTTTAATTGGATGTAAAATGTAGGAGGAGTTATCCAGAAACGAAATGTTACAGACATTTTCAAAGGGGCATAACCCTATTATTATTTGATGGACTGTAACCTCAAAACAATATGCACTGCTCCACATCATTGCCATTCTATATAATATAACACAACCTATGACTTGGAGCAGTCATAAGGAAAATAAGGTCTTTGCCCCCATAAACCAGAGTTTTCTCTGTATGAAGTGGGGTTTAAAGGTGTGTTCATTACACGGACTAATTAACATGATGACGTCATGGTCTAACTTAATATCAAGTTTCAGCTTGATCGGATGTAAAATGTTATAAGTTATCCCGCTCATGGGGGCTTGAAGAAATAGATTTGCTGCATGATGCTTCCACGCAGAGCTGAAACCGACCGCACATGAGTACTGGTAAACCGCTTAGAGGATCTAAGCCTGCCCAGGCAAAGCAATGCGAGTCAGATCGGCCATGCTTATAAACACTATTGGTTTCATTGGGCGACAGGGGCTTGAGATGTTATTTCATCTCACTGTCGGGTAACAGTCCAACAAAAACTGAAATTAACATCTCTGAAATGACCTTTACAATGTTGACGGGGATGTTAAACCTCATATCAATCAAACGAGGAGTTATCCGAAACAAAACGTTTACAGACGAATGAACAGACAGACAGATGGATGGACACATAGACAGACAGATGCCATGGGGTATAATATAATACAACCTTTTTACAAAATGCTCTAAAAATGAGGCTTTTCTATAAAGAAATACATTTTTCTTCTGATAAAATAAAATACTTGTTTAACTAATAAAAAGGTTTCTCAATACCAAAATATGTCTATATAATTTTGACCCCTTTGAACCCCACTTTTATATAGTAAAATTTTGGTTTACTGGGTTAAACCTTCTTTTTCTTACTTCTGCTCTAAAACATAGATGAGCCAGCTCTAACAAGAACTCACTATCTATATTTTGAGCAGAAATAAGAAAAATATCACAATTTTTCAGCTTAAAATTTTAGTGTTTTTTTCGGCGATTAAGTTTACAATGTATTAAAATTTTGTAAAGTCCTTTTTCCGTAATGTGCTTTGGACTCCAACAACAGTGTTACAAGCAGAATTTGGTGTAATTATATTCATTAAACAATCATAATCACAATTGAATATACAATCACGGCATTTGTAACAGGTAAAAATCTTGGAAAAATAATATAATATATATAAAAAATATATACATATAAACATTAATCTTGAAAAAACCTGTACAAACTTGTCATAAACTTTATCGAGAGGACCAGTGGTCCTGAACCTCTAACATGAGTGTTGAGTGTATGCGGAGCCATTTTGTTTCTCAGAAGTCATGGCTGCCACCCTTAACCTATTTAGTACCAGAAACCCCAAAACATGTACCCTGGCAAAACAGTGCAGGCCCAGATCAGACGCCGCAGAACACGGCTTCTGATCAGAGCCTCCACTGTTTGCTAAAGGTTCATTCATTTTCCCTAAAAAGTTTGACGAAAACACAACCTAACACCCCTAAATTTTGAAATGAACCCCTGCTATATATAAGGAGGTAGATTCCTTTCTGGTACAAAAAGGTTAAGTCAAGTGACCTAAACCATTTGAACAAACTTCTGTTCTTCCGTCCCAAAAAGGCTTAAAATGGAATTTGACATAAATTCGCCAAATTGTTTTTATTTTGAAATCTGAGTGACCCCTGGACCAAGGAAACTAGAGCTGTCAGTGAAACTGACTAGGGCCCCTGCAGCGCCATCAGAGGAGTTGGACTTTCTTTTTAAAGGGCTATTACTCTTAGAGTATTTTAGCTAGAGTTACGTTACTTGCCATGAAATTGTGTAACGATATTGTGTGTGTGTGTGTGAATGCGGGTTTACCGCCGCTTTCACCAATTTTTCACTTGTATCACGACGGTGTCTGGTTGGGACAGGGAGCTTAATGCTCACTTTTATAGTGCTGCCTCGCTGAAGTATCATGTCCCAGACACATTACATGATACCACACCCAGTCACATTATCCTGACACTGGGTCGACCAGTCCTAGATCTACCCCGTAAATCTTAGTGCCAAGCGAGGAGCAGCTTGTACCATTTTTAACGACTTTGGTATGACGCGGCCAGGGATCGAACCTGTGACCTCCCATTCCCCAGAGCCGACACTCTACCAACTGAGCTATCGGGGCCGGTATAACGATATTGTGACCTTATATCTAAAGTTTGAAGTTGATGTATTTGACGGTTTGTAAGTTATGAATAAAAAACGAAAGGGTATTACTACATGACAACTGTCAATAACTTCAGCTTCATTTTCATTTGGATATCTATATTGGTTTTGAAATTAAGATGAACACAAAAGACGAAAAAAGCAGATTTTTTTTTTCAAAAGGCAATAACACTCAGAGTATTATAGCTAGAGTTAAGTAACTTGCCTTGAAATTGTGTAATGTTGTTGCGATTTTACCTTTAAAGGTTGAAAATGATACGTTTGAAGGTTTGTAAACATGAAAAATGTGGATGGACAGACAGATGGATGGCTGGACGGACAGACAGACAGGGCATTAATATAGGGCAACTGTCAGTAACTATAGGAAGTTTCATTTGAATATCTATAGCTGTTTTAAAACAAAGATGAAAAAAGACGAAAAAATCTGAATTTTTAAGTTTTTCAAAGGGCCATAATTCTGAGAGTATTGAATCTACAGTTACGCAACTTGTCATACAATTGTGTAATGATAATGAGACCAAATATTTAAAGTTTGAAGTTGATAGGTTTGACGGTTTGTAAGTTCTTAAGAAAAAAACATGAAAAAGCTGAATTTTTTAAGTTTTTCAAAGGGCCATAACTCTGAGAGCAAGTTAGGTAACTTGCCATAAAATTGTGTAATGATGATGTGACCATATATTTAAAGTTTGAAGTTGATAGGTTTGACGGTTTGTAAGTTATGAAAAAAAAAAAACATGAAAGATGTGGACAATTTTTTAGTTTTTCAAAGGGCCATAACTCTGAGACTATTGTAGCTAGAGTTACGTAACTTGCCATGAAAATGTGTAATGATATGTGACCTTACATTTAAAGTTTGAAGTTGATGCGTCTGACGGTTTTTAAGTTATTAAGAAAAAATATAAAAAATGTGGATGGACAGACGGACGGACGGACAGACAGGGTGATTACTATAGGGCACCCGCAAATAAATTTGCGGGGCCCTCATTATTTTTGCCGTATGTGGTCATGATGGCCATATTGTTCATGTGACCTGGACCAGTTGAACACAACTTCATTTCTTTCATCCCATAAAAGCTTCATAAGAAATTTGATTTCAATTTGCCCAGCCATTTTTAATAAATTATTAGGATTTATTTTTGATATCTGAGTGACCTCGGTCCAAAGTCAAGCAGTGGTCTTGACCTATGATTCTCATGTCACTTCATTTACTCATTCAGTTGATTGCATATACAAATTTAAAGTACACAGACAACATATGATTCCAAAAAATAAACAATGCCCACTTTTTCCTATAATCATATGCAACCAAACCTGGCCTTGATTGAACAAGTAATGATGGACCCAAGATCCCTATGCTACATACTAAGTTTCAAAGTAATCGGACCATTGTTTCTGGAGAAAAAGTGTTTTCAAGTATTTTTACCATATACATGTATGGGCATGGGGGCCAAACAAGTAAAGTGACCAAGCTCGTATTTATTGATTTTCATTTCCTTGTTTCTAAAACCTTTCATATGAAAGTTGGTTACAAACGGCCCAGTGGTTTCTGAGCAAAACAATTCATAACTGAATGTCCTAGAGCCAAGGTCAAGGGATGTCCGCAACTTTAAACACACATGTACAGCTAATGCGATTTAACATGAGACTGATGAGCCTCTATTTCCATAATTTCACACCCGGATGAATGCAGTGAAGCGTGATCTCAGTATAATATGATCCTCTTTAGGTCATTGGAACAATAACTGGAAGTTTCACTAAAATCCAATGAAAACTGCTGGAGTGATTGCAGAGACAAGACTTACTGTTGAAAAACGCCAAAGGGCCAGAATTCAGGTAAAAATCAGTCAAACATGACCTCGATAAAATAAAATCATCTTCTGGTCATGAAAACAATACCTGAAAGTTTCATCAAAATCCCTTGAAAATTGCAGGAATTGCAGAGACAAGTTCTGTTTATAAAATGGCTAAAACTGACAAAGGGCCATAACTCTGGCAAAAATCAGTCGAGCATGACCACGATGAAATAGGATCATCTTCAGGGCATGGGAACAATAACTGGAAAGTTTCATCAAAATCTTTTGAAAACTGCAGGAGGAGTTACGGAAACAAGCACTTCTGTTTATAAAATGGCTAAAAGTGACAAAGGGCTATAATTCTGGTGACAATCAGTGGAGCATGACCTTGATATAATATGATCATCTTCCGCGCATGGGAGCAATAACTGAAAAGTTTCATCAAAACCCCGTGTAACTGTAGGAGGATTTGCGGAGACAAGCATTTCTGTTGATAAAATGGCTAAAACTGACGAAGGGCAATAACTCTTGTAAAAATCAGTCGAACATAACCTTGATTATATATGATCCTCTTCAAGTCATGGGGACAATAACTTGACAGTTTCATCAAAACAACTTGAAAACTGTAAGAGGATTTGCGGAGACGAGATAGTGTCTACAGATGGACAGACTGGTGGATGGACAGAAGGACGGAAGGATAGATGAATGAACAAACGAACCCATTTCTTACTAACGTCGGGGGACAAATACACCAGGTATGACGAATAGTCTTCAAGATATAAGATAAGATCTCTTGAGAGTGAATTGTAGGTCAATATGACCTATGTGAACATAGGGTGTGTTCTTTTGGAATCTAAGACCCTCCCCAAATATGAATTCTCTGTGATACTTGGCAGTAGAGATGTAATCATTTAAAAAAACTTAAACACAGTGTGATAGGAATGGGAATGCAATCGCACACACAGACGACCACGGTGACTACAACAGGTATCCTTGTACTTCGTGCAGGGGAGCTACAAAGGATAGAAATCATGGAAAACCATGATGATTTCATACACATTACTGCATGAAAAAGTTACAATAAATTTCATTTTTTCTTTATTTCCTTGATTGTACACCCAATGGCCTCTATTAAGCAACCATTTTTGGACTGTTAAAAGTGGTCTTAGATACCAGTTATGAACAGTTAAAAGGTAGACGGTATACAGGAATTTTACTGTAATTGGCAAACCATTACCCATTATCATACATTTCTGTATGATAGCGCATGACAAAACCTACCATAAGTCAAGTACGCCCAGTGAAGAATCAGGTCAGCCTGCACATCCATATAGTCCAACCAGAAACTTCTCTTGCTGCATGAAGGAGCAATGGGCCCTTAGTTGTCCTTAGAGTGTATAGCGAAGACTCCGATCAGATTGCACAGATGTGCAGGCTGATCTGATTGCTTGAGATGCCATTTCATCTCAATGTCGGGTAAAAGTCCAACAAAATTGGAAGCAACGTCTCCAAAATGACCTTTACAGTGTTGATGGGGACGTTAAACCTCAAATCAAACAAACAAATAAGTGATTTTTGAATTTTCTGTGGCACATTTGGCAGCAGAAGTTGAAAACAATGACAGATCTGGTACTACAAGTACCGATGCAAACTCACCTTCGAAAAAGTTTGTTCTCTTTGATGATGGCTGATACATTAAAAAAAAGAAGTAGAGGCAATGATCAGGAATCGATACAATTAACCCACAGCTCCCATCAGAGACATCAAAGGGAAAGAAACACAAACATGAAGCAACTAGACCCTAATGGAAACACCAACAGGGGAAACCCAAGAGGACAGTTACTTTCCCACAAAATGACCAAAAGGCTATCTAAAATAAAATAATACAAGCGACACAAACACCCAAAGACAAACCATAACAAAAATAACCGCGACAGAAGAACCACCTTGGAACGATCATCAGCGGAAGCAAATTCCACTGGTGGTGGGGTGGTGGGGGGGGGGGGGCTTAAATCGATTTTACGTGGCCACAATCCTCGCCCTTACTTCTGTCGCGATTGAGACAAATAATTTGTTCAGTCTGCATGAAGGCCTCCTAACTCATCAGTGCAACATCTCCGTGAACACAAAAATCAAACAACCACAGAGATGAAACAACGGTGAGGACTCGGCAGCAAGAAACAACAGAAATGCTGGAGCAAATAAAAACCAACAGTTAGACTCCAATGGACCCGACCAGAGACAGAGCGTCAGGTACCAACCAACCATAAGCCTTAACATTGGAACCGTCATAGAATCTGAGGACTGACCCACCGGCGTTCAATTAAAGAGGGAAGCAAAGTTGTCAACCGTGATTGGGTTAACTATCATGCATGCAGTCTGTCGTATAACATTTATGTTGTATCCAATCTTTTTATATCAAACAATGATTTTTCGAAATTTGGTGCTGCAGTCATTGCGGTTATAAATTTTTCTAAATTTATATACTAAGTCTCCATAAAATTCGGGTTCCGATAGACCTTGATGCAGAAGAGAATTAAGTCCAGTATTGAATTTTGAAATTAAATCAGAATGACGTCTATAAAATTTTGAAAAGGTTTTGCGTAGCTTATGGTACCGATAACCCTGATTAAGAAGTTTAGCCGTTAACAATTTATTATGGGTGCATGGCTACACACTCTGGCAAATCGAATTAATTGTGAAAACTGCATAACAAAGTACACTTAAAAAGCAGGAAAGAAACTGGACCGACCCGGATAGCTCAGTTGGTAGAGTGTCCGCTTCGGGGAATGGGAGGTCACGGGTTCGATCCTGGGCTGCGACATACGAAAGTCGTTAAGAATGGTACTAGCTGCTCCTCGCTTGGCACTCAGATTTATGGGGTAGAGCTAGGACTGGTCGACCCAGTGTCAGGATTATGTGATTGGGTTGGGTGTGGTATCATGTAATGTGTCTGGGACATGATACTTCAGTGAGGCAGCACTATAAAAGTGAGCATTGGGCTCCCTGTCGCAACCAGACACCGTCGTGATATGACTGAAAAATTGTTGAAAGCGACGTTAAACCCGAATTCACACACACACAGGAAAGAAACTGAAAATTTGATTTTTTTTTAGTGTAAGATCAAATTTTTATTTCACTCATGAACACTAAAAGAAGTATGTTCACCATTGGCTTTGCCATTCAATAAAATACATGTACTTCTTTTGATGTTCCTTCAGTCAAATAAAAAATTGATCTTACACTGAAAAAAATCATATATCCGCTATTTCACTTTAAAATAACACTTTCACTTTCAAATGAAATAGCAATTACACTTTCAGATAATTCATTCACTTTCATGTGAGATATCACTTCCACTTTCAGACGAGACAACTCCTTTACTTTCAGGTAAAGAGATTACACTTCCACTTTAATGTTTGACAGGAGACACCACTACCACTTTTAGATGAGATAATATTCATTTTCACGTGAGATAACACTCACTTTCAGATTAGACAACTTTTTCACTTTCAGATGAGATAAACGTTCTCTTTCAGGTGAGGTAACACTTTCAAATAAAATTTGTTGCTCCTATATCTACTAGCACCTATCTCCTAAGGAGCACAGTCTATCCTATAAGAACACATTCCTTTTTCCGAGGAGATATGATTAACCCATTCAGTACCAGAAACCCCTTAAGGGGGTCCTTTGGCAAACGGTGCAGGCCAAGATCAGACGCCGCAGAACTCGGCATCGGATCAGGGCCTACACTGTTTACAAAAAGCTAAACCATTTTCCGATTAACTTTTGAAGAAAACATAACCTGACACCCTATGTTTCGAAATGGACTCCTGCTATATATAAGGAGGAAGATTCCATTTGGTAAAAAAGGGTTAAATAGCACACCAAACAGGAAGTCATAAAAGTTGTCTCCCAGTAAAATTGGACTAACATATACTATGTGTATCCATTCTCCTTAATAACATGTTATTGATTTCATAACATTCAACACATGCTTAAATTTGTAACAGACATTTTGCACTGTCACTACTGAACGGAATATGATAACTCTTGCTTGGGTTTCCAGCAGACCAAGTAGCGCTTACTCCCAATAGGTGAAGTCATGGCGGGTTGGATTACCTTGTGCATATTTGATTTACACCAAACTGGATCAGATATTGAAAATACTGTGTACTTATGCAACGTTTCTTTTGTCCAATATACTAAAATGGCTTTTGCATTGATGTGTAGAAGGTTCTTTTAATGCCAACAAGTGTCTTGAACCTTATTTTGGATATGCACTCCAGTTCTGTTTTAACAGCTTTCTAAATATTTTCACAGATTATGTGATTTTGCACTGACTGATGTTTATCTAGTTTTGAGTTTGCCATTTGTAATTTAACCACCACAACCTCCACCACAGCCCCCACCATCACCACCTCCACCACCACCATCTCCACCACCTCCATCACCCCAGCCCCCACCACCCCCATCACCGGTATCTCCCCCTCCCCATCCGCCACCAGATTCAATACCACTAAAACCCTCAAGCCAACCACTCCCTCCACCACCTCCATCCCCTCCTCCATCTCCTCCACTATCCCCAAAAGCACCACCACTAAAACCTCCCCCAAATATACCACCTCCACCTGAATCTCCACCATCTCCAAGATCCCCTCCCCAGTTACCCCCTCCACAACCACCACATCCCCCACCATCATCGTTTCCAGAAATACCCCAAATGCCTCCACCACTGTCCCCACCTAAATCCCCATCTGAAGCACCTGTATCAATATCCCCGAGAAAGGTATTAAAATCTTCACCATATACATCAACCTCACCACCTAAGTCCCCATACATATCATCATTTATATTATCGACTGTAAAGTTTTCAACCATGTCATTTAATTCTTCATCTTCTCTTTCCTCATAACTTCTGTCCAGCTGCTCATCTGTCTGATCCTCCTCCTCTCCTACAAACAGTTCCGTGATAATTTCATGTGGCTGTGCTCCCTCATGGTTATCATCTCCTCCCCCAAACAATCCTTCTCCTCCTCGAAAAACTGCATCAGAAACACCTTGGATAGCATCATCTTGACCCTGACATTCACTCTCCTCCTGATCACCTAGAACACCTCCCCTTCCAAACTGCCCTCCCATAGGGTATTCCTTCATCCTTTTCCTGATGAAATGATTTGAAGGAGTAGCAATTAACAGACCAGCAGCCATGATAAGTGCTACACTTTCCGCATTTACATGTCTTACACTTCTGGCACCCCTACTCATGTATTTCTGCTTGGGGATTAGAGACTGTCCTGGTTCCCAGTTTGCTGGTCTAGGTTGCAGAAAGACATGCAGTAGACAAACAGAAAACACAAGTGCAAGGTTCTCTGCAACTTCTCCATTACTTCCCCTGATGCTTATCTGCCCTCGTTTCAAGTCAGCAGATGTGTCACAGATCTTTAGATGGAAGTCATCTGTGCCATATGATTCTTCAAGTGAGACAACCTGCCACGTCCGCGTCCTAACCTTATAGAAGAGCAGATTCATGTATCCCGGATGTCCTGGCTGACCTGGTTTACCTGGGAAATTTTTAGTCGCTGAAATAAAAACAAAAACAAAAAAGTCTGCAATGTTTCATTAGGATTACACTTGTATGAAGAGTGTATTCTTTAACTGCTCCAAAACTGTCTTGAGCTGTTTTTTTTTTCAACAGCAAAATTAGCGAACATAGATTGTGTTGCGCATTACAGTTACTTCAGCTATTCAGCTTTTATGAGTATCCACAACCCATAGTCAGTGTACTGGAAGCAAATTTTTTAATGTAGTCTTTTTGACTTGTTAATGTGATGGTAAGACTACAGCTGTGTTTTAATATTTCAATATATTCGATCACCCCAAAACAGATTTTAGAAAACCTTTTGAGTGTGCAGCTAGTGACTTTTTAAAGAGTTGTGGTTTATTTGTACCATAATGATCCTAAGTATTGGGACATATAGGCATATGCAAACAGTGCAGACCAAGATCAGACGAGCAGTCTTATCACGGCCTAATCTGTTTGCCATTCCGCCCTCACCTTTTGCACGTACTGCAGGATAGTGAAACACATTTTTTAAAATTTAAAGAGAATTACAGCAAGTCCTCAAGGTGTCCGAATTTTAAGAATTTTTATTGCAAAAGTGCTGACTTCTGGGCCCAGCTGTACACCCCTCACACCCATATAAGATTCTGATAGCAATATACCTCTTTTCCCTGGTATCCCCCTTCTGAAGCCATCCCATCTAGCCACCAGAATGCCCCAGTCACCATCACTGTTTTTTATCATTATGGCTCTTTCACCTTTCTTTGGGTCAAGGGTCACTGATTTCTCCAGATTGTCTATCTACAATATTTGCCAAAATAAATACCATTATTAATCCTGTCAACCCTGTAGAACAGTACAGATACCTTTACAAACAAGAAGCCTCTATGGTGTAGTGATTATGCTACTCCCCTTATAAACCAAGGGTCTTGGATTCAATCCCGTACTTCTCCAGGCTTTTGGATGAGTCTTGAAACCAAGGTCTTGTCTCCGTATTCCCTTTAGCTGTTGCCGGGATGTAAAGCTCAAACACACCTCATTAAGAACCATACAAATACAGTGAAATTCTGATATTAAGACCGCCTAAAATTAAGACAGAGTCTGCTTTAAAACGAATTTTTTGAAGGATGAACTTAATCTTTCCACTAAAAGTGTCCTCTGGTCAGGGACCACCTATGGGACTCTTCAAATGTGTTTTTTAAATCACTTTTGAACAGTCCCAAAGATGGTCTTAATATGGGAATTTTACTGTACAACTAAACAGTATTGATTGATTGGAGGTTTAATGTCCCCGTCAATTTTACTGTACAGTTAAGATGACTCATATTAAGCTGTCTAAACAGTATTGATTGATTTGAGGTTGAACATCCCCGATCCCCGTCAATAAAGTATAGGTCAATTTGGAGACGTTGCTCCCAATTTTGTGTGACTGTTACCCGACACTGAGATGAAATGACATCTCAAGCCTTGTCACAAATGAAAACAATAGGGTTTATAAGCACGGAAAGTCTGACTCGCACCACTTTGTCTGGACAGGCTTAGATCCTCTAAGCAGTTTACCAGTACTTGTGTGCGTTTGGTTTCAGCTCATGCAGCCCATATATTTGTTCAAGTTCCAATGCCACCCTGCTATCGATTCTGACTAAACCTAAAATTTGCAAAAATGAATGTGCCCAAATCTAAAGATTCGACAGTTCACTTAAAAATGCAGGGGTGAAAGGGGTAAACATTACTCTAGAGAGCTAAAAATGGTTTTCTATAACAAGGCATGGGCTTAACCCATTGCATACAGGAAACCCCTAAAGGGTTACCTTGGCCAGCAATGCAGACCCAGATCAGACGCCGCAAAAGGCGTTGTCTAGTCAGGGCCTGCACTATTTGCTAACAGAATTTTCCTTCAAAAGATGTTAAAGTGATATGAAAATATAATAGCTAGTTCGCTAAACCAAGCACATAATTCAAGTCCAGATTCTATTCACGTGAACAAGTCCGTGAAATGAACAGCCCTCTAAACCCCATAGAGAAAAACCGGGATTTACTGGGATATACATTGTTTTGCAAGCCACTGCCCATCGGTGCTTGAAGAAAAGATGGGCAGCATGATGCTTCCATGGAGAGCTGAAACTGACCGCACACGAGGATCTAAGCCTGCCTAGGCAAAGCAGTGCGAGTCGGACCGTCTTATAACCACTATTGGTTCCATTGGGCTACAGGGCTTGATGTGTCATTTCATCCCGTGCCGGGTAAAAGTCCCACGAAATTAGAATCAATGTCTCCAAAATGACATATACAGTGTTGAAAGGGACGTTAAACCTAAAATCAAACAAGCAAACAAACAAATACATCATTTTTCTAATTTTTGCTCCATGACATAGGTTGAGGGTACTCGTTAGAACCGCCTCAATGAGGCGGCTCTTACCAGCACCAACAGCCTATGTTTGCAGTATAAATAAGAAAAATACAGCAGATTGATATCAGAAAATAGCTATTTATGGATGTGAAAAATTGCCATATGCCGCACAGGTGTGTTATCGTAATGGATATAGTGATATGCAAATACACTGGTTAGACTGGCTAGAGGTGCAGGATGACTGGAGTCTTTTTTGGATACACATCTTTATGTATCTCTTGTCATGTTCTAGCTCAAATACTATTTGTTTGTTTATATTCTATTGAAGTTTTATGTCCCCATCCACACTATTTAGGTCATTTCGGAGACACTGCTTCCAATTTTGTGGGAATTTTACCCGACACTGAGATGAAATTAAATATCAAGCCCTAAAACCAACCAAACAAAACCAAAAATGTTTATATGTAGGGTTGGTCCAACTCGCACCACTTTGTCTGGGCAGGTGTAGACTCTCTAAATGGTTTATCAGTACTCATGAATGGTCCGTTTCAGCTCTGCGTGGAAGCATCATGCAGCCTAATCTAGCTCAAATACTGTAACTTCCATTTACAAAGGATAGACTATCAGTACACTACAACCTGCTAAAGCTGGCCTCGGTAACTCAGTCACATGCGCATTTGACTGGTGATCAGGAGGATGCGGGTTCGATACCTGCCAAGGTCCGCATCATTCTTTTGTGGAGATAATTCATAAACTCTTTTCTATGGTGATTCTCTCCCTTCCGCCGATTCAAGAAGGGTAAATGTCAGTTTCTGGCGAAAGAATGTGCACTGTACTGGTTAACCGCTTATGTATAAGCCTGTCCAGGAATGTGTGGATAGGTAAATTGACTGGCTCAAAAATGACATAAAGTAGTGTTGACTGGGCCGTTAAATCCCAATACAAACACAAACAAGAGGGCCCAATGGCCCTATATCGCTCACCTGTGTACCAGAAAATCATTAGTGTAGGAGACCACTTGACATTGCTATATACTAAATATCTAAGCTCAGGCAAAGCGGTGTCCATGCTTATAAACCCTACTGGTTTCATTGGGCAACAGGGCTTGAGATGTATATCATCTCAATGTCGGGTAAAATTCCCACAAAATTGGAAGAGACATCTCCAAAATGACCTATACAGTGCTGACGGGGATGTAAAACCTCAAATCAAACAAAATCTGTGCCTTATGGTTTTGGAGAAAAAGATTTTTTTAAAGTTTTTTCCAGTATAAGTCTATAGGAGCTAATGAGCCCTGGGGCTTGGCCAATTTTGACCCAAAGGGCACGGTTGGCAGGATTTATGTAGGCGACCATTTTGTGTTGCTATATACTAAATATCTAAGGTCTATACTTCATGGTTTCAAAGAAGATGATTGAAGCTTTTTTCCATTATAAGTTTGTTGGAGTTAAGGGGCCACAGGATTTGGACCCCAAGACATGATTGGCAGGATTCAGTAGGCGACCACTCGACATTGCTACATGCTATATACCTAAGCTCTGGGACTTATGGTTTCAGAGAAGAAGATTTTTTTCCCCCATTTTAAGTGGGTTTTTTTGTGTGTTTTTTTTTTCATTATATGGGCCCTGTGGTTTCAGAGGAGAATATTTTTGAAGTTTCTCCAATTGTAAGTCTATGGAAGCTAAAGACCCCTTGGGTGTGGCCAATTTGGATCCAAGGGGCATAACTGGCAGGATTTATGTAGGTGGCCACCTGACGTTGCTACATACTAAAAATCTAAGCTCTGGGCCTTATGGTTTCATAGAAGAAGATTTTTTTAGTTTTTTTTTCCATTATAAGTCTATTGGAGGTGATGAGCTCGGGCATGGCCAATTTGGACCCGAGGGGCAGGGTAAGCAGGATTTATGTAGCTGGCTATTTTATGTTGCTAGACACTAAATATCTAAGTTCTGTACTTCACAGTTTCTGAGAAGAAGATTTTTGAAGCTTTTTTCAATTATGAGTCTATGGGAGCTAAGGGGTCCCGGGGCATGGCCTATTTGGACCCCAGGGGCATGATTAGCAGGAAATATGTAGGTGACCACTTGCCGTTGCTACATGCTAAATATCTAAGCTCTGGGCCCTGTGGTTTCAGAGAAGAAGATGAAGTTTTTTTTTCCTTTATGAGTCTATGGGAGCTAAGGGGGTCCAAGGGTGTGGCCCATTTGGAACCCAGGGGCATGATTGGCAGGATTTATGTAGGTGACCACTTGTCATTGCTACATGGTAAATATCTAAGCTCTGGGCCCTGTGGTTTCAGAGAAGAAGATTTTTGAAGCTTTTTTTTCCATTATGAGTCTATGGGAGCTAAGGGGCCCCGGGGCGTGGCCCATTTGGACCCCACGGGCATGATTGGCAGGATTTATGTAGGTGACCACTTGCCATCGCTACATGCTAAATATCTAAGCTCTGGGCCCTGTGGTTTCAGAGAAGAAGATTTTTGAAGTTTTTGTTCCATAATGAGTCTATAGGAGCTAAGGGGCCCCGGGGCATGGCCCTTTTGGACCCCAGGGGCATGATTGGCAGGAATTATGTAGGTGGCCACTGGCCGTTGCTACCTGCTAAATATCTAAGCTCTGGGCCCTGTGGTTTCAGAGAAGAAGATTTTTAAGCTTTTTTTCCATTATGAGTCTATGGGAGCTAAGGGGCCCCGGGGTGTGGCCGATTTGGACCCCAGGGGCATGATTGGCAGGAATTATGTAGGTGACCACTTGCCGTTGCTACATGCCAAATATCTAAACTCTGGGCCCTGTGGTTTCAGAGAAGAAGATTTTTGAAGCTTTCCATTATGAGTCAATAGGAGCTAAAGGGCCCCGGGGCGTGGCCCGTTTGGAACCCAGGGGCATGATTGGCAGGAATTATGTAGGTGACCACTTGCCCTTGCTTTATGCTAAATATCTAAGTTCTGGGTCCTGTGGTTTCAGAGAAGAAGATTTTTGAAGCTTTTTGTTCCATTGTGAGTCTATGGGAGCAAAGGGGCCCTGGGGCGTAGCCAATGTGGACCCCAGGGGCATGGTTGGCAGGAATTATGTAGGTGACCACTGGCCGTTGCTAAATGCTAATTATCTTAGCTCTGGGCCCTGTGGTTTCCGAGAAGAAGATTTTTGAAGCTTTTTGTTCCATTATGAGTCTATGGGAGCGAAGGGGCCCCAGGGCGTCGCCCATTTGGAACCAAGGGGCATGATTGGCAGGAATTATGTAGGTGGCCACTGGCTGTTGCTACATGCCAAATATCTGAGCTCTGGGCCCTGTGGTTTCAGAGAAGAAGATTTTTGAAGCTTTTTTTCCATTATGAGTCTATGGGAGCTAAGGGGCCCCGGGATGTGGCCAATTTGGACCCCAGGGGCATGATTGGCAGGAATTATGTAGGTGACCACTTGCCGTTGCTACATGCCAAATATCACAGCTCTGGGCCCTGTGGTTTCAGAGAAGAAGATTTTTTAAGCTTTTTTTCCATTATGAGTCTATGGGAGCTAAGGGGCCCCTGGGTGTGGCCGATTTGGACCCCAGGCGCATGATTGGCAGGAATTATGTAAGTGACCACTTGCCGTTGCCACATGCCAAATATCGCAGCTCTGGGCCCTGTGGTTTCAGAGAAGAAGATTTTTTAAGCTTTTTTCCATTATGAGTCTATAGGAGCAAAAGGGCCCCGGGGCGTGGCCTGTTTGGAACCCAGGGGCATGATTGGCAGGAATTATGTAGGTGACCACTTGCCCTTGCTATATGTTAAATATCTAAGCTCTGGGTCCTGTGGTTTCCGAGAAGAAGATTTTTGAAGCTTTTTGTTCCATTGTGAGTCTATGGGAGCAAAGGGGCCCTGGGGCGTGGCCAATGTGGACCCCAGGGGCATGATTGGCAGGAATTATGTAGGTGACCACTGGCCATTGCTACATGCTAAATATCTTAGCTCTGGGCCCTGTGGTTTCCGAGAAGAAGATTTTTGAAGCTTTTTGTTCCATTATGAGTCTATGGGAGCGAAGGGGCCCCAGGGCGTCGCCCATTTGGAACCAAGGGGCATGATTGGCAGGAATTATGTAGGTGGCCACTGGCCGTTGCTACATGCCAAATATCTAAGCTCTGGGCTCTGTGGTTTCAGAGAAGAAGATTTTTGAACCTTTTTTTTCATTATGAGTCTATGGGAGCTAAGGGGCCCCGGGGTGTGGCCAATTTGGACCCCAGGGGCATGATTGGCAGGAATTATGTAGGTGACCATTTGCCGTTGCTACATGCCAAATATCGCAGCTCTGGGCCCTGTGGTTTCAGAGAAGAAGATTTTTGAAGCTTTTTTCCATTATGAGTCTATAGGAGCTAAAGGGCCCCGGGGCGTGGCCCGTTCGGATCCCAGGGGCATGATTGGCAGGAATTATGTAGGTGACCATTTGCGGTTGCTACATGCTAAATATCTAAGCTCTGGGCCCTGTGGTTTCTGAGAAGAAGACTTTTGAAGCTTTTTGTTCCATTATGAGTCTATCGGAGCGAAGGGGCCCCCGGGCGTGGCCAATTTGGACCCCAGGGGCATGATTGGCAGGAATTATGTAGGTGACCACTGGCCGTTAATACATGCTAAATATCTAAGCTCTGGGCCCTGTGGTTTCAGAGAAGAAGATATTTTAATTTTTTCCAATTGTAAGTCTATGGGAGCTATATGTTGCCATGGCAACCAGAATTCCAATCTGATCAGCCCAAAAACCTTATGCAGCCTTTCCCCCTACCTGATGATGCTTCTCATGAAATTTTATCAAGATTGACCATGGGGTATTAGAGATATACTTATTTGAAATTGTTTACGGATGCACGCACGCACGCACGGACGGACGGACGGTCGCACGCACGCACGACGGACGACGGACAAAAAGTGATCACCAAAGCTCACCTTGTCACTACGTGACAGGTGAGCTAAAAACTGTTAATAACAAGATTATTGATTATTGGGGTGTAAAGCAGAAACGGTATTTCTTATATATCCTAACAGAATGTATAGATCATACAGAGAAAAAATCTATATAAGATGCTTATGTTTGGGATTTTATACAATCAATACATTTTTGGTATCCATTTTTAATGTTGGTATATCCAAAGCCAGGTTATATTGAACAGTCAGGACTCAGGCCTCATACTGACCAAGAATTTCCAAGCCTGAAAGGGCCAAAATTACAGTCTTAACCCTTATCCTGCTGTACACGACAACTATTAGCTTAGCAAACTGTGTAGATCCAGATCAGATGGCTTCTGAAGAAGCCATCTGATCTGGTTCTACACTGTTTGTTATGCATTTTTGAATTGAAGAAATACATTTAACCAGTAATTTGACTGGTGAAGTCAGAAATGGGTGTGGCTAAATAACTTTTTTCAGCAGGATAAGGGTTAAATAATCATTTTAAATAGAATATAGGAAGAAAAATCAAAATCTAAAAGCCTGAAATCAAGAATAAAATCAAGCTTTAAAAGCCTGAAATCCTGCAAATGCCGGAAAAATATGAGGCCTGCAGTGTCAGTGTTATAAAGAGCTATAAGTGTGCAAAGGTACGCTAAGGCTGTATCATAATGCCAGGGACAATTAGAAAACCTACCTGATCTGGTTTAGGAATCTGGTCCGACCCAATCAAGTGTGCCACAGCCACCATTTTGTCATGGTAGAAAACCTGTACAACTGACATCAACAGTGGTGTACTATGAATCATCCTGCAGGTAAAGACAACCTTTCCCTTGTAGTTCTGTAATCTAAAACAATTAAAAAAATGTGAATCCATAATATGACATGGTCGAAATTCAAAATGTATTTAATTTAGTCATCAATGTGTAGAAAACTGATACATCTTATCTTTAAAAAAAGAATAATGTGTGTGTGTGTGAATTCGGGTTTAACATGGCTTTCAACAATTTTTCAGTCATATCACGACGGTGTCTGGTTGCGACAGGGAGCTCAATACTCACTTTTATAGTGCTGCCTCACTGAAGTATCACGTCCCAGACACATTACATTATACCACACCCAGTCACATTATCCTGACACTGGGTCGACCAGTCCTAGCTCTACCCCGTAAATCTGAGTGCCAAGGGAGGAGCAACTAGTACCATTGTTTACGACTTTGGTATGTCGCAACCCGGGATCGAACCTGTGACCTCCCGTTCCCCGGAGCGGACACTCTACCAACTGAGCTATCGGGGCCGGTAAAAAAAGAATAAATAATAAAAAAAAAGTTAAATAAAAAAAAAAAAAAAAAAAAATGGCCCCCGCCCATAGGGGCTTGAAGAAATATATGGGCTGCATGATGCTTCCACGCAGAGCTGAATCCGGCCCGCACACTAGTACTGGTAAACCGCTTAGAGGATCTAAGCCTGTCCAGGAACCGCGGTGCGAGGTGCACCGTCCATGCTAATAAACCCTATTGGTTTCATTGGGCGACAGGGCTTGAGATGTCGTTTCATCTCAATGTCGGGTAAAAGTCCCACAAAATTGGAAGCAACGTCTCCAAAATGACCTTTACAGTGTTGACGGGGACGTTAAACCTCAAATCAAACAAAAAAACAAACAAACAAAATAAAAAAAAACCAAAAAAAACCAAACAAACAAAAAAACAAACTACGAATCGTCGCAGAAGCCAATGGATCAGGTTCTTAACTGTTTTGCATTCCGCTTTGAATCCATGGTAAAATGTGACATCACCAAACACAATTTATAGGCTGAAAATGGGGGATTGAAATACATTGTATTTAGCACCTTTGTGAGAAAATAGTCTCTTTCATCGCTCTAAAGTACATGTATTTCAGGAACAATTTCCTTCTTTTTTGTTTTAAATACCGGTATATAATCTGTGCGTACTAATGCTAAAATTGCCTCACTGATATGCTACTAACAAGTACAAACAACATATTAGGGCTGGAAAATTCTTCAATATTAAGGTAACAAATTTCCTTTCCACTTCAAATTTGTATAGGGAAAAATGGTGTTTAAAAGGGTATAGACATCTTTATAGGCCAAGGTGACGAATAACCTTGCCAAATCGAATCTGTATAGGGAAAAATGATGTTTACATGTGTATATACATCTTTACAGGCCAATGGGTCAAATTCCCTTACCAACTCAAATTTGTATACGGAAAACATGATATTTACAAGGGCAAATACATATTTGTTCTGAGAACAAACATTGACAAAGTGGACTTAGAACCCCTTTGCTTGACGTGCAGACAGGGTATACATTTATATGATTATTTCCGTATTTCTGATCCAGTACAAAGAATGTGGATCCTTTATGATAATCTGTGCTTAATGCATGTCCTGCTGAGCCCGGATATGTCTTATCTTTTAAACAATGAAGATCCATATCAGATGGCTTCTGATCAAGATCTTCATTGTTTGTCATTCAGCTCATGAATTTGTAACAATAATTTGCATCAAGTAATCTGATTGGCTGATAGTCAGTAGTGGGTGTGGCATAAATAAATATTCAGCAGGCCAAGGGTTAACACTTGTACTGCTGAACCACAATTAATCCTTACCTTGCAAACAGTGTAGATCCAGATCTGAAGAATCCATGTGATCCAAATTTGTACTGTTGGTGATTCAGCTTGTGAATTTGAACCAATAAATTAGTTCAGATAATTTGACTTGCTGACAGACAGGAATGGCTGTGACAAAATTAACTTGTTCAATAGAACAACAATTAAAACTTATCACAAATTTTTCGCCTCGCAATTTGTAAACATGGGATCATAGGATCGATCCCGGACTTCTCAAGATTTTCTGATGTGCCTTTAAACCAAGGTCCCGTTTACGTATGACCTTAGCTGTTGATGAGGCATAAAACCCAAACACTCACTCACAAACTTTTATCTGAAACAGGTCATTTTTGATAGCACTTTTCTCAACCATGGGACAAAATTATCGCTTTGTATGACAGTATGTAGGCCTTTTCCATGCCTGAAAGGCTCGATTTTGCAGCATTAACCCTCAACCTGCTGAACATAATAACCATTACCTTTGCAAATAATGCAGATCCAGATCAGATGAAGCCATCTGATCAGGATCTACACTGTTTGCAATGCAGTTTGTGAATTGAACAAATAAATTTTATCAAGTACTCTGATTGGTGAGTAGTCAGAAATGGGTGCGGCTAAATAATTCGTTATTTTATATAAATATAGGACGAAAAAATCAAAGTCTAAAATAGAAGTGGAGTCAATGATCAGGAATCAATACAATAAACCATAGCTCCCATCAGAGACACCAAAGGGAAAAGAAACACAAACATGAAACAACAGACCCTAATGGAAACATCAATTGCAGAAAGCCAAAAGGACAGTTACTTTCCCGGAAAATGGCCAACAGGCTATCCAAAATAAAATAATATAACCGACACAAACACCCAAAGACAAACCATGACAATCGGCCCCCGCTCATAGGGGCTTGAAGAAATATATGGGCTGCATGATGCTTCCACGCAGAGCTGAATCCGGCCCACACACTAGTACTGGTAAACCGCTTAGAGGAGCTGTCCAGGAACCGCAGTGCGAGGTTGACCGTCCATGCTTATAAACCCTATTGGTTTCATTGGGTGACAGGGCTTGAGATGTCATTTCATCTCAATGTCGGGTAAAAGTTCCACAAAATTGGAAGCAACGTCTCGAAAATGACCTATACAGTGTTCACGGGGACGTTAAACCTCAAATCAAACAAAAAACAAAAACATAACAAAAATATACCGCGACAGAAGAACCGCCATGGAACGGTCAACGGAAACGAATTCCATTGTGGGGCTTAAATCGACTTTACCTGGCCACAATCCACAATATAAGCCTGAAATCAAGAAAAAATCAAGCTCTAAATGCTTGAAATCCTGCAAATGCCTGAAAAATATGAGGCCTGAGTATGTTATTTCTTTGTCACAAAATGCTGCCTCACACTAGGGTTTAATAGCTTACTTTAGAAATAGAGGATCTTACATGAGTGTTAATGTATTATTTAATTCATTAAACGAGTTGAGGGACAGGGATAAAATCCGAGGCTGTGCCGAGCATTTTATCCCTATTTCTCAACGAGTTTAATAAATTCAATGATACATATGGTTTTATTTATCATATGACATTTGAAACGCATTTTATTCATGATTTGTTTACATAAATCTCATTATTCCGGGACCGCCAATAGTAAACGTTAAGTCGTTATGGACCTCGGACATGTAACGATACGGGGCGTATCTAATTTGCATATTTGATCCACTAATGGATTATCGAATTTATTACATGCCGTTATTTCACTCTAAAAGGCGACGTCATATGATAAAGTAAATATAATAAAGGCTCTAGCTTTTATTTCTATGTTACATTTCCTCAACAAGGAAATCTCAGGCTTCTTTTAAGCTCATTTAAGTCTCATACTTGGCATAGCCTCGCATGGGACTTAAATAAACTGAAAACTTGTCTGAGACTTCATTGTATCGGTCGGAACCACAAGTCTTGCAGTCATGCACCACCTAAGTAACAACAATACTCACTTATGTGAGGCAACGGAACACTTGTTCTCAACACCAGGTGATAATCTTGGCAACCGCACAGGGCCCCACATCTGCTCAGAGTCTACTGGCATTACACAGTCTTTGAACAGCCCAGGAAACAACCATAATGTACAGTCTCCAAGCCTCTCAGGAAACAAGGTTAAATCCAAGGTCACTCGCTCTTTATTATCAAGCTCAAGTTGTACTCTCTCTGAAACAGGCTTTTTTACACATGTTAACTTGTGAGATATTGTTTCTAAGTCTATTTTTGCCTCCAATTTTGGTTTCTTAGAATTTCCTAACCCAAAGAGGGATTTGCACTGTTTGACTTGAATGTGGATATTATTTGAGCCAATGCAATTCAATTTCTTTTGAATTGAACCAGCATTCTCCCAGCCACATGGAGGTCCCTTTACGGAAAGAAGTGTATCTGAACAATCGACTATGTTACTCTTTGATCCTTTATTTCCCAGCACAATGTTATCTTTCTCAATTATGCTCAGTTTGAACTTTTTGCTGGCTCTGTCTTTTTCATTCAAATGAATCCTATCAAATGTAATTTTTGTGTCCTTAGAAAAAAGGAGGAATTTATCACAATCTGAGATTTTGTACAGCTTGCCTTCTGGTGGTTGACTTCTGTACATAGCACCAAAGTTTGAAAACTTTTCACTGTATGCTCTCTTCCAAAGAGCACGGGTATTTGCTGTTGACTGATCTAAAGTTGATCCTACAGATCTATCATTCACACTGTCATCATGATTCAAAGTCTTTCCTAATACTGCTTCAGTATCCTCTTTGTATATACATGGGAAGTTCATGTGAGTGTGCCACATTAAGTCTATATCATAGCAAGGTACTAAAAATGTATTAGGGTTAATTTTCTTTAAATATAGAAACTTTTTATATCTCTTAAGAGCAGTTAACAGAAATTTCTCATCTTCATAATGTGGTAAGGATACTTGATAATAGAAGACTTTTTGTCTTTCCGCTGCTGCTTCAAGGTCATACTTCAAACCCAGTGACCGTGAGAGATCACCAGTGTCCGTTTCGCTTTCCGTTTCTCTTTCAGATCCTCGTAAATCCACTTGAAATGGTTCATTCGGATATTTTCTTTTCCAGTACTTTTCTGAGAACACTAATGCTTGCTTGTAGTTGTGTCTGTCAGAAACTTTATGTCTGACCAATCTGCCACAAATATTTACCACATCTTTATGGTACAAAATAGGAGACAACATATGACAATGCCACACCCATTCTATGTCCATTGGTGCTGATAATGTCTCTTCTTTGCAATCTGCTACTAGAGGTAACCAAAATTTAACATATCTCCTAATAGCTTGCTGAAGAATTTTCCCACCATACAGAGTGGGATACCCATTAACAGCCTTCAGAAATTCGACATGGTGTTGGGACGACGTTATTAGGTCTGCACTGATTCTGACGAGAGCAGCCTGTTCTATTGGGTCATCTGAGGTGGACCCCATTCTGTACACTATATCGATACACTGTTGTGCTTCCTCTTTTCTGAAAACAGAATAATTTTTAAGGAAAACATTTAACTTTTCAGGAAAGACAATTCTTACAGAAATGTGTTACCACTCGCTCCCTTATCAAAATATGTGAATATTAATCCAATATCAAGCAGATTTTAGTGGAGTTAACAACCAAGTCAATATAAGATAGGTCATTTTGATCTTACCAATTATCGAATCATGTTTCCCGGGCAGGTTTAGTCCTTCCAAGCAGTAAGTAAGTACTATGCCGCAACTGTGGACATCCTTTTAATAGTAACTAACAACTGCCCTGCATAAATCAGGGAAAGGAAGAGAATGGTTGTAGAAATATTATCAATTTATTATCAATCTAAATAAGTGATGCTGGATCTGGCATGGATCAAATCTGTCCCTGCATGTACATGTTCCTGATCACCAGTGAATCACGCACTTGAGTCATTCGGCCTGACCCTTAACAATCTGTGTCCATAGCAACATATAAGTTGGGTATAAGATAGGTATTTTGTGATAACTGAAGGGCAGTTTTTGTCATTTCTCCATAAAACCTATGTAATGTGATTTCATAAGAACCGCGTCCCCAAGACCAAGATCTTAAAGACCACTTTTGAAATGGGAATTTAACTGGATATTATTTCTATAGGTTTACATTAGGCATTACACTGGAAATGTAAATATTCTTCTATAAGATAAAGATATGTTGTGCGTATTCATTAGAATTGCCTCAGTGAGGCGAGCTAATGAGTACATACAACATACATTTTAAAGATAAAATCGAGTCGGTCCGTCCATGCATATAAACCCTTTAGGTTTCATTTAGCGGCAGGGATCGAGATGTCATTTCATCTAAATGTCGGGTAAAAGTCCCACAGAGTCGGAAGCAATGTCTAAAAAAAGACCTAAATAGTGCTGACGGGGCTGTTAAACCTCAAATCAAACAAACAAACAAAAGATAAAATCAAGAAAACCTCCCTAAAATATCCACATATATTGATATCAAGAGGAGTTAGAAGAATCAGGCCTCATACTGATCAGGCTTTTGCATGCATGAAAGACCCGATTCTACAGCCTTTAACCCTTATCCTGCTGATCACGACAACCCCTACCTTTGCAAACAGTGTAGATCCAGATCAGATGGCTTCTGAGGAAGCCATCTGATCAGGATCTACACTGTTTGTAATGCAGTTTGTGAACTGAAGAAATTTATTATATCAACATGATAAAGGTTAAATAGTCTTTTTAAACAGAATATAGGAAGAAAAATCAAAATCTAAAAGCATGTAATCAAGAAAAAAATCAAGCTCTCAAAAGCCTGAAATCCTGCAAATGCCTGAAAAAATATGAGGCCTGAAGAATTCTCAAGAGACACAAGAGCGAGTTCAAATTATCTAAGATTAATCCTTATCCTGCTGTTCATGACAACCCCTACCTTTGTGAACAGTGTAGATCCTGATCAGATGGCTTCTGAATAACCCTTATACTGCTGTTCACAACAACCCCCACCTTTGCAAACAGTGTAGATCCAGATCAGATGGCTTCTGAAGAAACCTTATCCTGCTGTTCATGACAACCCATGCCTTTGAAAAAACAGTGTAGATCCAGATCAGATGGCTTCTGAATAAGCCATCTGACCAGGATCTACAGTGTTTGACATTCCGTTTGTGAATTTGTTGGCACAAATTACCTCACGTAATCTGATTGGTTCAAAGTCGGCAATGGTAGCACAACATGGCTAACTTACTTGTTCAGCAGGATATGGTCTAATGAGATAGAATATGTATGAGTCATTGAAGTTCCACTGTATAAACATCCAGGAGAATGAAATCCTTAAACACCTAAAAAATTTAACCAAATTTGATGAAATCCTTAGATATCCATTTCATTTAACCCCTTAAATATCTATTTCAATTAACCCATTTTGTACTGAATGGATTCTACTGCCTTTTTTGAAATTTACGGATGTCAGACTGAGTAACATGTCCGTATATACTCTAAATATTCTTTTGTTTGATTTGAGGTTTACCGTCCCCGTAAACACTGTATAGGTCATTTTGGAGATTTTGCTTCCAATTTTGTGGGACTTTTACCCGACACTGAGATGAAATGACATCTCAAGCCCTGTCGTTCAGTTAAACCAATTAGGTTTATAAGCATGGACAGACCGACTCACACCGCTTTGCCTCGGCAGGCTTAGATCCTCTAAGCGATTTACAAGTACTCCTGTGCGGTCGGTTTCAGCTCTGCGTGGAAGCATCATGCAGTCCATCTATTTCTTCAATCCCCGATGGGCGGGAGCCATCTAAATATTCGCCTTACCAAACTTGTTCCAAAATCTGAACAAGTAGTATAGTACATTTACAATATATTACTCGATGTTGTCTCAAAATAGCTGGATGAGTGGCAAACAGTGCAGACCCTGATGAGATGCCACATTCTGTGGCATCCCACCTGGGCATACACTATTTGCTACCCTGATGAGATTTCGCATTCTGTGGCATCTCATCTTGGTCTACACTGTTTGCCTCAGCATGTCTGTCCGAACACATAGGGTTGTTATAAATATGGTCGTTTCAGATGGAAACTGGCTAGACTTTTTGGCAAACAGTGAAGGCCCTTATAAATAACAGACACCTCAATCAGCAGTGTCTGATCTTGGCCTGCACTGTCCATTAGTGTCCCATATTTGACTTTTCTGTATAGAATGGGTGAAATTCAATATTATCATAATTGTCAGTTACATAATTCCACTGGCAACATCTAATAGCAAGTTGTGTAAAGTGAAAATGTGACTTATAATGGTTGCCCAGCAAAGACACAGATCAGCTACAGGCTGGTCTGTGACTCTGCTGGGGACCATCTGGATCACCAAAGACTCAAAGGGTTCTAAATAAGACCATACATGTAGGAAAAGCTGTTTTCTGACTAAATAAACATGTAGGCTGATTTTTGTCTCTCCTCAAAGCCGACGTCTGAACAAGCTAAAATGAACACGGCTTTATTTAAAACTGCACAGATGAGTGTCATATCAATAATGAGTACCTTGCGTAACAGCGTTTAGGTATAGCTAAAATAATTTGCTACAGTCTGTACCCTATAACTATGAACATTTTCGTCGAGTTTGACTTAACTCTTAAGACAGCGAGAAAATGTCATCTGTTTATGTCGTCTGCTGAAGTTTTTTTTACAAACTTTTTAAAAATAATTTTGAATACAGGTAAACAGTGTGGGCCCAGATCAGACTGCTCCCACAGGAGCAGTCTGATCTGGGGCCACACTGTTTGCAAAAAATACTTTTAAGGTAACCGAAAGATGGCAAAGCAGACGACAATAGTTGTGGTTGGCATTGTATGAGTTGATATCCATTCAATCATCACAATTTGCAGACGCCATTTTCAAACTATATTTTTCAAAGTTTTTTGTTTGAGAAAATATGGCTTGACATTACAAGAGAATTAGGTGCTTGATATGATTACGAGACCCCATCCAGTGGGACTAGACGAAATAGATTGGGCTGCACAGTGCTTCCATGCAGAGCTGAAACCAACCATACTGGTAAACGACTTAGAAAGTCTAAACCTGCCCTGAGGCGAACTTGATGCGAGTCGGACCGCCCATGCATATAAAACTTATTCGTTTAATTGGGCTGAATGACTCGAGATGTCATTTCATCTCAATGTCAGGTAAAAGACCCACAAAACTGGAAGCAACGTCCCAAAATTACCTAAACAGTGTTGATGGGGATGTTAAACCTCGATTCAAACAAAAAATAAAAAAACAAACAATAAACAAGAGGACCAAGCTAGCTTGGTCCTGTATCCTAGCTTGGTCCTGTATCGCTCACCTGAGCTAACAGATTCAAAGTTTAAGGAAGTGCCAACCTTTACTGAAGGCTTTATAGGAGGACATGGTGATGGCAGGGTAAGCATTTTCTGAAAATCAAGTAGAATGTAACTCTATGATAAACAGGCTGACCTCACCGGTTTTCAAACTCATTCAAGCTTTTATTCCTGACTTGCTAAGAAGATCCGATCTAAACTGAAGTGGCTATGGTGATGACAAGTTCAAAAACAAGTTTTCAAACTCCTCCAAGCTTTCTGCCTGACTTCCTTGTTTGTAAGTTTCATCAAGATCCGTTTAAAACTAAAAGGGCAGCAGTGATGACAATGTCAAAAATAGGCATTTTCAGCAATCAAAGCACGTCACTCTAAGATAAATGTGCCGACTTGGCCGGTATTCGAACTCACCTGAGGTTTTATTCCCAGCCACCTTACATGTAAGTTTCAGAAAGATCCGATCAGACTTGGTCAGTATTCAAACTCATCCAAGATTTTATTCCCAGCCACTTCACATATAAGTTTCAGAAAAATCCGATCAAAACTGAAGGGGCTACGGTGATGACAAGGTCAAAATTTGGCATTTTTAGCAATCAAAGGGATGTTACTCTAAAATAAATGAGCCGACCTCAGGCGACCTGGCCAGTTTTCGAACTCATCCGAGGTTTCATCCCCAGCCACCTTACATATAAGTTTCAGAAAAATCTGATCAAAACTGAAGGGGCTACGGTAATGACAAGGTCAAAAATCAACATTTTCAGCCATCACAAGGGACATAACTCTACGATAAATGGGCTGACTTGGCCTGTTTTCGAACTCATCCAAGATTTTATCACCAGCCACCTTACATATAAGTTTCAGAAAGATCCGATCAAACTGAAGGGGCTACCGTGATGACAAGGTCAAAAATCGGCATTTTCAGCAATCAAAGGGACATAACTCTATGATAAAAGGGCCAACTTGGCCGGTATTCCAACTCATCCTAGGTTTTATCTCCATTCACCTTACATATAGGTTTCAGAAAGATTAGATCAAAACTGCAGGGGCTACGGTGATGACAAGGTAAAAAATCGACATTTTCAGCCATCAAAGGGACATAACTATATAGCAAATGGGACAACTTGGCCGGTTTTCAAACTCATCCGAGGTTTTATCCCCAGCCACCTTACATATAAGTTTCAGAAAGATCCGATCAAAACTGAAGGGGCTACAGTGATGACAAGGTCAAAAATCAACATTTTCAGCAATCAAAGGGACCTTACTCTATGATAAATAGGCAACCTTTGCTGGTATGCAAACTCATCCGAGGTTTTATCCCCAGCCACCTTGCATATAAGTTTCAGAAAGATCCAATCAAAACTGAAAGGGCTACGGTGATGACAAGGTCAAAAATCGGCATTTTCAGCAATCAAAGGGACGTTACTCTGTAATAAATGGACCAACTTTGCTGGTTTTCGAACTCATCCGAGATTTTATCCTCAGCCACTTTACATATAAGTTTCAGAAAGATTCGGTCAAAACTGAAAGGGCTACAGTGATGACAAGGTCAAAAATCAGCATTTTCAGCAATCAAAGGGACGTTACTCTACGATAAATGGGCCAACTTGGTCAGTTTTCGAACTCATCCGAGATTTTATCCCCAGCCACCTTACATATAAGTTGCAGAAAGATCCGATCAAAACTGAAGGGGCTACGGTGATGACAAGGTCGAAAATCGGCATTTTCAGCAATTAAAGGGGCGTAACTCTATGATAAATCGGCGGACTTGGCCGGTTTTCGAACTCATCCGAGGTTTTATCCCCAGCCACATTACATATAAGTTTCAAAAAGATCCGATCAAAACTGAAGGGGCTACGGTGATGACAAGGTCGAAAATTGGTATTTTCAGCAATCAAAGGGACGTAACTCTATGATAATTGGGCCGACTTGGCCGGTTTTCGAACTCATCCGAGTTTTTATCCCCAGTCTCCTTACAAATAAGTTTCAGAAAGATCCGATCAAAACTGAAGGCGCTACGGTGATGACAAGCATTTTCCCATAGTAAGTCTATGGGAAAATGCTTGTCATCACCGTAGCGCCTTCAGTGGCGCCTATGGGACCTTGTGGTTACCATAGGAACCAAAGTTTTAGAGCGATTTCGAAAAAAAGTTTATGTCATCAATGCCCCACCAGAGGCATGCTACAGATGAGAAATGATTGAGATCAGCCTGCAGGATACAGAGATATATCTGCAGCCTTCGGCCCAGGTGAGCTAAAAACTGAAGGATTACTGAAGAATATCACCATTTTAATTACTGCTTTGATGTTTTAACCTTCTCTATGTATATCATGTGGGCCCCGGGTATTTTTTAACATTAACACATTGCATGCGGGAAATCATAAAGGGGTACCTGAGCAAACAGTGCAAGCCCAGATCAGACGCCGCAGAACGCGGCATCTGATCAGGGCCTGCAATATTTGCTAACATAAGTTTCTGTCAAAAATAGAATAAAATCGAAAAAATAGGTCTGACACCCTTTTAATGACAAATGGGCTTGTCCAACATATAGCAATGGAAGATTCCACTAGTATACAATGGATTAATTTTGCAACCAGTCAGCCTGCACACCTATGCATCTAATCAAAGTAAATGCATGTCTATTGATTTTCATGAAATCTTTTCTACGGTCATTCTCTCCCTTCGGACAGTTGTCAGTTTCTTACGAAAAAATGTGCACTGTACTGGTTAACCGCTAACGTATAAGCTGCCCAGGAAAAGTGTGGATAGGTGAACTGACCCGCTCAAAAATGACCTGAATAGTGGTCACTGGGCTGTTAACTCCAATACAAACAAACAAACTATGGCTGTTGAGACAAAGCATCTCTATGCAGCCAGGAAAGGGGTTTCATTCAAATTCTAAGTTGGTGTATAAAAATTATTAAAGACTTCACTGTGTGCACCTTGAAGACCCCTTTACATTCATCCCAACCTATGTACATGTACATTCTTTTGCAATGTATGATAGCCTTGCATTTTAACACAATGCATGCTGGGTATTTTTTCAGCATTCAACATTTTGAAATAGTTCTCTTACTTTTCCCAGAAAACAGGATTTGACATCAGATGTCAAGTCCTGAATTAGGAGAAAATTTGCATGACATGTCAGATTCCGTTTTCAACGAAAAATAAACAAGCTGGCCATGATTGCCCTGGATTGCTCACCTGATCAATATTGTACAGGATATTATAAGGTGGGGTGGAGGGTTTCAGCAATTTCAGTTGACGGTGACCCAAGGAACATTTCTGTGAAAAGTTTCAAAAATAAGTCTAGATGTTTAGGAGAAGTCATTATCCCCACCGTGGACGTGAGCCTTGAGGCTCTTTGGTCCTCGGATGCCTTTGGCATCTGCTCATGTCCACCTGTGCCTAAATGCGGACATGAGCATCGGTATCTACATATAAACACTCGGATCTCTTCAGCATCTGCACATCTCCCTATAATAATAAAATTGGAGCGGGATACAGTACACCTGCTCATTTCTTTTGAACCCGTGCAACCATGAAATCTAGTTGTTTTGGTCCGCCGTGTTACCACGCATGTACCACGCTATGTCCCGCAGCAAGCCATTGCAATGCTGTGGCGTATACTATGCATCGTGGATCTGCCACATTTCACTTATTTACCCCGGACTTCCTATAACTCCCAATGTCAAGTCCCAGACTTCCTACCCTTGAATTCTGGAAGTCCCAATGGAAAATTTGGTAGGTCCCAATTTTGAGCAGCGTGTTAGTGGATAGTAAAATTGTTTTGATGAATAAATATATACTATTTAATCTATGAATCTCTTGCTTGTTTTTTTATCACTTCATGTTATGGGTCCTTTTCTCATGCGTTGGCTCATTACTGATAGTTCTCCCCTCCGCTGATTCAAGAAGAGCAGTTGTCACTTTCTGGTGAAAGAATGTGTAATGCATTGGGTAACTGCTTACGTATAAGCCTGCCCAGTAAAATGTGGATAGGTAAACTGACCGGCTCAAAAATGACTTAAATAGTGCCGACTGGGCTGTTAAACTCCAAAACAAATAAACAAAGTTTTGTTTTCAGCCAGTATGAGAAAGTAAAAAACTACACAACTCTATGTGACATACATGCGGTCATTACAGTGCAGAATAGTGCATATTTTTTTTTTTTTTTTTGCTTGGCCTGCATAAATTTTAAAATTTACCAGGTAAACCTCCGAAAAAAATGTAACTGCATTATCAATCCTACATTCCTCCTTAAAAAATCAATGGCTGAAAACCCTCTAAGTTGGTGAAATTTACAGAGGCAGTTGTATCAATTTCTCTTTTTGAAACATCGGTGGTCTAAACCAGGGTTCAATCCCTGGTTTCTTCAGGTTTTTAACTGAGTCTTACAACCGAGGCCCCATCACCGTGTAACCTTCGCTGTTGATGTGACCTAAAATTCAACACATATATGGATTGCTGAATCGCCTAATAATGAGGTATCAAAGAGTACCCACCGTATATGTTTTAAACAGGAATAAGTATAATAAAGTGTACCCCCTGTAAATCTCCACTTTTCTATATGTATGGACCTGCCAATTTGATGGGCTGCATAATGCTTCTATGCAGAGCTGAAACCGAATGCAGCTGAGAACTGGAAAAGGATCTAAGCCTACCCAGACAAAGTGCGAGTCGGACAGTCGAGACATATAAACCCTATTGATTCATTGGGTGACAGGGCTTGAGATGTCAGTTTGTCTCTGTTTCCAGTAAAAGTCCCACAAAATTGGAAGCAATGTCTTCAAAATAACCTTTATGGTGTTGAGGGGGATTATGAACCGCAAATCAAACAAATCTTTTCTATATAAATCAGGACATTAGAGTATCATAATTATGTACTTGTCTGAACCAAAGCCCACACAATGCACTATACTGAATGAAAAGCATGTCTGGTTTACTTCAAAGAGGTAAACACATGCTAAGATGTTACACCTAATTAAATTATGTTAGCTTCAAAGTCGCTCCAGTTATAAAACAAAAAGTCCGAGAAATAATCATCCAACATTTCATAGGCATTTCATAATTATGGAAAATTGGTCTGCTAGTCGTAAACAATTGAAGTCAAATTATTGTCTTGAGAAGTAAATGCTTTGAATTATATAATTATGCTGACTACTTCTTTCTACACATCTCATTTGACAACATTGGTTGCCAAGGTATCATCTATTGATGACTCATGAATAAAGTAATAATAAACCGGAAGAAGTGTGCGCGCAATATGGAAGTGAGTGGATGAGTTTTAGTTTTACGTCCCACCAACAGCTAAGGTCATACGGAGACGGGACCTCGGTTTAAAGACTCATCCGAAAGTCTGGCGCAATATGGAAGACAAAATATGATAGCTAATATAGATTTGAATGGAAAGGCATCGTACAACAACTTAACTAGAGCTCTCAGAGGATCTGACTATAGCCCCGCTTCAGCGCTGTCAGAGAAGAAAGTTATTTAAGCTGCAGAGAAAACAGTTATGAACAAGAAATAACTGTTGAAAATTTTACATTATCTGGAAAAACTCTAAGAGTTGTGAGCCCTTGTCCCTCATTTCAATGAGCATGATACATTACCAGAATGTCCATGTTTATACTAAATTTCATCTTCCATTTTTCAATGTTCAAAGGGTAATAACTCCTAAAGTAGGCAAATCAGAGTCAGGGTTCCTGCGCTCTGCACATTGTCTCATGGTGCTTTACACTTGTGTGAAGTGTCATGAAAATATCTCAAATGGTTTGTGAGTTATGGAGCCGACACAGTCAAAATTGCCTTTTTAAATGTTCAAAGGGCAATAACTCCTAAAGTAGGCAAACCAGAGTTATGGTTCCTGCACTCTGCACATCATCTCAAGGTGCTTTTCATTTATTTGAAGTTTCATGAAAATATCAGAAACGGTTATGGAGCGGACATAGTTAAAATTGCAATTTTTTAATATTCAAAAGCCTATAACTGAAAAAGTAGACAATCCAGAGTTTGGGTTCCTGCGCTCTGCACACGTAATATGGTGCTTTACATTTGTGTGAAGTTTCATAAAATTATCTCAAACGGTTTTTGAGTTATCGAGCAAAGACGGCTAAAATTGATATTTTTCAATATTCAAAGGGAAATAACTCAAAAATTAGGCAATCGAGAGTTATGGTTCCTGCACTCTGCACACCATCTCATGGTGTTTAATGTTTGTGTAAAGTTTCATGAAAATATGTGAATGGGTTTTAAAGTTATGGAGCGGACACGAAAATTGTTAACAGACACAGACAGACACACAGACAGACACACAGAAAATACGAAAACCAGAGTTATGGTTCTTGCGCTCTGCACATTGTCTCATAGTGCTTAACATTTGTGTGAAGTTTCATGAAATTATCTCAAACGGTTTTCGAGTTATGAAGCGGACACTGTTAAAATTGCCATTTTTCAATGTTCAAAGGGCAATAACTCCAAAAATAAGCAATGCAGAGTTATGGTTCCTGCGCTCTGCACATCGACTCATAGTGCTTAACATTTGTGTGAAGTTTCCTAAAAATATCTCAAACGGTTTTCGAGTTATGAAGCGGACACAATTAAAATTGCCATTTTTCAATGTTCAAAGGGCAATAACTCCAAAAGTAGGCAATCCACAGTTATAATTCCTTCGCTCTGCACATTGTCTTATGGTGTTTAACATTTATGTGAAGTTTCATGAAAATATGTTAAGCAGATACAAAGTTATGGAGCCAACACAAATTAACGGAATCACGGAATTACGGAAAATGTTCAAAGGGCAATAACTCCAAAAGTAGGCAATCCACAGTTATAATTCCTTCGCTCTGCACATTGTCTTATGGTGTTTAACATTTGTGTGGAGTTTCATGAAAATATGTTAAGCAGATACAAAGTTATGGAGCCAACACAAATTAACGGAATCACGGAAATACGGAATGACAGAAGGACATGGCAAATCCAATATAGCCCCACTTTTTCAAAGCGGGGCTATAATTACGAAAGTGATTATCATATTACCCATCCCCATATATACCTAGTGGTCCACTTTTGGGACATTGGCAAACACTGTAGACCAATACCAGACGCAACTCAACACAGCGTCTGATCTGTCTACACTGTTTGCTAATAGTAAATGTATTTTTGTAAAACTTAAAACAAATAAAACAAAACCTGTCACCCATATACTTGGAAATGGACCACTCCAAACTCTTGGGTGGCATAATCCATTGCCATTAAGGGTTAAAGATAAATAAAGGAAAACACACTTGCTCCTTCTCTTGCAAAAGAATTTTTGCTGTCAGCAGGCTGACAGACTTCGCAAAACATACGCTTCGAGTCTTTATTATACTCTAACCACTTGAACTGTTTCAGCCAAACAGACTGAAACACGCGCAACTTCCGAGCAGGCTCAGATGAGTCAGCTAAAGTTATTTGCTTTTTCGGCTGCTGTTCATAAGGTGTCGGGTCGTTTCGCCCGTGATTCGTTTAGCCCTGATCAGGCGGGTCATTTCGCCCTGATCAGGCGGGTCGTTTTGCCCATATTTTTTTCAAGCCCTATTGTTACAACCAGGTGTAGCAGAAAGAAAAAGCAAACAAGTCTTTTAGAAAAATTTAACAAAAAAATTATATACAAGTTACCTTTAACCTGTAGAAGTAAGAAGAAAATTTAATGTACTAAGATCTGTTATGAAATATCCTGAATGAATCTATTTTCCTTGATCCCACAGAATTCACAGTCCGAAATGAAAAAATAACATCCTTTAACAATCCAACGCAGAATTCAGAAATAACTTTTCTTATAAACCCAAACTTCAAACTCCAAATATGTTCTAGTAAAGGTTATCCTTTGGAAGCAAGGAATACACCACAGAGCTGGAAAATATGGAGTGTACATGCTTTCTGGGCCAGACTAGCTAGTTTGTCCACTTAGGCCTCATCAGTGACCCTCAAATATTTTCAAAATTCCACAATGGAATCAGTGAACCCAAAGGACAAGAAAATACAAACTACACTATGATGTAGGGCAGGGAGACTTTTTACGGCCGCCACACATTCCCAGACAACAGCTGTAGTGACGTTAAATATGTTCTAGAAAGGGTTCCTTTGGAAGCAAGGTCTGACTCAAAGAGAAAATCAAGCTCTTTTATAGACCTAAAAATTTCTCTAGAATGCTCCACAGGGCTGTGGTATAAGACGATGTAATTTTCTAAAAATAATGCAAACCTGAACTTCCTTGAAGGTTCCAAAGTACTTTTCCCTGTAAACAAAATTTTTCAAATATCTGACTCATTTCTAGAAACTAATAGCATTATTAGGTAACACAGTGAATTGAAATAGGGAATCGGAAAAATAAATTCTTATGCATAACACTATTGATGTGTGTGAATTCGGGTTTAACGTCGCTTTCAACAATTTTTAGTCATATCACGACGGTGTCTGGTTGCGACAGGGAGCTCAATGCTCACTTTTATAGTGCTGCCTCACTGAAGTATCATGTCCCAGACACATTACATGATACCACACCCAGTCACATTATCCTGACACTGGGTCGACCAGTCCTAGCTCTACCCCGTAAATCTGAGTGCCAAGCGAGGAGCAGCTAGTACCATTTTTTAACGACTTTGGTATGTCGCGGCCCGGGATCGAACCCGTGACCTCCCGTTCCCCGGAGCGGACACTCTACCAATTAGGCTATCGGGACCGGTAACACTACTGATAGATGGTATGTAAAGGGAATGATGGGGGTATTGGGAGTTCCGAAAACAGTTTTGCCCTCGTTCGGTGCAGCTTGATCTACTGACGGCTACCACTTCAGGCCCCGAGGTTATAAAAAAAATTTCATGCTCAACTCATTTGAGCATGAAAATTGTCCTGCTCACAAATTTTAAAATGCCAACAATTGTTGGCATTTTAAAATTTGTGAGCAGGACCAATAATATTATCTGCTATCTGAGAAAGAAAAATCACTCAACTGCTTAGTATTTTAATTTTTATGAGCACCGCATGTTTCATGCTCAGCTGAGTTGAGCATGAAAAAAGTTTTATAACCTCGGGGCCAGGTTTTAGCAACTGTGCTACCACCTTTTGAGAAAGATATTCGAGCTTACATAAGGTTAACAAATCTTTGCAATAAAATGGGATTGTTGACTGTGAAAATGACTGTTTATATTTAAAAATGTGACATATTTAATGTGTGATTATAAGTGTTTGAGAATTATCGTGGTAGTTGAGCGATTTTGTCAAAGCAATAACGAAGTAATTAGTGTGCCCTTGGTTTCACACTTAACTAATTATATTGACTGCCAAAATGACCATCTCTCTCTCTCTCATTCATTCATTTCCGTTGTCAATCTACCAATACTCTCAATTCATTCATTCATTAACTTAACTATCTCCGTATATTCAAAATTCCGTCCGTTCATCCATCAATCTACCAACGCACGACTCCATTCACCCATTTATTTATTCATCCATCTGTCCATTTACTCATCCATTCCGTATGTCACTCCCTTAAAATATAATTGCGGCAAAACGACCCCCGTGCGAAACGACTCACGGGCGAAACGACTCACCAGGTAAGGGCGAAACGACCCACCCCCAAAATCAGGGCGAAACGACCCAGAACCGTTCATCATTAACAAAGATATCAGACTGCCACTCGAACTAGACAAACCGACCAAGTCACATTCAACAGCTTTACATTGTTTTCGACACGCCAAAATCAAACAATGATCGCTGCGACATTTTGAGATTTTTTTTTTTATCATATTACCTTATAAACATTCCACTAGTGCACACCTGCTGTTTACCCATTTAAACAATTAATGAAACAAGAGGCCCATGGGCCACTATGCTCACCAGAGCTCAGGTGAGCACTGCCCAATGACAGCCATGTATTTTTACATGATATCATTTTAATCTACCAATTATAAAGTCTCCCAAACGAACCCCTATATCCAAATGAGCATCCATCTGGACTCAATATCTGAAACATTAGGCCTTTTATTAAGTAGAGGGTGTAGGGCATGGGCCCAATGGAGCCCTGGTTGGTATCACTAAATGCGATTTGGCCATTTTGTGGGAAAGTAACAGTCCTTATGGCCTTCCTTTGTTTATATATGACCCTTTCTATAACATATTTAACGTCACTACAGCTGGTGTCTGGGAATGTGTAGCAGCCGTAAAAAGTCTCCATGCCCTACATAATAGTTTAGTTTATATTTTCTTGTCCTTTGGGATCATTGATTCCATTGTTGAATTTTGAAAATATTTGAGGGTCACTGATGAGGCCTAATTGGCCGAAACTAGCTAGTCTGGCCCAGAAAGCATGTACACTCCATATTTTCCAGTTCTGTGGTGTATTCCTTGCTTCCAAAAGATAACCCTTGCTGGAACATATTTAACGTCACTACAGCTGTTGTCTGGGAATGTGTGGCGGCCGTAAAAAGTCTCCCTGCCCTACATTATAGTCTAGTTTATATTTTCTTGTCCTTTGGGATCATTGATTCCATTGTAGAATTTTGAGAATATTTGAGGGTCACTGATTAGGCCTAATTGGCCGAAACTAGCTAGTCTGGTCAGGAAAGCATGTACACTCCATATTTTCCAGTTCTGTGGTGTATTCCTTACTTCCAAAGAATAACCCTTTCTAAAACATAATTGTCATAAGGAATAAGATTATATATGGTGTAGCAGTGGGATCTGTATACCGTAGTTATAAGGCCTCTTATATCATATTACCTTGTTTCATATCTGTATTTTTTTTTTATTTGTATGTTCTCGGAGATGTTACACTGATGAGTTAGGAAGCCTTCATGCGGACTAAAGAAAATTAGTGTTTACCGCGACAGAGGTAAGGGCGAGGATTATGGCCATGTAAACTCGATTTAAGCCCCCCCCCCCCCCCCAGTGGAATTCTTTCCGATGACCGTTCCAAGGCGGTTCTTCTGTGGCGGTTTATTTATGTTGTTTTTTGGTACTTACTGTGTGTATCACTTGTGTGTTTTTATTTTGGATGGCCATTTTGGCCATTTTGTGGGAAAGTAACTGTCCTTATGGCCTTCTTTGTTTAGGTGCCCATTATGGTCTGGTCGCTTCATGTTTGTGTTTCTTTCCCTTTGGTGTCTTTGATGGGTGGAGTAAGTTAATTGTATCAATTCCTGATCTTTGTTTACTTCTACTTTACTCTTAAGCGGTGGAGGGGTTGGGGCATGTCCTGTTGATCCCAGGAAAGCCCAAGATCGTTGTCCCTATGAGGACCAAGAATATATATATATATATATATGGTTTATGGGTGGGAATCTGAATGGTTTCTGATATATGAGGTCCTTGTACGACGTGGAGAGGAGAGGAATGGCCCCTGCGACCCCCAAGTGGGTGTGCTATTGATAAGGAACAAGAACATATATGATGATGGGGTGGGGATTTGAATGGTTTCTGAAATATATGGCCTTTTAAAGTGTAGGGCGCATTGCCCAAACACAAAGTGACCCCCAGGTTGGTGTGACTCAATGAGTCTTATCATAAGAAACAAGAATATTATAGTTTATGGGTAGGGATCTGAATGATTTCCGAGATATATGGCTTTTAATGAAGTAAAGCAGTGGGGCATGACCCAGGCAGTCCGGATGACTCCCAAGCTAGTTTTATTTGAATGTGTCTTATCACAAAGAAGATAATTATATATGTTTAGGGGTGGGGCTCTGAACAGTTTCTGAGATATATAGCCTTTTGTGAAGTGTTGGGATGGGGCAAGGCCCTGGCTTCACCCGGGAGACCTCCAGGTTGATGTTAATGAATGTGTCTTATCATAAGGAACAACAATACAAGGACTGTTCAAATATGAATGCAAGCAGAACGTTTTCTCATGCACTAATGCGAAAATCACCTGGAAATAAATATCACAGCGTAGAAAAACATTTTATCTTTACATTGATACCAAACCTGTTAAAATCCGTGCACTTTAGCCATGTATATCGTTCGATAAACACTGTCTACTCTTGTATACTAATACAAAACATGGTTGGAAGAAGGTCAGAGTACGCCGTTGAAATACGGTCCAATATTAAGAATCGTTGTATTCTTGGTATACGGTGCAAAGATATTTTTGATGAAATATGTTCGGTTTATGGGCATAATGAAATGTCTTTTCCGACAGTTTTTCGTTGGTGTAAGAAATTCAGCTGTGGGCTAGGCTCAACAGAAGATGCACCACATGATCGTCGGCCGAAAAGAGCAACATCTGCCAAGATGGCTGCTAGAGTGAAAGAAATAGTTGCTACCGATGCATGATACACCACTACGCAAATAGCTGGTATGGTTGGCATCTCATTAGGAGCAGCTCATACAATTCTGAAACGGGATTTGAAAATGAGAAAGATCTGTGCTAGATGGATTTCCCATCTGTTTACAGATGAGCAGAAAAAGACACGCCTTCAGTGCGCCAAGAAGTTGCTTAAAAAGTTTCCGAAATTACAATGCACGGTCTTTCGCTAATGTCGTCACAGGTGACGAGACATCATGGGTTCACTTTTATGAGCCAAAACGAGAGATTCAGAACAAAATATGGGCAACAAAGTATTGCAAAAGACCATGCATTGCAAAGCGGACCATGAGCGTCAAGAAGGTAATGTATGCCATATTCTTTTCAAATCAGGGCCCTGCTATTCAGGTTGCTGTGCCTAAAGGCAAATCTGTACATGCCAAGTTTTACAAGAATAAAGTTCTTCGAAAATTGAAGAAATATTTCAAAGAACGAAGACCCGCAACTGGTTTGGCCAATGTCAGATTGCTACATGACAAGGTAAAAGTTTAATTTGTAGGTCCAATGTGGTCCCCTGCCTTATAAGAAGGCGAATCACACCAAATAAGGTCTTAAAACAAACTTCAATATCTCATCTCTAATATCACAAAGAAAAATGATAGCCTAGGCCGAATGATGGTTGGCTAGGATCCGATGAACTGAGGTAGGGTATGGAAATTTTTCCGCTTCTGCTCCGCCATTTTGCTTTCTAGTGCAAGGGGGTAGCAACTGTTTTTCTCTAATTTGCATGACTTGGCAACTATATTTCATTGTGATTTCAAATTTATCTTTAACCAAATACTTAACTAGAGATACTGTTCATCTGATGATGACGGTAAATTCTTTAAAATGTCTACATTTTACAATCTAATGCAAAATTTAGCTCTCTGGGCGTTACGAACATGCAAGCGTCCACTAACTTGGATCAAAGAGACAACGTGACCTTTCATTCATAAATTTTTGAAGGGTGCTGTAAGCATTCTAAAGCACAACAAGATTTTTAGCTTCCACCAATGGGATTTCTGGATTCAATTTAGAGGGATGCGCAGTTATATCCTAATTAACATACAGAATAATTGGGCCCTAATCATTATCAAAATTAGATTCATTCCGTGTATGTAGCGTGTCTAATAATAATAGGGATCAACTTAAGTTTTTTAATGGGTGACCAAATTATTAAGACCACAATCCTTCAGCCCAGGCTTTTTTCTTCTCCATGAATTTATCATTAGCCTAAATATTGTGGTCTCGCTCCAGCCCAGGCTTTTTGTATGTTATTTAGGGTGAGACCACATTTTCTGTTCTATATAGGGAGTGAGACCACATTTTTAGATTTGCCATGAATTTATCATTTTCCTAAATAATGTGGTCTCATCCCTATATAGAGATGAGACCACATTCCTTCAGCCCAGACTTTTAGTATATTATTTGAGGTGAGACCAGATTTTCTTCTCTATATAGGAGTGAGACCACATTTTTTAGCTTTGCCATGAATTTATCATTTTCCTGAATAATGTGGTTTCATCCCTATTCAGAGATGAGACCAGTCTTCCAGCAAGCTGTTATTCTGTCATTCTTTCAGCCTGGGCTAAATTGGATATTTTTGCATTTGAGGCCGCATTTTTGTCACTTTATAGACATAGGTCCATTAGAGAGCATTAACGGAATAAATCGCATGTAGTAATATTTTTACACACTCCAAACAGTATCCAAATACCCCCAATGGAGCCTCTTTTTTGTTGTTGTCTTCCTCGTGATTTACCATTGGTTATTTATTAAAATAAAGATGTAAGATGCAACTAAAGAATGACTCCTAAGTTAATGTTTGAAAAATAATAAAATACAAAATATTAAACAGAAAAATGAACGTTTGTGGAATTTCTTGGCTGAATATAGTTTTAGCATGCGGTATGCAAATGAGTAAGTTACTGTAAGCATTCTCAAAATGATACACCGCCGTCCTTCTTACAATCGACCAAAAACCAGTCGATCCTGACAATCCTGCTGAGGTAAAAAAATCTGTATTCATCGGAAGCTAATAACAATTTACTACAATAAGTGACGGAAAAAATTGGATGCTCTTATCTCGCGCATTCAGAAGATTTTACAATCTTCTCTAGAATAGAACGAAGAACAAAAAACATCGTTTTACGTAGTTACGTCCCTTAATTTTCGCGCCTTTTTCAGAGGTCGCTTTAATTTTGGCACGCCATTCCACGTCATTGAGGCGCTTTATGTAAACAAGTCACCAAGTGCGCGAAAATGGCTGTCGGTCTTCTGAAGTCTAGAAATCACAGTTTTATGATATGAGTTTGCAATGTATGTTGGTAAGAAAGCAATTTTATGACAGTCAAATGATTACTCCTCATAACTGAAGCCGGGTTTTCACTCTCCGTATCTTGTGCACAGTGAACGAAGTCAGAAACTGCTAAAATATATCGCGATCCAGATAGATCAAAATGTGACTGACCCTAGTGGCATTTGAGTTGCCCTGGTGCAAAAAGTACATGGTTTAGAAAAGGATACTAGGTCTCATTATGGAGATAAGATGCCCATGTTTATTTTGATACCAATTTTATCTACTTTGGACCACAATAAAGGTACGAAGACCACATTGGACCTACAAATTAAACTTATACCCATGACAATGCGTCATCACACAAGGCGTTTCTTGTGCAAGACTATCTGAAGCAGGAAAAGGTTGTTGAACTCCCTCACCCCCCGTATTCCCCTGACCTTGCCCCGTGTGACTTTTTTTGTTCCCACAGCTGAAAAATACCTTTCTTGTCGAAAATTTGTACAGCGCTAACACCTCGGTTCTGCAATATTCCAGTGCCTTCATAGTATACCTCGAAAAGACTACCAAAATGCATTCAATGATTGAGTCAGAAGACTGAAAGTTTGTATATCTGTTAAAGGGAAATACTTTGAGGGGACAAAATAAATTTTTCATCGAAATCTATCACGGAATCATTTTTATGTGCTTAGTTGCATTCATATTTGAACAGTCCTCGTATGTATGGTTAGAGGCGGGGATCTGTAAGGTTTCCAAGATATTAGGTCTTTAATGAAATGAAGGGGTGGGGCACGACTCCGGCACATCCTGGGGGACCCCCAGGTTAGTGTCAATGAATGTGTCATATTATAAGAAACAAGAATATATAAGGTTTTGGGGCAGGGATCTGAATGGTTTCTGAGATAGATGGCCTTTTGTGAAGTGCAGGGGTGGGGCAAGGCCCTGATGCACCCAGGAAAACCCCCTAATTGGTGTCAATGAATGAGTCTCTTCATAAGGAACAAGAATATATAGGGTTTAGGGGCAGGGATCTGTAAGGTTTCCAAGATATTGGGCCTTTTATGAAAGGGAGGGTTGGGGCATGACCCCGGCACAAGCCGGGGGACCCCCAGGTTGGTGTCACTGAACGCGTCTTATCATAAGGAACAAGAATATATATGGTTTTGGGGTGGGGATCTAAATGGTTTCTGAGATATATGGCCTTTTGTGAAGAAGAAGGGTTGGGGCAAGGCCCCAGCTTAACCATGTTGGCATTAAAGCATATGGCTGAGAGAGATTTACTCAAGGAACATTTCTATAAAAGTTTTGTCAAAATATCTGCAATAACTTGGCAGCAAATGCCATTTTTCCCCATTATAAGTCTATGGAAAATCTAAATTGCCATAGCAACCAAACTAAAGAGCCAAATTTTATAAAAAAAACACAAAACCTGTAAAGGCAAATATGGTGAATATTTCCAAAAACTCTCAGCCTAAAAGAGCATTCGGTTTCTGAGGAGATGATTTTTGAAGTACATTGTATTCTTTTTTTCTATTTTTTTTTATTTTGGTTTCCATGGCAACCAATATAAATGAGGAGTAGGCCTAAAATCATATGGCAGATAGTAGATTGCCTAAGGAACATTTCTATGAAAGTTTTGTCAAAACATCTCCAATGACTTGGCAGTAAATGTCATTTTTCAATTTTATAAATGGAAACTACAAGTTGCCACAGCAACCAAACTAATGAGCCGATTTTGATAAAAAAAAAAACACACAAACTTTCAATCCTCCAGCCCAAGAATGCTACAGATAAAATATGGGCCCAATCGGCCCAGTGGCTTCAAAGGAGATGTCGTTTGAAAGTGTTGACGCAGACGACGACGACGGACAACTGCCTATCCTATAAGCTCCCCAGGAGCCTTCGGCTCTGGTGAGCTAAAAATGTGTATCTATCTTTGACACTTTTGTCACACTTTGCATCACTAATGATATCATAGTTTGATCTATTCTGCGATTTTCAAGCCGCCATGGTAACCGTCTTTAACTATCTCACTGCAGAACACCTAAATTACAATCCTCTTTAATATACGGATAAACAGTAACACGTTTACAAAAAAGCACAGAAAACAATTTCAGATAAGAATAAAGAAGGCAGAGCAAACTTTTAACGCTGCTAAAAGTGCGCAGGTTGGGACGTCTCAGTAATGATTTTTGGCCACACAGAGAAATTTTAGGAAGTCCACAGAAAGCCTTTGATGTTTAATTTGGGCATCCAGAAGCGATTTCAGAACGTAATATCCGCCTAACAGCAGCCCTCCTAATTGTTTTCTGACCTATGGGAAAGTTTAAGACAGGTATTGTTTCTTCCTTTCTACTGATACTGCGCCGGTCACATTTGGCCATTACAGCACGGTGTACATTACATACACTCCAGGTTTGCAGGATGAGAGCCTACACAGTAATCATGCAATTATGGTAGGGATCTTTAACCTGCCCAGGGGATGGATCACCCTGCACAGGGGGCTTCCAGTTAACGTCCCGATCCGAAGGACAGTGAACTTTATGACATTCATCCCTGCAAATGATGCGAATGGAGTGTGTCCAGACACCAAAATTTAATTGCCGCTGCCGGGGATTGAACCCGGGAATCTCTAGCATTAGAGGCAAGTGCACTAACCACTGAGCTATCACGCTCCATATTTATTGCGGACAATCAAAAGCATATCTGTATACATGTAATTCCGCAAAAACATCGCAATTGTCACCCATTTGTGCATATCTTTATTAACAGACACTGTAACAGACTGCCACCTCCACCCATGCCATGGTTGGCAGGTCCATCCAGCAGCCGCTTTCCTCCACCCGCCGAATCCCAGCTTTGACACAGGGATCCCAAATTGGTGAGAAATACCCAAACTGAGGGAGAACACTCCACAGGCAACATCCTTTGTCCACCCAGGTGCAAAGGCCAAGTCACGTCCAAGAAATCCTATCGATGTTATCTCTGAAATGCGCAGACCCCAACCAAGACAGCCAGCGACTGCGACACCAAGGGGCCATATGGACCAAAACCCGCCCAAAACCAAACTCGTCTTTCATATCTTAGCATTTTCTGTGGAATTTAGGGCAGTTTTAAACAGTGTTTTAGTTACTGGTGACACGTCAAATGACATTCATATACCAGGAAGAGATGAAACAGCTGATAAAATTTCCTAATTCAAGGCATTAGATCATCAAAGGGTACTTCTTCTGCTTCTGCTTCTGCTTCAATACTGTGCAGGGCTTTTCGGCGTAACGCATAGGGAGAGAGAGAGTTAGTCGCGCTGAAGGAGGGTTTTAAAGCCCTCAAGTGTCTCTGCATGCACGACTGCTTCTTCGAGGTGATTCCACTCTAACACAGTTCTTACAAAGAATGAGTGTTTTAATTGATCACTATTGCACTGTTTAACTATAAATCCTCTATCGTGGTTTACTGTGTGTCTTTCAAGTAAGTTTGTGTATGTGTAGTCACTATATTTTTTAGGTTTAACTGTTCTTTTAGGTTTGTGTGGTGTTAGCACCTCATCTGGATTTATTGCTGGAACCAGCCCCTCGACCACCTTAAAAAGAAAAATGAGTCTGCAACTACTGCGCCTACGTTGGAGTGTTTCCAGGTTTAGTGTTTCAAGCATGTTAGTGACACTGCCTTCTTCTCTAGAAGTGTAATCTCCGGTTATAAAACGCGCTGCCTGTCTTTGAACTCTTTCAAGTTTTTCAATGTCCCGGATAAGATAAGGGTCCCAAACTATTGATCCATAGTCGAGTACTGATCGCACCAGCGATATATATGCCGTTTTACGACAATCCTGTGGGAAATTTCTAAGGTTTCTTCTCAAAAACCCAACTGTGGAATTCGCTTTGCTAGTTATTTTAGTTATATGTGATGACCATTTCAGGTTTTCGGTTAAAGTAAGACCTAGGTATGGGTTCTCATCCACTTGTTTCAGAATGTGATTGTTTAGACTGTAGAAATGGGTCGAACGGTTGTTGATGCTCATAATGTAGCACTTCTTGGCGTTGAATCTCATGCCCCATTTCTCTGCCCACTTTTCCAGTTCGTCGAGGTCATTCTGTAGCAAGATGTGATCTGACTGTGATCTTATTGGCCTGTATAGAAGACAGTCGTCCGCGAAGAGGCGTACTTGAGACGTGACTGCTTTCGGTAAGTCGTTTATATGACATAGGAATAGGATGGGTCCGAGGACCGTACCCTGAGGTACGCCTGAATCTACTGTTACTTTCTCTGATGCTTCTCCTTCGATAACGACCTGCATATGTCTTTGAGTAAGAAAAGTTCTGAGCCACGTATGTAATGATCCTGTAATTCCGTAGCTTTCAAGTTTACATAAGAGTTCATCATGCGGAACAGTGTCAAAGGCCTTTGAAAAGTCTAGAATGGCGACATCTGTTTGAAGGCCTTCGTCATTAAATTGTAAAAGATCGTTCAATGTAATTAACAACTGTGTTTCGCACGAGTATCCTGACCTAAAGCCGTGGTTCAGATTTGTCAAAATGTCATTATTTTCCAGATGGTTCAGTAGATGTTTACAAATAAAATGTTCTAGAAGTTTACATGAGACTGAGGTCAAAGATACTGGTCGATAGTTTTCTGCTAGATGTACGTCACCTTTTTTAAATACAGGTGAAACATTTGCATTCACCCAATCTTCAGGTAATTCACCACTGTCGATTGACATTTGAAATATGGCGGAAAGTCCTGGAGCTAATTGTTTGGCACAGTTTTAAGCATTTGAAATACTATCTGGACCAATCGATTTTGAAGTATTTATTTCTTTCAACAATTTTTCAATTCCCGGAATTGTGATGTGGAGTTTTGGCATGATTGAGTTATAGCACTTTTTCAAAGTTGGTAAAGTTCTTTGACCCATTTTGGTGAAGACTGAGTAAAATTGTTCAACTAGGATCTGAGCCTTTTCTTTGCTCTCACTATAAAGATTTCCTTTCTGTTTCAGGGGTGCTACTCCAATATTGTCTTGGCGTTTAGCCTTAATATATCTCCAAAATGGCTTGCATGTATTGTTTTCATAACCTTCTTGTATTGTCTTATTCACATAGTCAATATCAGTTTGCTTGAATTCCTTTTTACACAGTTTCTGATACTGTTTAAATTCTACCCACTCTTTGCTCTTCTTCGCGTGTTTGTAAAGTCTTGCTTTCCGTTTACACATTCTTTTCAATTTTCTGTTGAACCATGGTACAGTGTTATTCTTTTTGAAAGTTTTTGATGGTATGAAAGTGTCCATCGCTGACTGAATGTCTGATTTGAATGTATTCCAGATGTATTCGATACTGTCTTTCATTTTGACCATGTTTATAATTTTTTCTGATAAATTTACACAGGCCGAATAAATTTCTTCCCAGTTTGCTTTGGAGAAGAGATAAACTTTCCTCGGGTTTTGTTTGTTGTAAACAGGTTTGATATCACAGTCTGTAACTACCATGGCGTGGTCGCTAATTCCAGGTATGCTGTAAGATGATTTCACAAGGGATGGATTGTTAGTAAATACTAAGTCCAAAATATTATCATTTCTCGTAGGCTGATTTTGCACCTGTGTGAGTCCATGCTCCGTAGTTATGTCTATCAATTTTTGTTGGATCTCTCTATCTGGGGCGTTTGGTCTGACTGTTAGATTTTCCCAATTTACGTCTGGACAGTTAAAGTCTCCGGCTAGTAAAATATGTCTGTTTCTACTGGAATTTGACAATTTCTTAAGTGATAAGTCTAGATTCAGTAAGTCGTTCATGTTTCTATGTGGCATGTAGAAAGACGAAAGATATAAGTCTTTGCTGTTTTTCAGTTTTACTTTTGACCATTCAATTTCACATTCAGTGACTAAATCAGTTTGTTCAGTAGCCACCAAGTTCTTCTTCACACCGGTGAACACTCCGCCGCCGCGAGACATTCTATCATTTCGGTGAAAGATGAAATCATCAGGAAATACTTCGCTAGACTTGATTGCACTTTTTGTCGGTTGTTTTCCTGGTTTAATTCCTTTGAGCCATGACTCAGTTCCGCAAATTAAATCGGGTTTCACATAGTCCATAGCTGCTGTAAATTCTGCTTTATGTTCGCGAATACTGCAACAATTCACTGTGAGCAGTCTTAAGTTTGTTTGTTTGGGTAAAAAGTTACTGTGTGATTCATTCGGCATGGCACTGCTACTAAGACGCTGGTTTGTACTTGACTGTGATTTCGATTTGCTTTTAGAATGTTTATTTCGTGGGCTGCTGGTATGCAGAGGACTAAACGGCGTCGTAGAATTCAGTGAATCGACAGACAGTTCATTTCCTGACAAGGGGGAAAACATGTTTGATGTGTACAGTTCGTAGCTGTGGAAGGTAAAAGTATCGACGTTCACGCTTTCACACTTGCAGCAAAGCCAAACTACACTCGACCTTTCAAGGTATTCCATTTCTTTCGTGCTGATGTCACCACAGGACTTATGATGCCAAATACCACAGTACTATTTTCTACCTAGGACGAACTGATCAAACTCGGAAGTAGAAACAATAAAATGTTTACCTTTTACGGCCACTTTGATTAGAAGGTTTCTTGTATCAGAAGTACCTGGCCTTTTTTCCTCTGGCTTACGCTGTTTTGTTACAGCGGAATCTTGTCTCGGTCACCCGACTGACCGAAATCATCGAAATCGATCGAATTCACCACATAAATAACCGAAATCACCCCGTGAATGACAGAGAGCACCATTGTACGTTTGGATGGGGGTGATATAGGGTGTGGTAGGTTTGATGTGCGGTTGGAAGGGGTAAGGTAGGGTGGATAGGAGAGGTAGGAGTTAAAGTAGGGCGGGTAGTAGCGGGTGGTAGTGCTTTGGTGCAGTGGTAGCGCATCGGATTAGTGATCAAGAGGTTGCAGGTTCGAGCCTCACGCTGACCAAAGTGTTGTGCCCTTGAGCAAGGCAATTCATCCACATTGCTTAAAAAAAAAAAAAAAAAAACAACAGAAAGTACTGGTTACCACGCAGGAAATCCTGCTCGTAATGCTCAGATGTGAGCGAGTAGCAGTAATAGGAGAAAAAGAGAAAAAAAAAATACTGAAATCCCAGTGGAAATAATCGAAATCACCACTGCTTTTAGTGCGCGGTTCCAAAATAAAGTTTTACTATTCTGTGAGATCTTTGTGAATAAACCCAGCAGGCACTCAACGTTGAATCAACGTTGAGTTTGTGTTGAAATTAGGTTGATTGGTTGATCAACCTTATTTCAACCTCTGTTCAACGGTGATTTATCAACACTGATTAAACGTTGGCAGTATAACGTTGAATCAAAGTTGATATGTTGTTGTATATAAACAACTGATTCCGCAAAGTTGAACTTAAGTTGGTAAAACTCTGCTGATTAAACGTTGATGTCCTTATTATTTAATCAACGTTGAAATTTGGCTGACAATCAACATTTGGTTATTACGACATAATAAACAACAACAACAGTAGCGATATTATTATTATTATTATTATTATTATTATTATTATTGCTACTGCTGCTGCTTTAAAACAAAACTCGCAAATATGAAAGAGCACATCACGTCGGGTCAACGTCGTATCAACGTCGTCGCATCGACGTTGATGCGACGTTACCTAAACGCCATGTGCCCACTGGGATAAATATCCAGAAGGCGCGCAGGTGCGGCAAACGATCAGGGTCTACGCTGTTTGCTTGTCAAATACCAATTATATATGGATCTGATCAGTTTGTAAGTTTTGAATGAACTTTCCCACGAAGCTCGCAGAAACAAAAAATGGCGGCGCCGAACAGAAAAAGGTATTTAGAGTTTTATCCTAACGTATGTCGCTGGCATAGCCAGTGTTCGGCTTATCCTGCGTTTAAACGAATACTAGTTGATAAGATGGTTCTTATAAAAAATGCAGGCTTTGTTAGATCTTATTTTCATATCTTTTGATCCTTTGGTCGTGACGTGACGCGCCGGGAAACTCATATGCTCACAGAGCGTGTAAGTTTTTTCGTGAACTTGAGACAGAGAGGGAAAAAAACAACCGAAAAAAAGTATTCATTGTGCGAGGTAAGATTTATTATTATCATTATTACTGCATACATTTTCATAAAAGCATGTGTTATTACACACAATACAATGGAAACGAAGAAACTTTTGATTCATAAATTTTGTACTCTTTCAAGTGCGCATTACAAGCGCATGCACGCAGCCGCGCAGTTATGAAAATACACCGCCAGAAACTGAAACGGGCTTCTCAACATGCAGTTAATACAAAATATCATTTAAAAGTGATTTTGTAATAGCTTTGTTCTTTATAAATTTTAAAATTAACTTTTAAATGAAGAGAAACTTTTCATTTTTCCAGTTAACTTTTAAATCGAACGAAACGAAGTGCAATGATGAATATATAATTGGCCAGTTAAAGGAAAAATATATAAATTAAAATGCCCGGTAAAATGCACGAGTCTATTTCTATTACTTAACAGTAAAATCAAGCTTCTGGGCCATGTAATGCTTATTTTAAGTCACTGGGAACCTTTTTAGAAAATATGTGATTTTCAGCCAACTACTTAAAATTTTGTTATGCTCTGGCTTTACTCCTTTGTGTATACATAACTGTGCTTATCAGTTTTTCCACATTATAGGCGTGTAATATTAGAGCGTCTGGTGTTTATGATTCCCAGCTTATGCCACAAGTTTTATGCCTTTTTTTACGATAACACACCCGTGCGACATAGTGCATTTTTTCACATCTCAAAAACGGCTTCTTTTCTGATGAAAATTTGTGATATTTTTGTTACTTTTACTTCAAACATATGTTGTGGGTGCCCGTAAGAACTGCCTCATTGAGGCGGTTCTCACAAGTACCCATAACCTATGTTTTGAAGCAGAAATGAAGAATTAAGAAAAATGATATATACCCCCCGTAAACCCCAGTTTTCTCTATATAAAGTGGGGTTTAGGAGTTGTTAATTTCACGGACGAGTTCACGTGATGGATTATACGGCCCTTTCAAGATTATTTCACTGATATCGAGCCGATCGTTAATCAGAGGTGGGCGAAAACCGGAGTAACCGGAGAAAAAAATACCTAACCTTCCCTTGCAGAACTTGGCGTCTCACGTGTGACCCGAGCCAGGCTCGAACAACAGCGGTGAGGGATCTAATGATTAAGAGTCAGCGCTCTTATCCACTAGGCCAAGGTGGCCCATATGTTTTATACCTGTACATGGTTAGTTTGGACGATTCCGTTCCCTATTATATGTTACTGTTATTATACATGTATGTTTATGCAAATAGTGTAAGATGCCCTATGTGTACGTAGTACGTGGGTCTACACTGTTTACCCAAATCTCATCCATTGTACCCTATATAGGCATTATAATGTGCAAATGTAATCCAACAGGGTTTAGAATAAAACTGCATATTTAAACGTTTGTTACGAGACATGTGCGGGCCCCGCCCATTGGGGCTGACAGAAATAAATGGGCTGCATGATGCTTCAACGCAGAGCTGAAACCGACCGCACATGAGTACTGGTTAACCGCTCAGAGAATCTAAGCCTGCCCAGGTAAAGCGGTGCGAGTTGGACTGTCCGTGCTTATATACCCTATTGGTTTCATTGGGCGACAGGGCTTGAGATGTCATTTCATCTCCATGTCGGGAAAAAGTCCCACAAAATTGGAAGCAACGACTCCAAAATGACCTATACAGTGTTGACGGGGACGTTAAACCTCAAATAAAACAAAACTAAAATAATTACACTTTATCTAGAAAAAGAAAACTTTAATAGTGAAAAAACAGAAGCATAGGCCAACCCCTGCATTATTATTATTATTTTCTTATTTCTTCTCAAAACATAGGTCGTGGGTACCCGTTAGAAGGCGGTTCCAACAAGCAACAACAAGCTACGGGTACGTATGCATGGAACATGCTAGACGTTAATTTTATTTAGTAAGAAAAGGTTACTGAGGAAAAGCCATAATCAAAGACCACAGCCACCACAAGCCACCAAAATAACAGTTAGAAATAATGAGACGACACGTCACATACACAATCGAAATGTGCGTGCACCAACAGTACAAAACCAGAAACTGCAACGGAATCATTACGACAACATGCCTATGTAATGCAGGACAATATTTTATTTATCCAGAGATGATAATTGGTGATTTGTTCTTATTTCTGCTCCAAACATAGATTGTAGATGCTCGTTAGAACCAGTTCTAACGCGTATCCACAATTATTATTAATAATAATAATCGACCTCTCGATCTCAAACCCGATGCTTTACCACTGCACCACAGCGCACTTATGTTTTGGAGCAGAAATAAGTAAAATAATGTAAACCCCACCTTTCTCTATATAAAAGGGTAATCATTGCATGGACTTGTTAACATGATGTGACCGCCAGTAGTTAAACTACTGATTGGGTTTCAAATCCGGAGTTTACGAAATTGTCACATCGCAACCAATTCCGATGCAGTGTCATACATAATGGCAATAACAGTATATTCAGCATTCATGGTCAGGTGGTATAGACTCAGCAAAGCGTATGGCATTAACAAACACTACCTGCATGCAGCCACATTTATTGAGCTTGTTTGTTCATAAGCATATTTTTCTTACATGCTTTTCAATGAATGATAGAGATTTATCAGTGAAATATAAATCGATATTTTCACTGTTTCAAACAGTGAAAATACGATTTTTTATTTTTCACTGTTTGGGACTACTTTTTTCTTCAAATCTAACTCTAATTTCAATTTTATCTTTGTCAGATAACTGAACAATACTGAAATGCGTTCTAATTGACGCATAGCCCGTTCATGTGTGATGGGGACGTTACTGACGTCATTTATGACGCTGACGTCACGTCTTTTGTCGCGCGACGTTAGACTTGCCAGCAACTTCTTTGGAAAACTACTCTCTCAATTATTTCATTAATCATTCATAATAATACCATCCCAGGCCATTTCTTAGGTGCAAACTTTCAGTTTACACCTAATAGTATACCCACTAAACACGATGGACACCACTAAATTGACGCGAAACGAACAGGAACAAAGATAATTTTCTCCGAATGTGAGCGACACCATTAAATACGCTAAATATTGCCTTTTGAAGCATGTAAGAAACAGAAAATTTGATTTTTTCAGTGCAATATCAAATTTTATTTCACTCATGAACACCAAAACTGCTCTTTTCACTCGTGGCTACGCCACTCGTGAAAATAACAGTTTTGGTGTTCATTCGATGAAATAAAATTCGATCTTACACTGAAAAAATCAAATATCCTCTATATCTTTCTCTCCTCTAATAAATAATGACTTCTTTAATGAATGAAATTTTGAAGATGAAGTAACAGGTTTCAGAGAGGGATATGGTAGGTAATCAGAGATACATTTATAGGTCTAGAGTGAATTAGAGTGAACATTTGGACTGATTCCAGTCTACCACGATAAGTAAAACCAAAAAAAAAAAAAATGTTTGGTCATTGTAAGGTTACTTAACTCAGATTTTTAGTTCAATCCTATTTTTGGTTATGGCATTTTCAAGATTAAACGTTATTTTCCGCATGTTTTCGTGTAAAATTGAGGATCCAGTGTAAGTTGTTCATAAATAAGAACTTATCATGATGTGCGATTGAAATTACTAATTCATAATTAAAACTCTTGCTGCATATATATTTATATTATCGGTCGATCCTCAAACCAGTCTGTTGTGGAGAGGTTGCTTACAACATAGAAAACGATCCTCATGCCTAGAGGTTATGGTGAGATGGTATCGATACTGCAAAGCACACAACACGCATGGTTTCACTTTTTAAGTAGCACATAAAGTAAGGAATTAAACACAATAAATATCTAATTCAGAATTTAAACTTCTCGATGCTCATGTTTTTTTTTCAATCTTCGATCGATCCTCATACCGGTCTGTTGAGGAGAGGTGGCTTTTTAGAAAACGATCCTCATGCCTTGCATTCATGGTGAGGTGGTATCGATACTTCAAAGAATACAACACTTACACATACATACCTTCGGTTTACAAGCATGATTGCATTATTTACGTAATTAGCACATGAGGTAAGGCAATGCTAATTCAGAATTTAAACTTCTCTATGCGTTTTTTTTTTTTTTTTTTCAATTTTCGATCGATCCTCATACCAGTCTGTTGAGGAGAGGTGGCTTTTTAGAAAACGATCCTCATGCCTTGCATTCATGGTGAGGTGGTATCGATATTTCAAAGCATACAACACTTACACACATATTTTCGGTTCACAAGCATGATTTCATTATTTACGTAATTAGCAAATGAAGTAAGGAAACCCTAATTCAGAATGTAAACTTCTCTATGATCATGTTTTTTTTTCAGTTTTCGATCGATCCTCGTACCAGTCTGTTGAGGAGAGGTGGCTTTTTAGAAAACAATCCTCATGCCCTGCATTCACGGTGAGGTGGTATCGATACTTCAAAGCATACAACACTTACACAAACATACTTCCGGTTTACAAGCATGGTTTCATTATTTACGTAATTAGCACATGAAGTAAGGAAATACTAACTGAGAATTTAAACTTCTCTATGCTCATGCTTTTTTTCAATTTTCGATCGATCCTCACACCAGTCTGTCGAGGAGAGGTGGCTTTTTAGAAAACGATCCTAATGCGGGGGTTCATTTAATTTGCATGCGACCCACTGCGTTCATATTTACATAAACAGCAGAAAGATAAAATGCATTTCTAAAGTGTACGGATTTTCTACACAATACACAATAATTCCTTCCAGAAACTAAGCATGCATCTATAGGAGAAAATACATCTGTGGTGTAATTTGAAGAATTGCCTTTCTTGTTTTTCAGATAGTGTTATGAATAGGACCACCCTTGATCCCGACAGAATTAAAAAAGAGAAGAAATTTGCGTCCGACTAAAATAGACAGCTTACAGAACAGGCGGTAGCTAATGTCGAATAAAAAAAAACACAGTGATCAGTTCTACAAACTTTAAGTACAACAGTGTTTGTGGCTCGTAATATCTTAAAAGAAAATTTAGGTGAAAAAGTGGGCGCCCTTGCATGCGTATGAAATATTTACAGTTTGCAAACTTATATGTTAGTTTCGTTTCTTTAATAAATCATGGTTTCTTAAACGCTGTTTCTGTAGTTATATCAGTTTGATTTAATGGTTGATATTTCAACGTTGATGCAAGGTTGAAAATTAAGCTATGGTTCAAAGATGACTGCTCAACGTTGATTCAACTTTCATATTCAACCGAATATCAACGTTTATTCAACATTAATATCTTAACGTTGAATCAACACTGAAATATCAACGCTGATTCACTGTTGGATTGTCAACTTTGAGTCAACGTTGACTGTGCAACGTTGATTCAAATTTCATATTCAACCCAAAATCAACGTTTATTCAACGTTTGCCTTCAACGTTGACTCAACGTTGAATCAACCAATTATTGCCCGCTGGGAAAGGAGTTCTTGACAGTCAGCTGAGAAAGAAAGAAAGAATGTCGATTAAAGTTATGATAAAAATTTTGTGCCAACCTCAAAATTAGTTGTCAATTTGTTTATCTATCTATCTATCTTCATATACTGGGTCGGTCATATTTGGCCATTACCTCGGTTGGGTGGGTGGCTAAATTTAGCTTAAAGACAGAGAGAGGGGACACTGGATGAGTCCTAAAAAATACTTACAATCTGATTTGCAGGGGTATACTAAAACGCTTACCTCTGAGTCCCAATCTACACTGTACGAACTTTGAACTCTTATGTGGACTTAGCATCTACCACAGACGAAGGGAGACTATTCCACTGAGGAATATTTTTGCGAAAAAATAATGCTTTAGGGTATCACTATAGGCCAGGTACCTATAATATTGTGTGTTATTTACTTTTGATGCCCCTGTTTGTGATGACGATGTCACAGGGTCAAGTATTTATCTTTATCACACTATACCAGAGTGTATCTTATAGAAGAAGATTAAAGAGGACTGCTCATAACGTGTCACAAGGGACGGCCACTCCAACTCGCTAAGCATGTCGCCGATGCTACTCATATTTCGCCATCGCCGACATGTCCATCGAGCTGCTGTCCTCTGAACCTCCCCAACCTGCTGAGTCTGAGTTTTAACATGGTGATGCCAAAAAGGTGATGCATATTCAAGTTTGGGGCGAACCAATGTTTTATATGCAACACCCTTTTACTGCCTAGTTGCAAAAGTCAAATTACGTCTTCAAAATCTTAAAGTCCTAGTTGCTTTTAATATAATCTCTGAAATATGATGACCCCAATCAAGATCGTCAGTGATGGTGATACCAAGATATTTTGCGAATTGAACCTGCTCCAAAGTTTGGTGGTGTAGTGAATAATCAAACTTAATTTGATTGTCAGGAAGATATCGTGACACCCTCATCGAATGACATTTGGCCACATTGAACTTCATCTGCTAATCGGCCTTCCACTGTGCTAGTCGGTCCAGTTCATCTTGTAAAATAAGACAGTCAGAAGTAGAGTATATATTCCTATACAGTTCACAATCATCAGCAAACAAACGGACATATGACCTGATATTATCGGGGAGATCATTTATGAATACTAAACAAATGACCGGTCCAAGTACCGAGCCTTGCGGGACCCAAGATGAAACAGGGACTGGATCGGACGCTTGGCCATCAAATACAACTTTTTGTGTGCACCCCCCCCCCCCCTCACCGAGAGCAATGAGCTGGTTAAAAGTTAATATACTTATTAATAATAATATTTTGATAAGTTTGCTTCTTTTTTTAATATATCGCTAGCATACGTGTATACAAACGTCTTTTGTATAGTTAATGGTGGCTTGAAACTTCAATGTTCGAAAGACGATGGCCGGCTAATTAAGTTGAAAACGGTATAGATCGGCTAATTAAAGCCACACATAAAAAAGGTTGTTTAACTAACTAAAGTTGTCTAATTATTTATGTACTTCCAGACAATCTTAATTCCGCCGACGTTGATAAGTCAAGTAAAACATGTAAGTTTAATCCTGAAAATATAAAATGGCCTTCAAATTTAACCAGTACATTTGCACGGTAAGTATGGCCAAATTTTCATGCATAGAATGCACCAAAGAGTGCGAAAATGACGTTCTTGAATGTCACAATTGTAATAATTGGGTGCAAATGTAGTAGTGATAGGTATAAAATACACTTGTTTGGTGGCGTAGTGAAATGATCCCCCGCCGAGTAAAGGTGCTTAGCATTTTTTTCTCCTGTTACATATTGTTTTCAAATGATTGCTTCTGCCTTCGTGGCTGGGCAATTAATTCAAGAACTTTCCTGTGTAAATAATGTTGTTTTATTAGAAATACTTATGACGCTCAAGCACGATTTGATAGGTATTTTATAATTTCTTATTAATACAGTAAAACCTATTTTAATCATGTCATAAATTGCACGGTTCTATAATAAGTGCACTTTCCATTGATGCTAGAGCCACCGGTTCGATTCCCGACAGCGGTAATAAAATTGCGGTGTCCGAACATGCTCCACTGGCATCATAAGCAAGGGTGAATGTCACATGTGCACCGTCCTTCGGATCGGGACATTTACTGGAGGCCATCTGTGCAGGACAAACCCACCCACTGTGCAGGTTAAAAATCCCTACCATAATTACATGTTTACTGTGTGGGCTTTGATCCTGCAAACCTGTAGTGTATGTAATGTACACCTGCGAGTAATGGTCACACGTGACCGATCGCAGTATCAGTAGAAAGAGAGAAGGAAAGAAAGAAAGAACCGCATGATGCGGTTCTAACGAGTTATCACAATCTATGTTTTGAGTAGAAGTAAGAAAAAGATCACAATTTTTCATCTCAGAATATTCCGTTAAAATTCCATTATATTGATCATCCCGTGTTATTGAACATTATGATTGTACTCTCTGTCTTTCATAACTCCTGTAATTGTCTGTCCGTTATACATTTATTAAAAATCAGCTCAAACTCAAATAATATGATTCAGATACCAATGTTAACGCGATTATTGATAAATCGATTATCTAGATTTATTATATGACGTCGCGTCTGAGAATGTAATAAATTCGGTAATCCACTTGTGGATTAAATATGCAAATTAGTTAGATACGCACAGTAAAGTTACACGTATGACGTTCATAACGACGTCGCTTTACTAATGGCGGGATATTGACAATTTTGTAAAACAATCGTGAATAAAATGCGTTTTAAATGTCATATGATAAATAGAATCTTGCATTCGTGCTCATGTATTATTGGATTTATTAAACGAGTTGAGGAAAAGGGATAAAATGCTCGGCAAAGCCTCGCATTTTATCCCTTTTCCTCAACTCGTTTAATAATTTCAATATTACATGAACACTCATGTTAGATCCTTTATATATATTTTTTGAGTGATCGAAAAGACACGTGCCATGTTTGCCACTGACAGTCTTTAAGCGTTTTAAAATTCCATCAAGTAGAATTTGCAGGCGTGTACATTATTTTTCATATTCAGCTTAAACATAGATCGTGCCTACTCATTAGACGTTCCTCGGCGAGGCGGTTATAACGAGTATCCACAACCAATGTTTTTGCCGGCCTCGGTAGCTCTGTCGGATGCGCGTGTGACTGGTGATCAGGAGGACGCCGCTTCGATGCCTGCTAGGGTCGGCAACATTCTTTCCTGGAGATCCTGAAATCTTTCTCCCTTTCGCTGAGTCAAGAAGGGCAGTTGTCCGTTTGTGTTGTTTTAAAGTTGCGCGCCGAATGGGAACACATTGTCAAAACGACGCTGAATCAAGATTGATCCAACGATGTTTTAACGTTGAGCACCAACTGGGGTTGTGTCATTTGTATGGACATGCTTTAATTTATCAATCTAATTCCGTATATATAGTTATATATTGTGTATGCATTTAGCCGAATTGTCTGGGAATGTTTTTTTTTTCACACATTGTATTTTTCCATCTTTGAAACTACAGTACTGTTTGTGTGTTTGAATCGAGGTTTAACGTCCCCGTCAACACAATTTGTGTCATTTTGGAGACGCTGCTTCCAATTTTATGGAACTTATACCCGACACTGAGATGAAATGATATCTCAAGCCCTGCTGCCCAAATAAACCAAAAGGCTTATATGCATTGGACGGTCTGACACGCATCACTTTGCCTGTTTCATTATTTGGCGCTATTTCGTCGTGAAATTTCGTATGACGTCAAGACATCGTCGTTTCAAAACGACTTAAGAGACAACGTCATTTATTAACGGATTAATGCGCAAATTATTTAGCAATGGACAAAATCTGCGACGCGGTAACGTCGACGTCAATCGATCGAACGGAACAGCGCGCAGTCATTAAATTCTGTGCGAGGCTGGAATGACACCAACAGACACTTGGAAATTTTTTAATCAGAATGATAGAGTAAAGAAGTGTTCTAGGACGATTGTTTTTGATTGGCACAAACGTTTTCGTGATGGTCGTGATGACACTAAGGACGATAATAGAAGCGGTAGACCACAGAATTACGGCAGCATTGACAGTGAAGAGCGCCATTTCTTCTGATTGACGGAAATCGATTGACGATATATTAGATATTGTGGGATTGAGCCATGGGAGCGAACATAAAATTCTGACAAGGGACTTAGAAATGAATAAAGTGTGTGCCAGATGGATTCATCGCCTTTTGACGATCGAAAATAAGAAAGCCAGGACTGAAGCGTCTGAAAAGTTTCTGCGGCGCTGGAGAAAAGAAGGCGATCGCTTCCTAAAACGTATCATTACGACAGATGAAACGTGGATAAACTTGTATGACCCTGAAACAAAGAGAGAGTCCATGATGTGGAAACGGCGGTCTTCCCCTCCCTCTAAGAAGACTAGAACCTCCAATTCATCAAAGAAGATCATGTACATTTTCTTCGTGGACAGCCAGGGGATGCTCCTTCTGCACGCAGTACCCAGGGACGAAACCGTGCACAAAGGATATTATAAAAAGGCAAGCTACCTTTTATACATTCTTTTGGTATCTTATATCATAAGCCATAAAACTAAGCTTGTAAGATATGTTCGAATATGTATATCAATCAATCATACACTATATTTTTATTTTACCGTTCATTTGAAAGTAAACATTTCCTTTTCATTGTCATTTTAGGTCATGCAGAGGCATCTCACACATGCCTTGAGAAATAAACGTCCTGACCTCGATATTGAAAATCTGATATTCCATCAAGACAACGCCCAGAACATCGAGCCGCAGATACTTTACTGACAATAGACTTCCTGGGATATGAAAGACTGCAACACCCGCCCTATAGTCCCGACCTTGCCCCGGGGACTTTTGTGTATTTCAGAGGTTAAAGGCAGACTTACGAGGTCGTAGATTTGAATCGGAAGAGGAAATAAAATTTGCCGTCAGATCAGCGGTACGCACCTATGACACAGAATGGTGCAGGAACATTTATAAAAACTGGGTACATCGCCACAGAAAGTGTATTGAACACCAGAGAGAATACTTTGAAAGAGAATGACTGACATTTACAAGCGTCAATCCTGACGTCATTTCAAGAGATAACCTGACGTCATTTCAAGAGATAACTTCATTGACGTCATAAGTGCTCCGTTTGGCGTGCGTACTGTTATTTGCAATTTAAACGCTGCTTTTTTGATGAATGATTGTATTAAAACGTTAATACTGTGCTGTGTAAAAAAGATTAGTTTTTATACTGATGCGTTTCTTATTATTATACTGCCAATAATAATAAAGTTACAAAGGCAGTCCGGGTACTTTTCGACGGCACCTCGTAGATGTAATTATTATTATCTTTTTTATTATTATAATTGCATATTTATGGAAGGGATATAACCACAACTATGTATTATATCACAGAATACACATCACATATTATGTTTTACCCCTCAAGAGGTAGTACCAGAAAGGGGAGAAACTAACAAGATAAAATACGAGTGGAAATTTTTGTATCTGCACCCTTCATCTATATTTGGGTATCATGTGTCTTACGCGTAAATACAAAATGTTTGACGTCATTGTTTTTATCTATACATCGAAAACTAGGCTGTCAAAAATTTGGATACGAGCAGACACACTTTATAAACTACTTTAAACCAAATATTATGTTTTTATGCAATAAAAGTGAACCTACATCATGATTAATTATGACTACAGATAAAAGAAGTCACTTAACATGAGAAACGGACAATTCTGTTATTATATTTTTCCTTAACAGACAGAGAGAAAAACTTCTTGTAAGCAATGAAGGGGGAAATTCCGAATGACAACAGCGCACGCGATAGTAATTCGGGTAAAACGGAATACACCGGTAATTAGTATACACCGGTAATAGGTGCATAAGGGATATATAGGATTTATTACTCAGCCCATTTTAAATACGGGACTTATAAACCGAGGGAGGTTGAACATCCGATGTTCAACCTTCCGAGGTTTAAAAATCCCATATGTTAAATGGGCTGAGTCAAGAAACTGTACCGTATACTACATGCATGGATCACTTTGTATCTAATTGTATGTACAGTTAACTCTTAACATACAGTCCATGCAAAAGGTAGTGGGGGCAGTGACACATAAGCTGACTGGAAAAGAAACTGTTTAGACGCCATCTTGAAAAGGCATTCCGAACGTCTGTTGATATCTTCTCAGACGCCATTGAGATGACGTCATGAATAACGTCGACGTGTCTGAAACTTTCCCGCGTTTGAATAAAGCGATTTCATTGCAAAAGCAGTACCTTGTATCTTGTGCCAAAAGTAGTTCCAGCTAAAAAAGATTTATTTCCCCGGTTAAGAGAAAATATTTTTTCTTAGCAAAAGGAAAATATCAAGTTTATGTCTGATAGAAATCATGGAATTTCTCTGTCATGCATGTAATATAGAAGGGTCATCTCCTGGAAGCAAGGACTTCAACACCATCCCGAAAACATGCCTATATAATTTTACCCCAATTAACCCCACTTTTATAAAGTAAAACTGTCGTTTACAGGGTTAAACCTTATTGTTCTTAATTCTGCTCTAAAATATAGTTTGTGGGTACTCGTTAGAACCGCCTCCATTACCAACAATCTATATTTTGACCAGAAATAAGAAAAATATCACAATTTTTCATCTTAAAATTTTCGTGGCTGCGTTATCGTAATGCTGGAGTTTACAGGTAACATTACAAGTAGAAAATTAAAATGACAGTTTCTTTCTCGCAGAATGGTCAAATAAATAAATTAATTAATTAAAATGAGAGTATAACCATGAATAAAACTTGGTTTACAACAAAAGCACAGCCTATTTTGGGGGTGTTTTTTTCTGTCGCGGTTTGTTTTTGTTATTAGCTCACCTGTCACGTAGTGACAAGTTGAGCTTTTGTGATCACATTTTGTCCGTCGTCCGTGCGTCCGTCCGTCCATCCGTGCGTCCGTAAACAATTTCTTGTCCGCACGATAGCATCTTCATTATGATTTGATTTTAACCAGACTTGCACACAACTTGTACCACCATGAGATCTGGGTTCCTTTCTTGAACCAGCCATATCCCATCATGTGATACGGAGTTACGGCCCCTGAAAGGGCAAAATTTGCCTATTTTGATCTTGTCTGCATGATAGCTGTTTCATTTATGATTTGATTTTAACTAAACTTGCACACAATTTGTAACACCACAAAATTTTGGTTCCTTTCTTGAACCAGCCATATCCCATCATGGGTACCAGAGTTATGGCTCCTGAAAAGGCAAAAATTTCCTATTTTGGTATTGTCTGCACAATAGCTGTTTCATTTATTATTTGGTTTTAACCAAACTTACACACAATTTTTACCACCACAATATCTTGGTTCCTTTCTTGAACCAGGCATATCACATCAAGGGTACTAGAGTTATGGCCCCTGAAAGGGCAAAAATTGGCTGTTTTGGACTTGTATGCATGATAGCTGTTTTGTTTATGGTATAATTTCAACCAAATTTACACATAACCTGAAGCACTATAAGATCTTGTTTCCTTTGTTGAACCACCCATATCGCATCATCTGTTCCAGAGTTATGGCCCCTGAAAGGGCACAAATTACCTATTTTGGTCTTATCTGCACAATAGCTGTTTCATTTATGATTTGATTGTGTAATAATTAGATATTTGCAATGATAAAACACTTTTTCGGTAATCATCGCGAAAACACGCCTGTATTATTTAGACTCCCACTTAAATCCAAACTTACATCAAAGTGTAGATTATATTTTCTCGTCCTTTGGGATCATTGATTCCACTGTGGAATTTTGAAAATATCTGAGGGTCACTGATGAGGCCTAATTGGCCAAAACCAGCTAGTCTGGCCCAGAAAACATGTACACTCCATATTTTTCACTTCTGTGGTGTATTCCTTGCTTCCAAAAGGATAACCCTTTTATAGAACATATTTAACTTCACTACAGCTGGTGTGTGGAAATGTGTGGCGGCGGTAAAACGTCTCCCTGCCCTACATCATAGTGTAGATTATATTTTCTTGTCCTTTGGGATCATTGATTCTATTGTGGAATTTTGAAAATATCTGAGGGTCACTGATGAGGTCTAATTGGCCGAAACCAGCTAGTCTGGCCCAGAAAACATGTACACTCCATATTTTTCACATCTGTGGTGTATTCCTTGCTTCCAAAGGATAACCCTTTTATAGAACATATTTATATAGAAAAAACTCGGGGTTACAGGGGAAAACCTTATTTTCTTATTCCTGCTCAAAAACATGGATTGTGGGTACTCGTTAGATCCGCCCCGCCGAGGCGGATCTAACGAGTTCCCACAATCTATGTTATGAGCAGAAATATGAAACATATCAGATTTTTATATGTAGTTTCTTATATGAGCCCGTCAGGATAAAACATGCTTTTTTGAACACAGAGATTTAGATCAGCTGCACAACTTGTAGGATTTTGTTTGCGTTGAGGTTTTACGTCCTTGGCGACCGCCCATATGGGCTTGAAGAAATAGATGGACTGCATGGTGCTTCCACACAGAGCTGAAACCGACGGCACGCGAGTACTGGTAAACCGCTTATAGGATCTTAGCCTACCCAGGCAAAGCGGCGCGAGTCGGAACGTCACTGTTTATAAACCCAATTGGTTTCATTGGGCGACAGGGCTTGAGATGTGATTTCATCTCAATGTCGGGTAAACTTCCCATAAAAGTGGAAGCAACGTCTCCAAAATGGCCCATACAATGTTAACGGGGACGTTAAACATCAAATCAAACAAACCGACACTATTTAGGTCATTTTAGAGACGTTGCTTCCGATTTTGTGGGACTTTTATCCGACACTGAGATGAAATTACTTCTCAAGCCCTACCGTCCAAACGAACCCTAAGGGTTTAAGGAGGGCCCGATTCGCAGCACTTTTACTGCGCAGGTTAAGACCTTCTACGTGGTTCACCAGTACTTAAGTTCGGTCAGTTTCAGCTCAGCGCGGAAGCCGCACCATGCAGCCCCGTCTATTTCTCCAGCCACGATGGTCGCAGCGCTTATCTGGAAGCGCCTCATTGACTCCGTTCTAGCGAACAATCGTTATGTCTTCGCAAAACAAGGAAATATCGTATAGCAGCCCCAAGCAGAAATTGAGCGTTAAGGTAACATTGAATCATCGTTGGGTTAAAATACCACAATGTTTCATTTGAAAATTGTAGTTTCTTTTCGGCGGTAAAATTTACAATATATTTTTTTCTCAGTTTTTCGTTTATTTCATACTTATTCACATATCAATACAGTACAATTCAGTCTACAGTATTCACAAACAATTAACATAAGTACCACCCTATCAACCAGTACTCTAAAGTATGGGTTTAAATGACAGTATAATAACTAGGATAATTTTCATACTTACGCCCACTGTTCCCTATCCCACATAGAGCAAAATACAGCGGAATTCCGCCATTAAGACCACCTAAAACTAAGACTAATTTTGCTATAAAAAGCTTATTTAGTAGGCGGCAGTTATTCTTCTTTCATTTTTTCCACACTCCATGTCCTCTGGCCAGGGACCACCCTTGTGACCGTCCAAACGCGGTCCCCAAGACCACACCTGAAGCAGTCCCAAAGCCGCCTCTGGGACCGTCCAAAAGTGGTCCCTATATGACCGCCCTCTAACAGTCCAAAAGGTGCTCCCAATACAGGAATTCCACCGTACGGCTCTCCATGTCACTACCAAAACACGCCTACCCAACTCGCAAAACATTCACCAACAAAAATAGACAGTTTGCAGTCCGAGAGAATTTTAGCATTCCTTACATCCCGGTCACGAAACACGGACAGCGGGAACCAGCCAGACCCGCCTCGCGCTCCCGACGAGCACCCACAATCCACATCCCCGAGCCGAGACGGAAGGAATAATGTACGTTCTCGTAAACCCCAAACTCACCATTTTAAGTGTGGCACCGGGGGTCGAAATTATGCAGGCGTGCCTTTGCAAAGCTAAACATAATTCTCCCTCCGACCCGAGACAGACTTCGGGTGCCCGAAAGATCACCCAAAGCCCGCACCGAGTCCCAAGCGGAGACAAATAATTTCTTAAAAGTGCAATTATGTTATTGCTCAGAGTGCAGTGACGTAATATTCACATATGCATGTTTAAACGCAAGCCAGAACGTTTATCACTTTTCGGCTAAATCAGTAGACGATTCATAGTTAAAGAGTACAGTCGAACTTCGATAGCTCCAACCCCTTACGGACCATGAAAATTTGTTCAAAACAGCGGTAGTTCGAGCCACGGAGTGTTACTATTAATGCCATTCCAGGAGGCATAATGGAGATAATTGTGAGATATGAATTTGCTATAAAAGTATGTCGTGTGTACCCATTAAAAATCGCCTCAGTGAGGCGATTCTAATGAGTAAACACAGCATACATTTGCAAGATAAAAGAAGAAAATCTCCCCAAAATAGCCTGACACTTTTTCTTTACTGGATGACTTTCTCAGGGTCTCAAGAACTGTTTCGTCTCAGCCCTGGTAAACGAGCCATCGGTGCTCGAGTCACCAAAGTTCCACTGTAATTCTATTCCATCCCGGGAAGATGACGCGACATCCCACGCAAGCTGTCTCCAAAGGCGACAGTCTACATTAGATGTCAAATACCGTCATCCGGGAAAAACAAGAAAACCAGTCAAAATACCGTCCTTTGAAACTACTGATTACCCAGCACGCAGAGCATTAAATGCGTCGGAGAACCCGAGAATTGTATTGAGTTATGCAGTGTCCAACATGGTAAACAGCAAGGACCATTTTCCCAAAAATTTATCATACCTATCATTTATTTTAGATATGTACCTTTCATTGTCAAATTTATGTTTTATAAGGGCTTTAAAACCAGTCATGCTTAAATTTCGTATTGTAAATTTTGATTTATAAAAATAGTATTTCGCTAAGACTAAGAGATGGTTTATTATTGAGTTCTCCCTATACCATGACAGCATAATTGTTTTGGTGTCGTTAATGTTTACAGCATTGTGTGTATATGTTAAAATCCATTGTCTGAAAGCATTCCAGAATGCTTTCGTTTTTTCACAATCGTAAAATAAGTGTTTTATTGTTTCTGGCGCTTGGTTACTGTAAGAACATAAACTAATGTCTATTCTATTTATCCTGTGAAGAAAAGATTTCGTAACCAAAATTTTGTTGTTAATTTTATATTGGAAATCCTTTCATTTCATTTCATTTAGATCTTTCAACAGAGAATTATACCGTTTCCAATCATTTACAGAAATATTTCCCAGATCACGAACCCACCTATTTGAAATATCATAAGGTTTATTTTTATTAAGTAGATCATATATTCTTCTGCTACATTTTTTATCTTTCAATAGAACGTTTATTTGACTCGTGAGTGGGATATTATATTTAATTCTAGCAGATGTTTCATGATTTTCATCAATTTTTGTTTTCCATTCATTTGGAATTCGGTTACAAAGTGACATGTAATCTAAAAACGTTCCTCGAATTACATATTTCTCCTTAAACTCTTCAAACTCATAAAAATAACCATTTTCATCTATCAAGTCCTTAACGTTTCTAATACCTTTTTCGTACCAAGTTTTATAAAAAAAAGTTCTTCCCCCTATGTAATGCAGAGTTAAACCATATAGGGGTTTCTAAAATTGATTCTAGTTTGTCTTGCTTTGTACTAATAAAGAAATCTTTCCAATTTTGTGACATATTAATCCAAAATGGATTACGTAATTCTTGTGCTTTGTTTATACAATATCCATCTCCGAGGGAAAAACTTTGTTAAAATCAATTTTTGATAAGCAACACCATAGACTGTTATGTGAATTTAGAATCAGTCTTCGAAACCATGTGATTTTTAGAGCTTTAATAAATACATCTATTTGGATCATTCTCAAACCACCTTCAGTTTCATGTCTTATAATATTATTACGGCTTATTCTATCAGTCCATTGTTCCAAAGAAATTTGTAAAGGTACTTATTTAGTTGTTTTATCAATTGGTCCGGTGGGGTTGGTAGAGATATGAATAAGTGAGTAAACTTTGATAATGCCAATGATTTGATAACCGTTATCTTTCCTGGTAGTGTAAGTTTTCGTCTAGACAATGAACGCAGGTTTTTTTTCGATCTTTGACATAACACTTTCTGCATTAACCGTCCATATATTAGAAACATCTGTAGGAAAAGTTACTCCCAATATTTTAATAGGTATCTGTTCCCAGTCTAAATTGTGTTCACTACATAGTTTTAAACCTGAATTCGCCATTGACCTTATCCAAAGAGCTTTAGTTTTATCTTCGTTTATTTTTAAACCCGACATTGAATAAAATTTGTTCAGCAGTTCTAGCGTTGAACGTAAAGATTGTTCCGAACCATCCAAGAATAACTGTGTGTCGTCTGCATACTGGCTTAAAGTAAATACATTGTTATCAATATTTATTCCTTTTATAGACTCCTCTTTTCTAATCATTATACTTAATACTTCCGCGCATAAAATAAAGAGGTAGGGGGAAATCGGATCGCCCTGTCTACACCCTCTATGCAGATAGAAGTACTCAGATAAAAATCCATTTTGTAAGATGCAAGATTCTGTGCCTTTTTGAAAGAGTTTTATCCAGTTTTTAAAAGAAGGACCAAAGTTCAAATAGTCAAGAGTTTTGGTTATAAATTTCCATGAAACTGTATCAAAGGCTTGTTGAAAATCAACAGAAAGCAACAGACCAGGAATATCCTGATTTTTAGTTTCATAGAGAATATCATAAATTAATCTAATATTTTCGCCAATAAATCTACCCGAGATGAAACCTTTTTGATCCTGGTGAATAATTTTATCAAACACACATTTTAAGCGGTTTGCAATAACGACAGACGCCAACTTATAGACAACGTTAAGTAATGAAATGGGTCTCCAGTTTTTTTTAAGAAATATCGAGATTTGTTAGGTTTTGGTAAGCATGTAATTATTCCTTGTTTCTGCGTTTCTGAAAGAGATCCATTTTGATGAGCATAGTTAATAGATTTCAATAAATAAACACCTATATCCAACCAGAAAAATTAAAAAAAATCAGCTGTAAAGCCATCGTTACCTGGACTTTTACCGTTTTTCATATTTTTTAGTGCTTTCGCTAACTCCTGTAATGTAATCTCACCTTCAAGTTTCGATGATTCATCATCAGTCAGTTTACTCTCATTATCACCGATTGTATCAGCCAAAGGATTATCATGTGACGGTTTATTTTTTTTGTATATCTGAAGTATCAGAATACAGAGACTTGTAAAAATTTCTTTGTTCGTTCAAAATTGCATTTGTATTATAATGTTCCTCTCCACTTGCAGAAATCAATTTTGTAATTACCTTACTTGTGAAGTTTCTGCTCTCTAAACTTAAAAAATATTTTGTAGGTTTTTCTCCCAGATCTTCATATCGATATCTCGAACGGAGCATTACTCCTTCAATTTTCTTTTTTCGAATTTCTGATAATCTATCTTTCTTTTCTTCCAAAATTTGTATTTCGTTTTCACTCAATCTAGAAAGATTTTCGTTCAATTGTTGCTCAAGGTTTTTTATTTCAGTTTCCAGATTTAACTCTTCTTGACTGTTTTCTTTTTTCTTATGTGAACTGTATTTTATTGTTTCACCTCTTATCATGATCAATAAGGTTTCGAAAAATAACTGATCATTTATTGTAAATTTAGCGTTATTATCATTGTTGTCATTATTTGCGTTTTCGTTATTTCTATTGCTATTATTATTGTTGTTGTTGTTATTGTTGTTTTGGAGGTGATGTTGGTTGTTAATGTTGTCGTTGTTGTTTGAATATATTCTTATGTTTCCTTAATTGTGTTTTTAACTATTTGTATGTATTGCTTATCTTTCAATAACGAATTGTTAAACTTCCAGTAACCTTTTCCACGTTCATTATCTTGAAATTTAACTTTTAAGTTTATTCCGGCGTGATCCGTACTGTAGCCAGGAGTTATATCGGCATCATGTACTAACTGAAAAATATCTTCGCTCACTAGAAAGAAGTCTAATCTTGCCTGTTTTCTATCCGGATTTAATCTTCTCCAAGTAAATTGTTTTTTATTTTCTTTCAAAACCCTCCATACATCTATATATCCGTTTTCTTGAATAATATTTACAACTGCGTTTCTAGCTCTAGGATTATTAATATGCCTGTAATTTTCCGTATCTAAATTTGGATCTAAAACTAAATTCCAATCTCCACAAAATATGACATTTTCATTACCTATTTCCGAAACAAGTTGTTGAACATTGTTAAAAAATGTGGTTTGTCCTCATTTGGGCCATAAATATTGATGAGTGTAATTTTTTTATCTGAAATCTTTAGTTCCGTTATTATAAAATTTCCGTCTGGATCTTTCTTTATCTCACCAATATCATACTCGAAAATATTGTTTATTAATGTTAAAACCCCACGCCGATTTCCCGAAAAAGAGCTCATATAAATATGATACCCCCATTCATGTCTAATATAAGATTCCATATTACTTTCTAAGTTGACATCTTGGAGACAGATTATGTCATATTTTTTCTTTCTGACGAAATGGAAAACATATCGTCGTTTCTCGACCGCATTTTAACCTCTACAGTTCTGACTAAATATATTAATACATTCATCCATTTTCATACAAAACAGAATCGTAGAAATGATATATAACCCATTTAAAGTACATGATATGTGAGATGAAATAAAAGAAAAACAGAGAAAAAAATCGTACAGAAATATATTGCTCAAAAATAAAACACATGTGTTTCCGTTTACACACAGTTCAGGTGTTTCTTGCAATTACTTGGCATAAACACGCCTATGGAAAATTGACATATACTCTTAATCCCGAGAAAAGAAGAAAATATGATGGTATTTTATTCCCTTCATGATAGAACCGTTTCTATACGACTGAAACAGGATAGACCAAAAGCAAAACGTCTGGCAGGGCGACATCCCTATTACCAGATATTTGGTAACGTTGTTCATACGCGCCCCCGTTATACGGGGAAATCACGTACCAAGTTTGGATGCATTTCAGACAGTAGCAGTGGGGGATAGAGTGGCAGACAGACAGACAGGCGGAGGCCAATGTATATATCGTGGAGATATATATGGATGAATATTTAACTACGGGACTTTTTGCTGTGAAAACACTTCCAAAATAACCATATTTTTTCCAAGCTTTTGTGATCATGATATAGATATACATAACCAGAAATGCATAACCACACATTTTATTTGGTTTATGTCGCAAGATAACGTTGCCATGGCAACCAAAATAGCTTGTCTGTAACGGTAAGTTCCACTACCGTTACGGGCAACTGAACAAATGTAAAGGAGGATAATTCATTAATGTGTTGTTGTTTGTCCTTAAATTATTGATTAAATGGAAGCTAAATGTTTTACTTAGGGTAATGATGTAAGTAAAAATTCTTGAAAGGATTTCACCTTTGAGAACACAATGAACGGTATGGACATAAGCAAATTCTTCTGATGTTTTGGTATTCTTTATTTCGTCAAGCGCAAAATACTTGCATTTGCGAAGCAGCTCTTTTTCTGAAGCACATCTTAAGTGAAAATGTCGATCCTCAAATCACTTAATAAATGTTGTATTGCAGCTGCGTTTGTGAAATTTATATTTATGATCAGTAACGGTAATGACAACACGGTAACGGTTAAGACACACCGTAACGGTAAATTGGCCAATGCTTCGTAAATCATCACGTTGACATGTTTTTGTAATGAATATCCTCACAAACCCATCCTTTTTATGAAGAAAAGGCGTTTGCAGAGGCCAAACACTGTTTTTATTTTTCTATTAATGCTAAAAATAAAGAATGTAGATACACACCGACCTGGTTCTAACCTGCAATGTCTACAATCTATGTAAGGAGGCTAGGAGCATATATAATGAAAGTATTGGTAAAATTCCAAATGGTGTATTTTCAAAGTCATTGTTCAACGTTGCATGAATCTATCAACTGAACTTAGATTCATCACGTTTAAAAGTGATTGCATTTAATACCAATGTGAATCACACTTTAAGATAGAAATCTATTTTAACTTCCGGCCCCCGCCCATCGGGGCTTGAAGAAATAAATTGGGCTGCATGCTGCTTCCCCGGAGAGCTGAAACCTACAGAGTACTGTCAAACCGATAAAGGGTTCTAAGCCTGCCTTAGAAAAGTAGTGCGAGTTGGACCGTCCATGGATATAAACCCTATTGGTTTCATTGGGCGACAGGGCTTGAGATGTCATTTCATCTCAATGTCGGGTACAAGTCCCACAAAATGGGAAGCAACGTCTCCAAAATGACCAACACTGTTGACGGGGACGTTAAACCTATTATCAAACAAAACTATTTTAACTTCATTGTTATTGCTCAGGAACTTGCTCAGAAACACACATATATATATAGATTGCGGGTACTCTTTAGAACCACCTCGATGGCGTAGCATAGCTCTAACGAGTATCCACAATTTTTGTTCAAAAAGAAGGAAAACAATGATAACTAGAGCTGCCGCCTAACGGGCGCCAATTATACCCCCGCATGCGTTGTCAGACAAATTTTTACAAGTATTTGACCTTGAGGAAGGTCAACGTAAAGGTCAAGGTCAGGTTTGTGTATATCAATCTTAAGTACTAGTGGCAAGGTGTGTGGTGTGTGAATATTAAAGAAATCGGTCAAAGAATAAGGAAGTTATGAGCAATGTTAAAGTTTTTTGTAACGGACCGACGACGACAGACGACGACAAGCTGACTCCTATATACCCCCTTCAAACTTCGTTTGCGGGGGTATAATAATAGCAAAAACATTCATTAATATAGATAACAGTCCATGTAAAGTTAAACCATTGTTTCAGGGAATATACGGATATATGCATTCACTACAGCTGGTGTGTGGGAAGGCCCCGCCCATTGAAGAAATAAATGGGCTGCATGATGCTTCAACGCAGAGCTGAATCCGGCCCGCACACGAGTACTGGTAAACCGCTTAGAGGATCTAAGCCTGCTCAGGCATTGCGGTTAGAGTCGGACAGTCCATGCTTATAACCTTATTGGTTTCATTGGGCGACAGGGCTTGAGATGTCATGTCATCTCAATGTCGTATAAAAGTCCCACAAAATTGAAAGCAACGTCTCCAAAATGACCTGCCTAGCTAGTGTTGACGGGGACGTTAATCATCAAATCAAACAAACAAACTGGTGTGTGGGAATGTGTGGCGGCCGTAAAACGTCTCCCTGTCCTTCACAATAGTGTAGTGTATAGTTTCTTGTCCTTTGGAACCATAGGTTCCATTGTGGATTTTTGAAAATATTTTTAGGGTCACTGATGAGGCCTAATTGGCCGAAACTAGCTAGCCTGGTCCAGAAAACATGTACACTTCATATGTTTCTGTTCTGTGGTGTATTCCTTGCTTCCAAAGGATAACCCTTTTATAGGACATATTTGTGTAGAATTATGTACTGGCTCGTAGTCATTTAACATTTATTGAGAGAGGATGGCATTATGTAGATTGATACATTGACCTTATTTGCATTATTAAATCATGCAAAATTACGCCCCCGTCTCCCAGCGAGACCCCGAGCTCGGGGTGGGGGCCACGCGATCAAAAATTTACAATATATTTGTGCAGGCCTGTTTTCGTAATGAAACCACGGCGGCTTGCAAATCGCAGAACAGATCGATCTAAGGATCACTGCTGCCGAATTAGACTTCTAGCTACAATAGCAGACTGTTCCAATGAAATCATTGACAAAAACTTTAACATTGGCCCATATGGACACATTACGACAAACCACCCGTACGACATAGTACCTTTTTATATCTCCGAAATGGCTACTTTTCTTATGAAAATCCTTGATATTTTTCTTATAAATGCTCATAATATAGGTTGTGTGTGCTCGTTAGAACCGACTCATTGAAGCGGTTCTAACGAGCACCAACAACTTATGTATTAGAGCAGAAATAAGAAAAATAATGAAAACCCCCGTAAACCCCGGTTTTCTCTTTATAAAGTGGGGTTAATTGGGGTCTTCATTTAACGGACTTGCTCACGTGATTAGAAGGAACGAGGAAAGGACAGAAGAATAAATATCCGATATCGCCCATTGTCTCCCATCAATATAAGTCATCATCGCAACAAAACATAATAATTTTGGCGCCCCCGCCCATCGGGGCCTGGAGAAATAGACTGGGCTGCACGGTGCTTCCGCGTAGAGCTGAAACCGACCGAACTTGAGTACTGGTAAACAGCTTAGGTCTAAACCTGCCCAGGAAAAGTGATGCGAGTCGGACCGCTCCTTAAACCATAACGGTTTCTATGGGCGGGAGGGCTTGAGATGTCATTTCATCTCAATGTCTGGTAAAAGACCCACAAAATCGGAAGCAACGTCTCCAAACTGACCTTTATAGTGTTGACGGGACGTAAAACCTCAACTCAAACAAAACAAATAATTTTGAGGGCTCTATCATTCATACTGGAGAGATCTTTGATGAAACATCAAACATAAGAACATGTTTGGAGTTTGAAAAAGAATGAAATATCAGATTACCAAATTAATCCTTTTTGTACCAAATGGAATATTCCTCCTTATATACAGCAGGATCATTTCAAAATTTAGAAGTGTCAGGTTGTGTTGTCATCAAAATTTATTTGGAAAATGACTGAACTTTTAGCAAAAAGTGGAGGCCCTGATCAGGCGTCTGGTCTGGGCCTGCACTGTTTGCCAAGGGTGTCTGGTACTAAATGGGTTAAAGGGAGGTTTAAGGATGATGAGACCAAAACTAGGGTCTCTAGAGTATTCACAGTTTTTTTTCTATTATTTGACCTACTGACCTACATTTTGACCGACATGACCCATATTCGAACTTGATCGAGATATTGTCAAGATGTTCTATCGGAAGAACTTGCATGACGATTGGACCAAACCAGTGGCATCTGGAGTTTTCACAAGGTTTTTCTATGATTTGACTACTGACTTACTTTTCCATGTTTCCACATTACTTGACCGAGATATTGCCAAAATGATCAATCTGAGCAAGTTTGATGATAATTAACCAAAGTTGTGGCCTCTAAAGTGTTCATAAGGTTTTTCTATGATTTGACCTGACCAAACGTCACCCATATTCAAACTTGACCGAGACATTGCCAAGACGATCATTATGAGCAAGTTTGATGATAATCGAATTAAAACTTTGTCTCTAGAGTAATCACAAGGGTTTTCTATGAATTGACCGAGATATTGTCAAGACGATCATTCTGAGCAAGTTTGATGATAACTGGACCAAACTCGTGGCCTCTAGATTGTTCACAAGGTTTTTCTATGATTTGAGCTGACCAACTTTTTGATCAAACATGACCCATATTTATACTTGACCGAGATATTGTCAAGATAATCATTCTGAGCAAGTTTGATGATGTTTGGACCAAAACTGTGACCTCAAAAGTGTTCACAAGGTTTTTCTGTGGTTTGACCAACTGACCTACTTTTTGAACCGATATGACCCATGTTCGAACTTGACTGAGATATTGTCAAGATGATCATTCTGAGCAAGTTTGATGGTGATTGGACCAAAACTGTGGCCTCTAGAGTGCTCACATGTTTTTTCTTTCTCTAATATATATCCTACTGACCTATTTTGTTAATCCGACATGACCCATATTCGAAGCTGACCGAGATATTGTGATGGTATTTAATCTGGTTTGTCTGAACATGATTAGACAAAAACTGTGTTCACTAAAAAGTTTACGAACCACCGACGCCGACACTGGACAGCCCACGGTCACAAAAGCTCACCATGACCTTCGGCCAGATGAGCGAATAATAAAATAATAATTATTATTATTATTATTGTAGAGTTTGCCGGGTCGTCCACAAAGTCGAGCAACGCGGTAATCCATGCAGGTAATAACCACAACATCCGTTAACAAGCCAACCACTTTACCCGCATCGCAATCGCAAGGCTGTAGAAGTGGTATATCAATAACTATTACATTTCTCCCCGCCTTTTCTTGACTTCGCCCGGCCGTCGCAGATGCCTCACTAGGCAAGCAGAGGGCAGACTCGCTACACTGGTGGCAATGATGGGATAGAAACAGTGCCGCTGGTGTGTTGCATAGACCCTGTCAGAGTCTAGGGTTTTTCTATACATTGACCGAGATATTTTCAAGACGATCATTCTGAGCCAGTTTGGTGGTAATTGGACCAAACTCGTGGCCTCTAGATTGTTCAAAACGTTTTCTATGATTTGAGCTGACCTACTTTTGAATCAAATACGATCCATATTCATACTTGACCGAGATATTGTCAAAATAATCATTCTGAGCAAGTTTGATGATGGTTGGACCCAAACTGTGGCCTCAAAAGTGTTCACAAGGTTTTTCTGTGGTTTGACCAACTGACATACTTTTTGAACCGATATGACCCATGTTCGAACTTAACTGAGATATTGTCAAGATGATCATTCTGAGAAAGTTTGATGGTGATTGGACCAAAACTGTGGCCTCTAGAGCGCTCACATGTTTTTCTTTCTCTAATATATATCCTACTGACCTATTTTGTTAATCCGACATGACCCATATTCGAAGCTGACCGAGATATTGTGATGGTAATTATTCTGGTTTGTCTGAACATGATTAGACAAAAACTGTGTTCACAAAAAAAAGTTTACGCACGACCGACGACGACACTGGACAGCCCACGGTCACAAAAGCTCACCATGACCTTCGGCCAGATGAGCGAATAATAAAAAAATATTAATTATTATTATTATTGCAGAGTTTGCCGGGTCGTCCACTGAAGTCACGCAACGCGGCAATCCATGCAGGTACTAACCGCAACTTTCGTTAACAAGCCAACCACTCTACCCGTTTCGCAATCGCAAGGCTGTAGAAGTGGTATATCAATAACTATTACATTTCTCCCCGCCTATTCTTGACTTCGCCCGGCTAGGCGAACCAGAGGGCAGACTCACTTCACTGGTGGCAATGATGGGATGGAAACAGTGCCGCTGGTGTGTTGTGAATAGACTCTGTCAGAGTCTATGCAACACACCAGCGGCACTGTTTCCATCCCATTGTTGCCACCAGTGTAGCGTTTACAGGGTCATCCACTGTTTATATCGATAATCTTTATAATGTTATCATCATTATTATTATTATAAAACTAAGGCTGTGTTTGCCAACATGCTGAAAAACTAATAGAAAATAAATACATAAAAATGGTCGAGGGGTAGGAGAAATATTTGTTTTTCCCTTTTTATTATTATTATCTTGTCTTTCTTTAAAAACAGGGTCTATAGTGTGTATAAATATATACGGGTATTTTGCTGATATAATTGTCATACTGAGGCATGCAAATATATAGTAAATCATTTGAGATACTCAGCCCCCGCCCATAGGGGCTTGAAGAAATATATGGGCTGCATGATGCTTCCAAGCAGAGCTGAATCCGGCCCGTAAACGGCTTAGGGGATCTAAGCCTGTCCAGGAACCGCGGTGCGAGGCAGACCGTGCATGCTACATGTAATAAACACTATTGGTTTCATTGGGCGACAGGGCTTGAGAAGTCATTTCATCTCAATGTCGGGTAAAAGTGCCTCAAAATTGGAAGCAACGTCTCCATAATGACCTTTACAGTATTGACTAGGACGTTAAACCTCAAATCAAACAAACAAATCATTTGAGATACTCCTTGAAGGCTTATTTCAGAATGTAGTGAACATCAAAAACTACCACATCAGGTGAACAAGTCCGTGAAATGAACACCCCTCTAAACCCCACTTTATATAGAGAAAAATGGGATTTACGGGGGTATTCATTATTTTTTTTTATTTCTGCTTCAAGATATAGGTCGTGGGTACTCGTTTGAACCGCCTCAAAGAAACGGTTCTAACGAGCACCCAAAACCTATGTTTGCAGCATAAACAAGAAAAAAAAGTCACTGATTTTCACCAGAAAAGTAGCCAATCCCGAGAAATGAAAGAATGCACAATGTCACACGGATGTGTTGTCGTAATAAAATACGCATGGAAATTCAGTGAGTAAAGATAATTCTGGAACTGATCGATTCAGAACCCAAAGCCTATCCCAAACATCAAAGGGAAGGCTGGACAGACACACTTTGACAAACATCAAAATCACAGGCGAAAAACCGAAACAGCAGCCCTTTTCTCAACCAGGTGGCAACCCCAAATTTCTATTGGGGACCGAAAGTGGAAATTTGGTTGGGATCGGCAGGATCGATGTTTTATTAATAATTTGCTGTTTTAACGATGAAAATAGCAGAGCCGGGTGTATGAAACAGGGTCGGTCACATTAGCAAAAACACAGCTATTATTTTAAGCAATAATGATAATAATAATAATAATAATAATAATAATAATAATAATAAAAATAAAACAAGAAAATTGTGTAAGAAGTATACTTTGGCATTCACTTACAGTGTGTTTGTTGATTTGAAGGGTAATGTCCCCGTCAACACAGTATAGGTCATTTTGGAGACGTTGCTTCCAATTTTGTGAGACTTTTACCCGACGTTGAGATGAAATGACTTCTCAAGCCCTGTCGCCCGATGAAACCAATAGGGTTTATAAACATGGGCGGACCGACTCGCACCGCTTTGCCTGGGCAGTTTGTTTGTTTGTTTGATTTGAAGTTTAATGTCCCCGTCAACACTGTAAAAGTCATTTTGGAGACATTGCTTCCAATTTTGTGGGACTTTTACCCGACATTGAGATGAAATGACATCTCAAGCCCTGTCGCCCAAAGAAACCAATACGAATAGGGTTTATAAGCATGGACGGGCCGACTTGCACCGCTTTGCCTGAGCAGGCTTAGAGCCTTTAAGCAGTTTACCAGTACTCGTGTACGGGTCGGTTTCAGCTCTGCGTGGAAGCATCATACAGTCCATCTATTTCTTCAAGCCCCGATGGGCGGGGGCGATTTTGCCTGGGCAGACTTAAATCCTCTAAGCGGTTAACCATTACACGTGTGCGGTCGGTTTCTGCTCTGAGTGGAAGCATCATTGCAGCCCATCTATTTCTTCAAGCTCCGATGGGCGGGGGCCGCATTATGTTTAGCAATAATAATAATTATAATAATAATAAAACAAGAAAAATGTGTAAGAAGTATATTTTGATATTCACTTATAGTGGAACTTCAATGGCTCGAACACCTTTGGGACCACGAAATTATGTCTGAGATAGGGATAGTTCGAGCCAAAGGGCGTTACTGTCGGGAGACATAACAGGATTAATGTTGGGACATCTTTTCGATGTTCTATAATAAAATGTATGTTGCGTGTACTCATTCGAATCGCCTCATCGGGGCGATTCTAATGAGTACATACAGGATACATTTGGAAGATATCGCCCTACTTCGTGTGTACAGGAATTCCCAAATGACTAAAAACGGGTTTGACTCAGTCGTGGAAATCGAGCCATCGGTGTTCGAGCCATCGAAGTTCCAATGTATATTAGTTTCAATTGAAGCCACAAAATGTGTTTATATGGATAAAACATGGCAAAGATGATAACTGATATCCTGTGTGAGACTCGCCCATACATCTTAAAATGTTCCGATTCAAATGGTAGTCCGCAATGTCGATTTCAACAGTATAAAGTCTTGTAGCAAACATGGAATATCAAAACAAGCTACATACTCGTGAATCTTGCGTCGTTTGAAATTCCGTCTTAAAACATCACGTGATAACAGCATGAGGGACCTAGGCTCATCCAGACAACTTTCAAAGTAAAGCTTCTCAGCTGGGTGTAGCGGTCTTGTGTCGATTAGGCCGCCTCCCCCTTTGCCTCTTCGACGGGTAGTTTGCTCTGTGTATCTGTTCAAACGTTTTTCTAACCTTGATCGGCTGAACGGGTATCCACATTCGATTAAAAGCGGTGCAGTAAAATTGAATACAAAGCTTTTGGGTCCATCATGACCAAATGCGCCACGTTCTTTGACATCCATGACATATTCGCCCGACATGTTTCTTGAACTTGAACTCCAAGATGAAAACATTTCGTTGTCTAATTTTAACGCTAGATCGACTGCATCGTCATTCATTTCAGGACATGGATTCTCATACAGAAGGAGCTCTAGAAACTGTCGTACCTGCTTATTATCTCTTCCATTCACAAGTAGTTGTTGGAGAAGAGTTCCTTGAAACTCGTCGATTTCATCAATTTTGTCAAGATTTGCTCCTATTTCAAATAAAGTTCTGATAAGCCTCTTGTCTATACCTGTACCGTGATAAATGTAAGACAAAATAGGCAATTCCAGATTAGGCCAATGGTCCTCGGCATCATTAGTTTCTTCTGTATTTATTGTTTTTAGAAGTTTTGGTGTTTGCTTCAAAGTCGTGACAATTTCATCTCTGGACTGGGGATAATATTGTAATAAATGCAGAAGCCGCATCGTTTTTGCATCATCAGTTATTTTCTTTGTATTTATGCCGATGGTGTGATTTTTAAGAATGTTTATACACGTGTCTCTGTTTAAAACGTCGCATGTTTCAGTTAATGCATCGATAAAATAAGGTTTTAAGTTATCTTGTTCCAGACATTTCAAAGAGCTGTCCAAATTTTTGGGTTCATTGCACACGATTGCTGGTTCCGCGCATGAAATATATTCTCTTGAATTGAACATATCAAACGTCTCCCTATCACTGTCTGCCATGCAATTAACTTGGTCCAATAACAGCGCAATCGACTGTGTGAAAGTGTGTCCCTGCTTAGACATCATTTCATAAGCCGAAGATATTGCAGACTGATGCGTGGGTGTTGGGAGGTCGTTAAGAATACTATTCGTTAGTTCGATGTTTCCTTTCTCGATACAAAACTCGAACAAAGGAAGCCGTTTCAATGTCAGGTGTTCTTCACTTGCACCTGACCGGAAACCATACAAAATTCCTGATGACCAACTTTCCAGTGGGACATTTGACACCTGTATTATATGCTTAAGTACTTGGTGTCCATTATTCTTCAGTACTGCAATGACATACGGATGTAGTCTAAATATTCCATTACAAACTATTTCCTCGCCTATTATTGTGTGCGTGGCAAAATCGGTGAAGCATTCTTTTAAGCCCAGTGCAGCTAATATATGAATACCGTGAACTGTTGTTTCTGTCACATACTCGTCATCGACTTCATCGACATGTGGACACTTTCCATCCCTAATACTTTTCAAGATTTTCTCAAACATTTCAAGATCAACCGATCCATCATTTGATATATAGTCAAAGTATTCATGCTCGAACCCACAAGGGCAAACGGAGTAAGAATATCCAGTTCTGTAGAATACGGTCTCGAACGTAAACACATCGGAAAGGTTGAGAAGTCCCGAAATGTCTTGTTTTAGCACAAGTTTCCTGAGCACTTCAGCATTATCCATGGTTTCCATCTGTTTAGTAGCTTAATTATAGCGATTGTGCCAGCTACCGTGTTAATAACTTATTTTTTCTTCAGTTTGTGTTACACATCACGAAACACACCTATATAATTTTGACCCCCTTGTTTATATAGTAAAACTGGGGTTATCAGGGGTAAACCTATTTTTTCTTATTTCTGCCCTACTATTGTAGATTGTGGGTACTCGTTCTATATATAAATATCACAAGTTTTTATCATAACATCTTCATGTTTTCCTGAGAAAAGGTAACTGTGTATTTGTATCGGCGTATTTCCGTATTGACAACATATCGTTCGTACATCCAGAGATTATAAACTGTACTGAAACTGTACTGAAATAGTTACTGATTTGTATTGAAACCTGGAGTGTATTTAATGTACACCTGCGGTAATGGTCAAATGTGACCGACGCAGTATCAGTAGATAGATAAATAGAAATAATTTGAACCAGCCGGCGAGAATCTAAACGAAATGCCGGGCATGCGTTACATTACTCGCGGATGTGCGATAAACACACTTTTCAGTGTATTGTCTGACCAAGATAAATCCAGATATATATTGAGCGTGTCAGTACTTGAACTCACTGAAATGTGTTTCATCTGTACAGATCGATAAAGGTTCACTGTTGACTGTATGATTGTTAAAGCACTAGAAATTTGATACTGACAAAGAATGTATACAAAGTTTAACTTCATTTTCTTTACGGCAATTCATAGGACCAACGAGCTGCCGGTGAACGAAAGACAAAGGACCCGTACTTTTATGATTTGCCGTACATGATCGAATAAATAAATAAATAAATAAATAAATAAATAAATAAATGCAATTTACACGTTAGAGCGATTTATTTATTTGGGTTGTTGTTTTACGTCCCCGCCAACACTAATTAGGTTATTTTGGGAGACGTTTCTTACGAGTTTATGAGACTTTAACGATGAAATGACATCTCAAACCCAACAAAGACACCGCTAGGGTTTCCCTGGGCAGGCTAAGACCTACGCGGTTTCACCAGACCAATGCATTTCTCCAACCTCGATGGAGAAGGCTTAATACCTCACGACTATTCGATATATATAGTACTTGTTAACCACTTCCGTATAAGTGTGGATAGGTAAACTGACCGGCTCAAAAATAAGATAAACAGTGTTGTCTGGGCCGTTTAACAGTGTTGACTGGGCCGTTAAACTCTAATTCAACCAACCAACCAACCAGCGGAATACCAGCAACCTCTCATTGGTGACGTCCTGTAGCTTATAATCTAAAGCGGGACCAGTTGGAAGAATGTTGATACCCAGCAGGTACGTGATGTGATTGTGACGTCACACGAACGTTGATGCAACGTAATTACGCCTATACAACGTCATATCAACGTCGGTGCAATGTCATGGCGTTGCACCGACGTTGATTTGACGTTCTCCTAGCCGGCGACGTGTGCCTGCTAGATATTGTATGGTGGAAGCTATCATGGGAGCTCGGCTGTTATTCACCTTATTTGCATTATCTGCTGGTTCCTAGTCTGAAGGTTATCAGTGTTGGAAAAACAGGTAACCAGACCCCCTGACCTTGAAAGGTCAGGGGGTCTGGTTACCTGTTTTTCCAATATTGACAATGTGCAAGCTGGGAGACAGCAAATAATGCAAATATGGTGAATAGACAATACATATACATACATGCAAAGACGAACTATAGCAGTAAGAAACCGCAACAGAATAACCGCATTGGAACCAGGGTCAGTAAAAGTAAAAACCGAAAATGGAGAAAAAGCCTAGAATACGCAACAACACACACAAGGAAAAGAAAAAGACGCGAAGCGATGCACAAATCCAATATCAGTCCCCGCCCATCGGGGCTTGAAGAAATATATGGGCTGCATGATACTTCCACGCAGAGCTGAAACCGACCCGCACACGAGTACTGGTAAACCGCTTAGAGGATCTAAGCCTGCCCGAGGCGGACCGTCCATGCTTACAAACTCTATTGGTTTCATTGGGAGACAAGGCTTGAGATGTCATTTCATCTCAATGTCGGGTAAAAGTCCCACGAAATCGGAAGCAACGCCTCCAAAATGACCTTTACAGTGTTGACGGGGACGTTAAACCTCAAAGCAAACAAACAAACAAATCCAATACACATATCAGAAACTGCCCAGCAGGCACACGTCATTAGTTCAACGTCACATCAACGTCGGCGCAACGACGTTGCATAGACGTAGATGTGACGTTGCATGAACGTCATGACGTTACACTGACGTTGATGTAACGTCACAATTTCGTCATGTGCCTGAGGAATCATCGACCGCATTGGGACCGACAATTATTGAAACATTTAAGAAAGGATCGAGAGAGTGACATAACTTCGGTATTTACGAATATTCAGACTTCGCTTACAAAATATCACAACAAGATGATCCGCATGGAGAAATCCTAGCTCAAAGCCATCTTGCTAACAGGTCGATTAGTAAGCGCCCCTCTAAACCCACTTTGTATAGGGAAAACTGGGTTTACAGGGGTATACACCATTTTTCTTATTTCTGCTCCGAGTCATAGGTTGTGGGTACTCGTTAGAACCGCCTCAATAAGGCGGTTCTAACGGGCACCAACAACCTTTGTTTGGCATATAAATAAGAAAAGTATTACAAATTTTCATCAGAAAAGTATAACCATTCTGTAGACGCGAAAGAATGTACTATGTCACACGGATTTTATCGTAATGCCGAGACATGACATGAACATGCAGAATAATTGATCTGTGATCTTGAATCAGGGTTGAGGACGCAGCAGTAATCTGATGTATGTCAGAGCAGAAGAAATCCATCAGTCCAGTGGTTTTGGTTTTACGGCCCTTTCAAGATTTTTTCACATATTTCGAGCCGATCGTTAGTGGGAGGCCCGTAGATCGCGCGCAGGTTGGAATGCAGGACACCACCCCTCTGCGAAAGATTAAAGATTATTGCAAAGTCCGACCTTAACATCAAAACACGACTATTAAAGTTAAACCCCCACCCCCATCCCCAACACACAAACACGTTAAACTCCTCTTGTCTGTAGTAAAATTGAGGTTTACAGAAGATATCTTTTTATCTCACTACTAGAGCCGAAGGCTCGAGGGGAGCTTATAGGATAGGCAGTTGTCCGTCGTCGTCATTTGGCGTCGTCTGACGTCGACATTTTCAAACGACCTCTCCTCTGAAACCACCTGGCCGATTCAGCCAAAATTTCATCTGCAGCATCCTTTGGCTGGCCGATTGGAAATAGTGTCTTTTTAATGAAAATCAGCTCATCAGTTTGCTTTCTATGGCAACTGAGAGATTCCATAGACTATTAATGGGGAAATAGATAAATGGAATTTACTGCCAAGCCATTGCAGATATTTTGACATTTTTTTTTTTTTTCAGAAATGTTTCTCGAGTAAACTTCTTTCAGCCATATGCTTTTATGCTAACCTGAGGGTCCCCAAGGGTGTTCCATGCCCCATCCCCTCCATTTTATAAAAGGCCATATATCTTACAAACCATTCTGATCCACACCGCCAAACCGTATATATTCTTTTTCCTTGTGCTACGATGCACATGGGTGTCACCTGGGCATGCTGGGGCCATGCTCCAACCCTTCCACTTCTTAAAAGGCCAAATATCTCAGGAACCGTTCAGATCTCTCACCCCTCAACCATATATATTCTTGTTTCTTATGATGAGACACATTCAGTGATACCAATCTAGGGGTCTCCGGGGTCCGCCGGGGTAATGTCTTAACCCTCCACTTCACAAAAGGCTAAGGGCCCTGTATTGCTCATCTGATCCATATTGTGGAAATCAAACGGTAGGTAATATTAGGTGGAGTGGAGGGTTTGAGCAATTTGAGTTGACGGTGACCCGAGGAACATTTCTGTGTACGTATTTCAAAATCCGTCTAGCTGTTTGTGTGTGTGTGTGTGTGTGTGTGTGTGTGTGTGTGTGTGTGTGTGAATTCGGGTTTAACGTCGCTTTCAACAATTTTTTCAGTCATATCACGACGGTGTCTGGTTGCGGCAGGGAGCTCAATGCTCACTTTTATAGTGCTGCCTCACTGAAGTATCATGTCCCAAACACATTACATGATACCACACCCAGTCACATTATCCTGACACTGGGTCGACCAGACGTAGCTCTATCCCATAAATCTGAGTGCCAAGCGAGGAGCAGCTAGTACCATTTTTAACGACTTTGGTATGTCGCGGCTCGGGATCGAACCCGTGACCTCCCGTTCCCCGGAGCGGACACTCTACCAACTGAGCTATCGGGGCCGGTGCTGTTTGGGAGTAGAAGTCATTTAAATATGTTCTATAAAAGGGTTATCCTTTGGAAGCAATGAATACACCACAGAACTAAAAATATGGAGTGTACATGTTTTCTGGGCCAGATTAGCTAGTTTCGTCCAATTAGGCCTCATCAGTGACCCTCAGATATTTTCAAAACTCCACAATGGAATCAATGATCCCAAAGGACAAGAAAATATAATCTACACTATGATGTAGGGCAGGGAGACGTTTTACCGCCGCCACACATTCCCACACACCAGCTGTATATAGTGAAGTTAAATATGTTCTATAAAAGGGTTATCCTTTGGAAGCAAGGACTACACCACAGAACTAAAAATATGGAGTGTACATGTTTTCTGGGCCAGACTAACTAGTTTCGGCCAATTAGGCCTCATCAGCCTAATAAAGCCTTCTATATCTGTTTGCTCTGGTGACCATCATGTGGGGGGGGGGGGGGTATTCAGCCTTGCATTACGAAGAAACGCAATAAAACCGAGTTTCCGGTTTTCATTCTAATATGTATTCTTTGCTTCCAAAGGTAACCTTTTTCATTTATTCAACAGGCCTCACTTACTTGTTTTATCATAATTTTGCGCAAATAGACACAAATAGACACAATCAATGTAAACAACTACTAGTAATTAACAATAATAAAGGTAGCTACACAAGCCATGGAGGATCGCTATTGTCTTGTAGTTCTTTTGTGACTTACACGGTTCCCGGTCAGATCACGTGACCGCCATATTTGGAAGTCATGTGATCAATAATATTTCCAGCAGAAATGGCGGAGGATATATTGTATCAATGTGTGACCAGAATCGGTTCAGGTTTAAGGAAATTATGGCTGCCAAAATAAGGGTAACCCCTCAAAAGGGATAGAATTGAATAGTGCTCAGCATGCTAAAAGTTAAGGAATGGAAGTATTTTAAAGTGTTGTTTTTTTTCTTCTATTTTTAGCTTTAGAGGCCATCTTGTTCATTATAGTCAATGGTTTGAGAAATTTAGGTAGACGATCAATCAAGAAACTGTCTTGTGAAATTTCAATATTCAAATCCACTGGTTAAGGTGAATAGATCGTTTAATGTGTTTCCATTTTAAGCTCTGGTGGCCATTTTGTTCACCGAAAGGAATGGTTTGAGCAATTTTGGTAGAGGGTCACCAAATGACCATTTACGTGAAATTATTTCAAAGTCCGTCCACTGGTTAAGGAGAAGAGATCGGTTAACAAGTTTAGTACCAGAAACCCCTAGCCGGGAACCCTGGCAAACAGTGCAGGTCCAGATCAGACGCCACAGAATGCGCGCGTCTGATTAGGGCCTCCACTGTTTGCTAAAAGTTCATTCATTTTCCAGATAAGTTTTGATGAAAACACAACCTGACACCCCTAAATTTTGAAATGGACTCCTGCTGTATATAAGGCGGAAGATTCCATTTGTTAAAATAGGGTTAAAGGTTTATTTTCTCTGTTTAGCGCTGACGGTTATCTTTTTCATCCGAGCGAAATGTTTGAGCAATTTTGGTAGACGGTCACCTGAGAAATTTTGCAATGAAAGTGTTTTTTTTTTTAATTGGGCCAGTGACCTAGGAGGCATTTTAAGTGTTTTCTATTTGTTTTCTATTTCTAGCTCTGGTGGCCATTTTGTTAAGCAGAGCGAAGCCAGTTAAGCAATTTTGTTAGAGGGTCACCCAAGAAACATTCATATGAACGTATTTCAAAATCTGTCAACTGGTTAAAGAGGATAAGTCGTTTAAAACTTTTTCAACTTTAAGCTCTGGTGGCCATCTTGTTCATCAGACCGGAACGGATTGAGCAGTTTTGATAGAGGGTCATCCAAAGACTATTCCTGAAGACTTATTTTGAAATTGGGCCAGTCGCCTAGGGTGAGATGGCGTTTTAAGTTGTTTTTTTTCTTAGCTCTGGTGGATATTTTGTCCACCAGAACGGAACCGTTAGGCAATATTGGTAGCGGATCACGCAAGGAACATTCATATGATTTTTTTTCAAAATCCGACCAGCAAAAACACCCATTCTGGCTACTAGTAGTTCTTCTCTCCTTGATGCCACTGATTATATGCACGAACATGATACTGTATATTTGATTAAGTGAGTGAGTTTTTGAGTTTTACGTCCCACCAACAGTTAAGGTCATACGGAGACGGGACCTCGGTTTAAAGACTCATACGGAAGTCTGGAGTATCCCGGGTTCGACCCTGCGACCCCTGATTTACAAGGCGAGTAGCGTAACCACTACACCACGGAAGCTTCTAATAACTTTGATTGAACAGGAGGCAACACTGACCCAAGTAAATTGTTCAGCTACATGTACTGTTGAAGTGGACGATTGCTTGCCCATGAGAAATTGTGCACAAACCATCACGATTTCGCAATAAATGATAAACTTGTACCAATTTGTGATCTTACCGATAGAGAAGAATCGGCGTTTCCTTAGGTTATCCCAGAAAGCAAATATAGATTCACACACAAAGAGTGCATAGGACACCGCAGTCTGTTTTCGCACTCGTCTGTACAACATGCTTATGCTTTTTAGCAAGAGTTGATCATAAGAAATTATTATGCAATGAAAATATGCAAAACTAGATAACGAACAATCAGGTAATGTGTCATGCGTCAGGTAATGTGTCATTGACTGGTGAGAGATAATTCTGAAGTCATTCAAAATTCCTACATGTTCAAAAAATAAACGAAGAACTATTGCTTATTATCGGTAAATTGGTCTTTATGACCGGCGCTCGATGGTTCGAACTCGTGTTCTTCCATCTCTGACTGCTGATGATTTACCATCACGAAAACACATCTATATAAGTTTTACCCCGTTGAAAAATAGACGTGATGGCAATGACCAGGAATCGATACAATTAACCCACAGCTCCAGTCAGAGACACCAAAGGGAAAGAAACACAAACATGAAATAACTGGACTTCAATGGAAACATCAGTAGCGGAAAGCCATGACAGTTACTTTCCCACAAAATAGCCAATTGGCCATAAAAAAATATTATAAGCGATGCACACACACCATAAAAATAAACCGCGACAGAAGAACCGCATTGGAACGGTCAGTGTAACGAATTCCACTGGCGTGGGATGGGGCTTAAATCGATTTTACGTGTCCACAATCATCGCCCTTACTTCCGTCGCGATTTAGACAAATAATTTGTTCAGTCCGCATGAAGCCCCCCCCCCCCCAACTTATCAGTGCAACATCTCCGTGAACACAAAAAAATCAACCACAGAGATGAAACAACGGTGAGGACTCGACAGCAAGAAACCACTGAAAAGCTGGAGCAATAGAAGACCAATAGTTAGACTCCGATGGGCCCGACCAGAGACAGAGCATCAGGCATCAACCAACAGTTCATAAAATTTGATACTCTGTAATACTCATTAAGCCTTTACGCTGGAACCGTCATAGAACCTGAGGCCTGCCCACAGGTGTGCAATTAAAGAGGGAAGCAAAGTTGCCAACCGTGATAGGGTTAAATACCATGTATGCCTTCTGTCGTATAACATTTATGTCGTCTGTCGTATAACATTTATGTTGTACCCTATATTTTATATCGAAGAATGATTTTACGTAATTGGGTTCTGAAGTAATTGCATTTATTTATTTTTCTGATTTTATATACTTAGTCACCATAAAATTCGGTTTCCACTAGACCTTGTTGAAGAAGTTATTTAAGTCCAACCTTGAATTTTAAAATTAAATCGGAATGTAACACTGTCATTTTTATAAAACTTTACCAATATATTTGAATAGGCGTGTTTTCGTAATGTTTTCTTTGTTTTGTAGGAATTTACATTGGAATTGAGGTTATCATCTCATGTTTAATTTTACGAGTGGAAACATACTGCAATAACATCCGTATTTTTTTATCCATTGCAACCGAATTTCTCATGAGGTTTAGAAATGGCATCGTAGGCTGACAGTGACGTATCGTAGGTTTTCGCAAGTATGATCTTCTTGTGTAGGAGTAATGTGCTGAATAGAATCTACATTCATGTTCATTTATTATTGCATTTATTAACTCGATAGGAAAAATGCAAGGCTTGCATCTCATTTTTTCCCCAGTCAATAATAAGTGAAGACTGTAAAATCATTAATTTGACAGATTCATCGAAGTGTAGTATATCAAGCTATAAACAATGCTAGTATCATAGTTTACCTACAGTGTAATTTAAAGCCACACTGTTACATTTCCAAAACAGCACCTCCCCACCCACCCCCTACCCCCGCCCTCCTAAAAAAAACCTGCCTACCATGCCTGGTCTTTAAGATCAAGTTTTACCCTGGCTGACTTCAAATGCAATAAATTTGGTCGCGATGCTGCTTCTAGTTGACCTGGCACATTAGAAAGACAGTTGATTTTTTTCTAGTCTATTTTTGAAGTCATTTTGTGCACTCATTGTTCTAGAAAGTCAATGGGGCATGCTTTAATCATCTGTGAGTCATTAATGTGTGACTTATATTTAACTTGTTGTTTTTCATCCTCAGAGCCTCAGTTTCTCTTCTGACGTCAAAATAAAAGCATACGATTTTCCAGGATGCGATATCGCCTCCTGACGATGAGCTCATTATTAAATCTTATTTGTGTGCGTAAAGAACGACAAAAAAGTTATATATAATACAACAAGTGTTAATTATGACATTTACTACATTAGCTGTCATTAGAAGGGCAAATTAAGTTTGACTGACAGATATGTTTATACAACTAAGCGCTCACGAGGCAAGGTACGGTATTTACCTTAGTGTAAGTGTGGGAGTCGATTGGAGATGACTTTAAAATCAGTGGAATCATGTAGTGCCATGCCACCGAGATACGAGGGCAGATTGATGTGTTGTGAGCCTCGTATTGAAGGCGGTACGCAGGGATGTTCTTTTTAAGTCCTACTCTTCTCAGGCATTATACGAAGGTCCGTGTTCCAAAGCACAGGTCTCATTTGGTCAGTTTTTATCGATGAGGTAGCAGTCTAAAGTAAACAAGACAAGCAGTTTTTGCAAGTGAAAGAGCAGTGATCGAATATTTCAATAAAATAGGGTTAACACCTAAGGATATCCATAATGATATGGTAGCAACACTAGGGAAAGATGCCCCTTCATATGCTACTGTGAAAAGGTGGGTAGCGGAATTTAAGCGGCAGACAGAGCCTTTAGGATGACCCCCGTCCTGGAAGGCCTGCCAATGTTGCGACCCCAGAAATGGTCAATAAAGTCCATGATATTGTTATGACTGACAAACGAGTCACAAAAAGATATATAGCCAGTAGACTTGGCATTTCACAGAAAAGAGTACATTTCATTCAGAGAGAAGCTCTGGCAATGAGGAAGCTTTCGGCCCGATTGGTACCAAGACTGTTGATCGGAAGCACACCAGACGCACATTATCGCGTATAATCTTAACCTTTTTGAGGAAGATCCTGCCAACTTACTTCTGAGATTTGTCACTATGGATGAAACATGGGTCGGACCAGAGGCCAAACAACAATCGAAACAATGGAAGCACCCTAGCTCAACTCCGAAAAAGAAGGCAAAGACTGTTCCATCAGCTGTGAAGGTTATGGTCTCGGGTTTCTGGGATGCATTAGGTATTCTGCTGATAGATTATCTCCAAAAGGGACAAACAATCAATGACACATACTATGCTTCACTTCTAATGCAGTTACGGGAAAATATTAAACCTAAACGCCACGGAAAGCTCACTAAAGGTGTGTTGTTCCAGAAGGAAAATGCTCCTGTTCACAAGTCTGTCATAGCTATGGCTGCCATTCACGAGTGTGGCTTTAAATTGATTGAACATCCGCCTAATTCACCGATCCTGCTCCATCAGACTTTCATCTATTTCCAAACCTGAAAACGGCTATTTCAGGCACCCAGTTTCAGTCCGATAATGACGTAATATATGCAGTGGATGACTTTCTGAACGGCCAAGAAAATGAGTTCTATAAAAGTGGCAATGGGGCCCTTAAGTACCGCTGGCAAAAATGAGTAGACACTGAAGGACATTATGTTGAAAAATAATACAATATGTCTGACAAAATTCAAATCCTTCAGTATGAGACTCATAACATATCAGCCCTCGTACTTATCTTATCAAATGCAGGCATGCGCGATTCCTCTATAGTCATTCCCCTGTTTTATCATCAACCTGTGGAAACATTCTCAAAAGCCATGCAAATCACAGTGAAACGTCGAAAACCGAACCTCGATATCTCATTTACCATGGCTGGTTCTAAAGTGCCAGGAGGATGCTTCCAGTAGCTCTTGATATTCATAAATTTTTTTTTTCTAACTCTCTTTTTTATCTGAAAATGATTATAAGAATCTTACATGGGTGTGATGGGTGGATGGAAAAATCCGTCCCATGGGTCACTGTCCGGCATCACGAGGCTTGCCGATTGATGCCGGACAATGATCCAGAGGGACGGATTTTTCACTCGATCCCTCCCACCCATGTTGGATTCCTTTTTCTTACATACCTTCCTTTCTGAGCGTGGATTTCTAATATTGCAGTCACTTCGGTTGCCGACCTCCGCCATACTGTGCTGACACTACAGTGATGTTTAGTGTCGTCATGTAACGTGATGTGATGTCATCCCTAATGACGGCGCATATAAGGTCGTATACAACCAGTGTATTTATCAAACAGGCGAGAATGTTCGACTTTGGGTAAGGACAACAGGGTGAGGAAAGGAGCAAAAACCACGGATGTCCTTATCTGGTGTGCAAGAATATGTAGTGTGTAATCAGGCGATTCTACCGTGTACACACAACGTAACTTCATTTTTTAGAACCTCGAAAAAATTACACCTAAGTTATTCCCATTATGTCTCATTATCTGGCGCTGTGGGTGTATTGAAGCTGCAAATATTGTAATTGTTTTTCAAAACAATACTTTTTCATCTTTAAAAAGACACACATGCAACTTCAATTCACTTGCAGCATCTTATCAAATGGAATGCTTGAAAACTGCCACCAAAGAAGTTAAGCAGACAACTTACCTAAACTTTATAGACGACTAATTGAAGATTAATCCATTTTTTTTTTGCAAACGGCGAGACAAGTTTCTAGGTCACAAGAGCCGAAGGGAGAACTTATAGGATCGGCAGTGGTCGAGACTTTGTAGATGTATATTTTGTATTATAATGTTATTAATCAAGTAATTTCGTATTGGCCCATGTACAGGTCCGAGGTCTGCTGTATTGGCACGAGGCCGAAGGCCGAGGCCAATACAGCTGACCGAGGACGTGTAACTGGGCCAATACGAAATTACTTGATTAATGACAATTTTATTAATTGACGCAATTAAAAACATGATTTATGATATTTGAATATTGGTTGACCTTGTGTAATATAGGATAATCAATTAATAATAGCCTGTATAAAACTAACAGCAAATATGGGCTTGCACAAAAGTGATAGCAGTTCTGTGCCAGGGCTCTGCTCGTGGGCCTCTTTTTTGTGTGAAAGCTTATACTTGTTATGGCCCGCTTTTTTCTTCTTGTGAAAGCTAATACTTGTTGTATTAATTATAAAAGTCAACCTGCATTGTTGGTAACTAATGTCTCTACTTCTGTGTTAAACCCTGCGTTTATAATGTCTACGCATATGTGCGTCGACAAACATGACTGATCAAGGATAAGTCATTTCCCTTTGTGATAGATCGACTGTATACCGCAAAATATAGTCACTGGTCATAGCGATACCTGCAAGATGGCGTTTACAAACAGGATCGACACCAAACAACATTCACTGTCTTCATGGAACAGATATCTAAATACACACAGTGAAGACTCTGATAAGAATGCGTGGATGTGAACTATAATCTGAGTTTTAAGTGGGCGCACGTGCTCGAATATCCATTTTGGTTTACCAATTGCGGTAAAAATCCTAAAAATTGGATACCTTGAGGCCTTGCTGCAGCTTTTCTAAAATTTTAACATATTTGTTTCAAGATCCAGCAAGGCGTCCAAATATGCAGTGTAGACCCTGATCAGACTAGATGCAGTCTGATCTGGGTCTGCTCTGTTTGCCTAGGTTTGACTGTCCCATACTTAGAATCATTACGGTACTTACAGCACGAAAACACGCCTATATAATTTTGACCCCCTTAAAAATAGAAGTGGAGGCATTGATCAGGAATTGATACAATCAACCCACAGCTCCCATCAGAGACATCAACAGGAAAAAAACACAAAACCTAATGGAAACATCAATAGCGGAAAGCCAAAAGGACACTGTCACTTTCCCATCAAATGGCCAATAGGCTATCCATAATAACATAAGCGACCCAAACACACAAAGTCAAACCACAACAAAAATAAACAACCACTTTTATATAATAAAACTGGGTTTTATAGGGGTATTAACTATTTGAGGGTCACTGATGAGGCCTAATTGGCCAAAACTAGCTAGTCTGGCCCAGAAAACATGTAGACGCCATATTTTCCAGTTTTGTGGTGTATTCCTTGCTTCCAAAGAATAACCCTTTTTATAGTCACTACAGCTGATGTGTGGCGGCCGTAAAGTATCTCCCTGCCCTACATCATAGTGTAGTTTATTTATTCGTGTCCTTTGAGAACATTGATTCCATTGTGGAATTTGAAACTATTTGAGGGTTACTGATGAGGCCTAATTGGCCGAAACTAGCTAGTCTAGCCCAGAAAACATGTAGACTCCATATTTTCCAGTTCTGTGGTGTATTCATTGCTTCCAAAGAATAACCCTTTTATAGAACATTTTTATAGGGGTAAACCTTATTTTTCTTATTTCTGCTCTAAAATATAGATTGTGGCGGTTCAAACGTGTACCAACAATCTATATTTTGAGCAGAAATAAGAAAAATACCACACTTTTTCATCTTAAAATCTTCATTTTTTTTTTCGGCGATAAAATGTACTCTGATTTTTTTATGGGCGTGTTTTCGTAATGAAATATTATCACTTGTGCATTTGATATATTATGACCTTTTCGCCTTTCCGCGTTCTAGATGACATTTGTACTGCATGTAAATTGAATGTTATTCTTTTGTATTTTTTAGGGGCTGATTTATCGTCTTCTATTTTTTTTTTTTTTTTTTTTTTTTTTTTGCTGCGATTTTTGGCTCTATATAAATCGTTTTTCATTACGCAAACACGCCTATACAAATACATTGCCACTTTTATTGGCGAAAAAAATGAAAATTTTATGATGAAAAATTGTGATATTTTTCTGATTTCTGCTCAAAATATAGATTGTGGGCACTCGTTAAAACCGCCTCATCGATGCGGTTCTAACGAATACCCACAGTCTATATTTTAGAGCAGAAATAAGAAAAATAAGGTATACCCCCGCAAAACCCAGTTTTACTATATAAAAGTGGGGTTCAAGGGGGTCAAAATTATATAGGCGTGTTTTCGTGATGAATTATTATTTTTCGATCAACACGGTCAGCGAAACGTCTCTAGAGGAGACGCTCTTTATAGCGCTTCTGTCCACGTGATTTTTCCGGAATGCGTGTTCGAGAGCGATTAAATAAGCTTCGGAAACTTCCATCGCAATCGAACTAAAATAAACCTCAAATCTAACAAACAAACAAAATAAGCTAAACACATGATTAGCATAAACCAATAAAGTTAAAACGCTTTGTGTGCCATAAAATCACATACGCAAACAGAATCTGTCGTAGATTTAATGCCATTTGCTTGAAGCACTGGAATATTAGAACAATTTATAAAACATTAAATACAGTAAAAAAAAAAATTCACTGGTTAAGGAGAAGAAGTCGTTCAAAAACCAGCGGTTGCTAAGGTCAGGTCTTGTGTTACAGGAGTATAATTTATACATAAGACATAATAATTATTAGAGGGAGAGAAAACATTACAACTGATGCCCGTTCAAGAGCTTGAGCTGTGTCAAGGGTTTTGTTTGCTTTCATACTGAAGTTGATTGGTTGTATATAATATACCCGTGATACATGTAACTGTTATGTTTTAAAAGGCCTGTTTGATATGTTTTTCTTCCTGCCACGCTTGGCTCGTAACATTGCACACACACAATACTCTGATTAAATTTAAACAAGAGGGCCATGATGGCCCTGGATCGCTCAACGGATCCATAGAGTAACACGTGGGCCCCGGGGAGGGCCATTATCGACACAAGTGCTATAATGTGCATCACTTTGAGGGCTGTCTAAAAAGGTGAAGCTTCATACCAAATATCAACAAAGGCCATGATTTGAACAATCTTGGCAAAGGTCCCCTAGATGAAGCTACACACCAATAAGATCTAGGCCTTACGGTTTCAGAGAAGAAGACTTTTTATAAAGATATTCCCTACATAAGCCTATGTAAGACGAAATGGCCCCGGGGCGGGGGCATTTTTGGCCTCAGGGCTATAATTTAAACAATCTTGATAGTGGTCCACTGGATGAAGCTTCACACCAAATATCAAAGACCTGTGCCTTGCTGTTTCAGAGAAGATTTTCTAAGATTGTCTCGATATAAGTCTTTGTAAACCAAAGGGTCCCGGGCGGGGGTATTTGTGGCCCAAGGGCTATAACATGAACAATTTTGGTAGAGGTCCACTAGATTAAGCTCCATAAAAATATCAAAGACATGGGCCATGCAGATTCAGAGAAGAAGATTTTTAAAGATTTCTCTATATAAGTCTGTGTAAAACCAAAGGGTCTCGGGGTGGGGGCATTTTTGGCCCCAGGACTATAATTTGAACAATCTTGATAGCGGTCCACTAGATGAAATTTCATACCAAATATCAAAGACCTAGGCCTTGTGATTTCACAGAAGAAGAGTTTTAAAGATTTTCCCTATATAAGTCTATGGTAAACCAAAGGGCCCCGAGGCGGGGGCATTTTTGGTCTCAGGGCTATAATTTGAACAATCTTGGTAGAGGTCTACAAGATGAAGTTTCATACTACATATCAAAGACCTGGGCCTTGCGGTTTCAAAGAAGAAGATTTTCAAAGATTTTTCCTGTATTAGCCTATGTGAAACCAAATGACCCCGGGGAGGGGGGCATTTTTGGCCCCAGCACTATAATTTGAACAATCTTTGTAGGGGTTCACTAGATGGAGTTTCATACCAAATATCAAAGCCCTGGGCCTTGTGGTTTCATAGTTTAAAGGTCTTCTATTTTTAGCTCTGGCAGGCATCTTGTTCACCAGAGCGGAACGGTTTGAGCAGTTTGGTAGAGGGTCACCCAAGAAACATTCCTGTGTAATAATTTCAAAATCCATCCACTGGTTAAGGAGAAAAAGTCGTTAAAGATTATTCTATTTTTAGCACTGGCCGCCATTTTGTTCACCCGAGCGAAACGGTTTGAGCAAATTTAGTAGAGGGGCACACAAGGAACATTTCTATGCAATAATTTCAAAATCCATTCCCTGGTTAAGGAGAAGAAGTCCGTTAATTTTTTTTTTCTATTTTAAGCTCTGGCGGCCATTTTGTTTACCCGAGCAGAAGGGTTTGAGCAATTTTGGTAAAGGGTCACCAAACAAACATTCCTGTGAAATAATTTCAAACTCCATCCACTGGTTAATGAGAAGAAGTCGTGTCACCCGAGCTAAACAGTTTGAGCAATGTTGGTAGAGGGCCAAGGAACATTCCTGTGAAGTAATTTCAAAATCCATCCACTGGTTAAGGAGTAGAAGTCGTTTCAAGGTTTTTCTATTTTAAGCTCTGGTAGCCATTTTGTGCACCCGAGCGGAACGGTATGAGCAATTTTGGTAGAGGGTCACCAGAGGAATATTCCTGTGAAATAATTTCAAAATCCATCTACTGGTTAAGGAGAAGAAGTCATTTAAATGTTTTTCCATTTTTAGCTCTGGCGGCCATTTTGTTCACCCGAGTAGAACGGTATGAGCAATTTTGGGAGAGGGTCACCCAAGGAATATTCCTAGGAAATAATTGCAAAATCCATCCGCTGGTTAAGGAGAAGAGGTCGTTTAAATGTTTTTTAGCTCACCTGAGCCTTTAGGCTCATAGGTGAGCTTATAGTATAACCATGGTCCGTCGTCCGTCCGTCCGTCGTCCGTCCACCATTTTCAAAGATCTTCTTCTCCTATACTACAGGGTCAATCAAAGCCAAATTTCATATGGAGCCTCAGTGGGATGGGGGAACGAAAGTTTGTTCGCGGGGTCTGGATCACATGACAAAGATGGCCGCCATGCCCATATATGGTAAAAAGTTTTCAAAAATCTTCTTCTCCAGAACCATAAGGCCAGTGGCCTTGAAACTTGGCATGTAGCATATGGTACTCGGGCCCATCATGGTTTGTACAAATGGTTACCCTGGGTTGACCTTGACCTATTTTACAGCAATGTCAAATTTGTCGACTTAGGCTTTTGCATGGGGCAAAGTGAAAATAATGGATATATAGAAAACCATTGAAGACAGTGTCACCAAAATTTGTAGATCAGGTAAAGTAACTGAATACATGAATGTACAGTAGAACTTCGATGGCTCGAACACCGATGGCTCGTTTACCATGGATGCGTCGAACCCATTCTTGGGCCCCTAGAGAAATCCTCTACATAAGAAATAGTGGGGGATAATTAAGGAAATTTTAGTCTTTTATCTTGCAAATGTATGCTGTGTGTATTCATTAGAATCGCCTCGATGAGGCGATTCTAATGAGTAGACACAGCATACATTTTTATTACAGAACACCGAAAAGATGTCTAAAAGTATCTCGCTATGCCTCCTGACAGTAATCTCAGAGGCTCGAACTACCCCTGTCTCGAACAGATTTTCGAGGTCCCAAAGGTGTTCGAGCCATTGAAGTTCGACTGTATATGGATCAGAAAGGTCAAGGTCATTCATTAGCCTTGTTCGCGGGTCTGGATCACATGACCAAGATGGCCGCCATGCCCATATATGTGTAAGAAAGGTCAAGGTCATTAATTGACCTTAGACCAAGGTCACGCAGGTTCCATATTTCAAACATTTTTTCTCAGAAACTACTGAGCCAATTGAGGTGAAATTCAATATGGAGGCTTTGGGAGTTGAACAAATGAAAAGCTGCCAATATGGTCTAGATCACATGACCAAGATGGCCACCACGCCCATATATGGTTAAAACACTTCGAAATTCTTCTTCTCAAGAACCGTAAGGCCAATGGCCTTGAAACTTGGCATGTAGCATATGGTACTCGGGCCTATCATAATTTGTTCAAATGGTGACCCTGGGTTGAACTTGACCTATTTTACAGTAATGTCAAATATGCTGACTTAGGCTTTTGCATAGGAAAAAGTGAAAAAAAATGGATTTTTAGCTCACCTGAGCCTTTAGGCTCATAGGTGAGCTTATAGTATAGCCATAATCCGTCGTCCGTCCGTCGTCCGTCCGTCCGCCCGTCCACCATTTTCAAAGATCTTCTTCTCCTATACTGCAGGGCCAATCAAAGCCAAATTTCATATGGAGCCTCAGTGGGATGGGGGAACGAAAGTTTGTTCGCGGGGTCTGGATCACATGACCAAGATGGCCGCCATGCCCATATATGGTAAAAAGCCTTCAAAAATCTTCTTCTCCAGAACCATAAGGCCAGTGGCCTTGATATTGAGATGGCATTTTAAAATTTATGAGCAGGGTAAATGACATTTTCTGATGATCTAAGTAGGAAAATTGTCACCAGACAGGTGAGCGGTTCAGGACCACTGGTCCTCTGGTTTTTTCTATTTTTAGCTCTGGCTGCCAGTTTGTTCACCCAAGCGGAACGGTTTGAGCAATTTTGGTAGAGGGTCACCTAAGGAACATTCCTGTGAAGTAATTTCAAAATCCATCCACTAGTTAAGGAGGAGAAGTCGTTTAAAGGTTTTTCTATTTTTAGCTCTGCTGGCCATCTTGTTCACCCGAGCGGAACGGTTTGAGCGATTTTGGTAGAGATTCATCCAAGGAACATTCCTGTGAAGTAATTTCGAAATCCATATACTGGTTAAGGAGAAGAAGTCCTTTAAAGGTTTTTCTATTTTAGCTCTGGCGGCCATTTTGTTCACCCGAGCGGAACGGTTTGAGCAATTTTTGTAGAGGGGCACCCAAGGAAAATTCCTGTGCAATAATTTCAAACTCCATCCACTGGTTAAGAAGACGAAGTCGTTTAAAGGTTTTTCTATTTTTAGCTCTGGCGGCCATCTTGTTCACCCGAGCGAAACAATTTGAGCAATTTTGCTAGAGGATCACCCAAGGAGCATTCCTGTGAAATTAGATCAAAATCTGTTCAGCAGTTTTGGAGAAGTTGTTTAAAGCAAAAGTTGACGACGGACGCACGGACGGACGCACGGACGACGGAAAAAGACCGATCCCAAATGCGTGAGCTAAAAAGCGAAAAACTAAAATGAATAAATAGATATATAAATGATTTCATGAATATAAAGCAAATACATATCTTCAGACCATAGCAAGTTCATGAAACTTTAGAATAATTGAGCCCCGCCAAGCGAATTTGTGTCTTCGAGCATTCCGTCATGACAAATTTTAACTGCGCATGCCCAGCCATTTAGAGGGGCCAGAGATATGGATTTCTGTCTGAAGGTTCCTCTTGACTCACTGCTTGTATGAACCTTCGCTGCTCGCATAGGCGATAAGTACCAAAATCGCTTGACGGGGCCCAGATACAGAATGAAGAGGTATTGTTCTATCCAGTGGGCGAACACAAAGACGCAGATCAGACTGCGCGCTGCATCTTTATTGTTCGCAAATGGCAAACCGTTTGAAGGCGGTTCTTCTGTCGCGATTTATTTTTGTTATGGTTTGTCTTTGAGTGTTTGTATCGGTTATTATTGTGTTTTGGATAGCCGGTTGGCCATTTTGTGGGAAAGTAACTGTTCTTTTAGGCTTTCCGCTGTTTATGTTTCCATTAGGGTCTGCTGTTTCATGTCTGTGTTTCTTTCCCTTTGGTGTCGCTGATAGGAGCCGTGGGTTAATTGTATCGATACCTGATCATTGCCATCGCTTCTTATGAACCGGCTCATATGTATCTATACAAAACATAAAATACAAAATCGTAATGAATCCTCGACGACGAAAAAAGTATAACAAAACAATACAGCCTTTCTTTTACGCACCAGTAAAGTACAAATTATGTCGTTGTGACTGTTCTACTGCCTAACCAAACGGAAACCACTCGGTGGTTTAAGGTTAGCCAGACTCTTATCATTCACTTGGTCGGAAACATGAATGGGAGCTAAGATCCGGCGACTCATAACCGCATTTTGCATTTTATAGCACCGAGCGACTGATCATTTGCCTAAGTGTATTAACCTTTAAGCATCACAAAATTGATTCAAAGTTGAACTAATTTGCGCAGTCAACGGTGCACCAGCGTAAATGCCAGCTTTTTTCTACTTTTGACCTTTGACGTCATCCCATGACCCCAGTTGGTCAGATAAAAATTTGGCTACTTTCATGTGCATCTAAAATCTCTAAACAATATGCGTACCAAGTTTGAGTTGTGTGAAGTTGGCTCTGCAATCGCCCATCTGCATTCAGCTCTGCATAAGACTTAACAGGATTCCCTTAATGTAACAGGATTCCTGTTAAGTCTAACCCAGAGCTCGACCTAGCTCGACATAGCTCTGCATAAACTTTCAATTCGGCAGTCTTATGCAGAGCTCGACATAGCTCGACGTAGCTCTGCATACAACTTTCAATGTGTCATTCTTATGCAGAGCTCGACATAGATCGACGTAGCTCTGAATACAACTTTCAATGTGCCAGTCTTATGCAGAGCTCGACATAGCAGAGCTCGACCTAGCGTATTGCAGAGCTCGACATAGCTCGACGTAGCTCTGCATACTACTTTCAATGTGCCAGTCTTATGCAGAGCTCGACATAGCTCGACGTAGCTCTGCATAAATATTTCAATGTGCCATACTTATGCAGAGCTCGACATAGCTCGACGTAGCTCTGCATGCAACTTTCAATGTGCCAATTTAGTGCAGAGCTCTGCAATCGCCTTAGGTCTGCATAATCTTAGAAATCATCACATCAATACACAGCTCTGCGCTCGACATAGCTCGACGTAGCTCTGCATACAATTTTAAATTCGCCAGTCTTATGCAGAGCTCGACATAGCTCGACGTAGCTCTGCATACATTTTTCAATGTGCCAGTCTTATGCAGACCTCGACATAGCAGAGCTCGACCTAGCGAATTGCAGAGCTCGACCTAGCTCGACACAGCTCTGCATTAAACTTTCAATGTGCCAGTCTTATGCAGAGCTCGACATAGCTCGACGTAACTCTGCAAACAACTTTCAATTCGCCAGTCTTATGCAGAGCTGGACATAGCTCGACGAAGCTCTGCATACTACTTTCAATGTACCAGTCTTATGCAGAGCTCGACATAGCTCGACGTAGCTCTGCATAAATATTTCAATGTGTCATACTTATGCAGAGCTCGACATAGCTCGACGTAGCTCTGCATACAACTTTCAATGTGCCATTCTTATGCAGAGCTCGACATAGATCGACGTAGCTCTGCATACAACTTTCAATGTGCCAGTCTTATGCAGAGCTCGACATAGCAGAGCTCGACCTAGCGTATTGCAGAGCTCGACCTAGCTCGACATAGCTCTGCAAACAACTTTCAATTCGCCAGTCTTATGCAGAGCTCGACATAGCTCGACGTAGCTCTGCATACTACTTTAAATGTACCAGTCTTATGCAGAGCTCGACATAGCTCGACGTAGCTCTGCATAAATATTTCAATCTGCCATACTTATGCAGAGCTCGACATAGCTCGACGTAGCTCTGCATATAACTTTCAATGTGCCAGTTTAGTGCAGAGCTCTGCAATCGCCTTAGGTCTGCATAATCTTAGAAATCATCACATCAATGCACAGCTCTGCGCTCGACATAGCTCGACGTAGCTCTGCATACAATTTTCAATTCGCCAGTCTTATGCAGAGCTCGACATAGCTCGACGTAGCTCTGCATACATTTATCAATGTGCCAGTCTTATGCAGACCTCGACATAGCAGAGCTCGACCTAGCGATTTGCAGAGCTCGACCTAGCTCGACACAGCTCTGCATAAAACTTTCAATGTGCCAGTCTTATGCAGAGCTCGTCACAGCTCGACGTAACTCTGCATAGCTCTGCATACAACTTTCAATGTGCCAGACTTATGCAGAGCTCGACCTAGCTCGACATAGCTCTGCAAACAACTTTCAATTCGCCAGTCTTATGCAGAGCTCGACATAGCTCGACGTAGCTCTGCATACTACTTTCAATGTACCAGTCTTATGCAGAGCTCGACACAGCTCGACGTAACTCTGCATAGCTCTGCATACAACTTTCAATGTGCCAGACTTATGCAGTGCTCGACTTAGCTCGACATAGCTCTGCAAACAACTTTAAATTCGCCAGTCTTATGCAGAGCTCGACATAGCTCGACGTAGCTCTGCAAACTACTTTCAATGTACCAGTCTTATGCAGAGCTCGACATAGCTCGACGGAGTTCTGCATAAATATTTCAAGGTGTCATACTTATGCAGAGCTCGATATAGCTCGACGTAGCTCTGCATACAACTTTCAATGTGCCATTCTTATGCAGAGCTCGACATAGATCGACGTAGCTCTGCATACAACTTTCAATGTGCCAGTCTTATGCAGAGCTCGACATGGCAGAGCTCGACCTAGCGTATTGCAGAGCTCGACCTAGCTCGACATAGCTCTGCAAACAACTTTCAATTCGCCAGTCTTATGAAGAGCTCGACATAGCTCGATGTAGCTCTGCATACTACTTTTAATGTGCCAGTCGTATGCAGAGCTCGACATAGCTCGACGTAGCTCTGCATAAATATTTCAATCTGCCATACTTATGCAGAGCTCGACATAGCTCGACGTAGCTCTGCATACAACTTTCAATGTGCCAGTTTAGTGCAGAGCTCTGCAATCGCCTTAGGTCTGCATAATCTTAGAAATCATCACATCAATGCACAGCTCTGCGCACGACATAGCTCGACGTAGCTCTGCATACAACTTTCAATGTGCCAGTCTTATGCAGAGCTCGACATAGCTCGACGTAGCTTTGCATACATTTTTCAATGTGCCAGTCTTATGCAGACTTCGACATAGCAGAGCTCGACCTAGCGAATTGCAGAGCTCGACCTAGCTCGACACAGCTCTGCATAAAACTTTCAATGTGCCAGACTTATGCAGAGCTCGACGAAGATCGACGTAACTCTGCATAGCTCTGCATACAACTTTCAATGTGCCAGACTTATGCAGAGCTCGACCTAGCTCGACATAGCTCTGCAAACAACTTTCAATTCGCCAGTCTTATGCAGAGCTCGACATAGCTCGACGTAGCTCTGCATACTACTTTCAATGTACCAGTCTTATGCAGAGCTCGACATAGCTCGACGTAGCTCTGCATAAATATTTCAATGTGTCATACTTATGCAGAGCTCGACATAGCTCGACGTAGCTCTGCATACAACTTTCAATTCGCCAGTCTTATGCAGAGCTCGACATAGATCGACGTAGCTCTGCATACAACTTTCAATGTGCCAGTCTTATGCAGAGCTCGACATAGCAGAGCTCGACCTAGCGTATTGCAGAGCTCGACCTAGCTCGACATACCTCTGCAAACAACTTTCAATTCGCAAGTCTTATGCAGAGCTCGACATAGCTCGACGTAGCTCTGCATACTACTTTCAATGTGCCAGTCTTATGCAGAGCTCGACATAGCTCGACGTAGCTCTGCATAAATATTTCAATGTGCCATACTTATGCAGAGCTCGACATAGCTCGACGTAGCTCTGCATGCATCTTTCAATGTGCCAGTTTAGTGCAGAGCTCTGCAATCGCCTAAGGTCTGCATAATCTTAGAAATCATCACACCAATGCACAGCTCTGCGCTCGACATAGCTCGACGTAGCTCTGCATACAATTTTCAATTCGCCAGTCTTATGCAGAGCTCGACAAAGCTCGACGTAGCTCTGCATACATTTTTCAATGTGCCAGTCTTATGCAGACCTCGACATAGCAGAGCTCGACCTAGCGAATTGCAGAACTCGACCTAGCTCGACACAGCTCTGCATAAAACTGTCAATGTGACAGTCTTATGCAGAGCTCGACATAGCTCGACGTAACTCTGCATAGCTCTGCATACAACTTTCAATGTGCCAGACTTATGCAGAGCTCGACCTAGCTCGACATAGCTCTGCAAACAACTTTCAATTCGCCAGTCTTATGCAGAGCTCGACATAGCTCGACGTAGCTCTGCATACTACTTTCAATGTTCCAGTCTTATGCAGAGCTCGACATAGCTCGACGTAGCTCTGCATAAATATTTCAATGTGTCATACTTATGCAGAGCTCGACATAGCTCGAAGTAGCTCTGCATACAACTTTCAATGTGCCATTCTTATGCAGAGCTCGACATAGATCGACGTAGCTCTGCATACAACTTTCAATGTGCCAGTCTTATGCAGAGCTCGACATAGCAGAGCTCGACCTAGCGTATTGCAGAGCTCGACCTAGCTCGACATAGCTCTGCAAACAACTTTCAATTCGCCAGTCTTATGCAGAGCTCGACATAGCTCGACGTAGCTCTGCATACTACTTTCAATGTGCCAGTCTTATGCAGAGCTCGACATAGCTCGACGTAGCTCTGCATAAATATTTCAATCTGCCATACTTATGCAGAGCTCGACATAGCTCGACGTAGCTCTGCATACAACTTTCAATGTGCCAGTTTAGTGCAGAGCTCTGCAATCGCCTTAGGTTTGCATAATCTTAGAAATCATCACATCAATGCACAGCTCTGCGCTCGACATAGCTCGACGTAGCTCTGCATACAATTTTCAATTCGCCAGTCTTATGCAGAGCTCGACATAGCTCGACGTTGCTCTGCATACATTTTTCCATGTGCCAGTCTTATGCAGACCTCGACATAGAAGAACTCGACCTAGCGAATTGCAGAGCTCGACCTAGCTCGACACAGCTCTGCATAAAACTTTCAATGTGCCACTCTTATGCAGAGCTCGACATAGCTCGACGTAACTCTGCATAGCTCTGCATACAACTTTCAATGTGCCAGACTTATGCAGAGCTCGAACTAGCTCGACATAGCTCTGCAAACAACTTTCAATTCGCCAGTCTTATGCAGAGCTCAACATAGCTCGACGTAGCTCTGCATACTACTTTAAATGTACCAGTCTTATGCAGAGCTCGACATAGCTCGACGTAGCTCTGCATACATTTTTCAATGTGTCATACTTATGCAGAGCTCGACATAGCTCGACGTAGCTCTGCATACAACTTTCAATGTGCCATTCTTATGCAGAGCTCGACCTAGCTCGACATAGCTCTGCAAACAACTTTCAATTCGCCAGTCTTATGCAGAGCTCGACATAGCTCGACGTAGCTCTGCATACTACTTTCAATGTACCAGTCTTATGCAGAGCTCGTCATAGCTCGACGTAGCTCTGCATATAACTTTCAATGTGCCAGACTTATGCAGAGCTCGACCTAGCTCGACATAGCTCTGCAAACAACTTTCAATTCGCCAGTCTTATGCAGAGCTCGACATAGCTCGACGTAGCTCTGCATACTACTTTCAATGTACCAGTCTTATACAGAGCTCGACATAGCTCGACGTAGCTCTGCATACTACTTTCAATGTGTCATACTTATGCAGAGCTCGACATAGCTCGACGTAGCTCTGCATACAACTTTCAATGTGCCATTCTTATGCAGAGCTCGACATAGCTCGACGTAGCTCTGCATACAACTTTCAATGTGCCATTCTTATGCAGAGCTCGACATAGATCGACGTAGCTCTGCATACATCTTTCAATGTGCCAGTCTTATGCAGAGCTCGACAAAGCAGAGCTCGACCTAGCGTATTGCAGAGCTCGACCTAGCTCGACATAGCTCTGCAAACAACTTTCAATTCGCCAGTCTTATGCAGAGCTCGACATAGCTCGACGTAGCTCTGCATACTACTTTCAATGTGCCAGTCTTATGCAGAGCTCGACATAGCTCGACCTAGCTCTGCATAAATATTTCAATGTGCCATACTTATGCAGAGCTCGACATAACTCGACGTAGCTCTGCATACAACTTTCAATGTGCCAGTTTAGTGCAGAGCTCTGCAATCGCCTTAGGTTTGCATAATCTTAGAAATCATCACATCAATGCACAGCTCTGCGCTCGACATAGCTCGACGTAGCTCTGCATACAACTTTCAATGTGCCATTCTTATGCAGAGCTCGACATAGCTCGACGTAGCTCTGCATACATTTTTTCATGTGCCAGTCTTATGCAGAGCTCGACATAGCTCGACGTAGCACTGCATACTACTTTCTATGTGCCAGTCTTATGCAGAGCTCCACATAGCTCGACGTAGCTCTGCATAAATATTTCAATGTGCCATACTTATGCAGAGCTAGACATAGCTCGACGTAGCTCTGCATACAACTTTCAATGTGCCAGTTTAGTGCAGAGCTCTGCAATCGCCTTAGGTCTGCATAATCTTAGAAATCATCACATCAATGCACAGCTCTGCGCTCGACATAGCTCGAGGTAGCTATGCATACATTTTTCAATGTGCCAGTCTTATGCAGACCTCGACATAGCAGAGCTCGACCTAGCGAATTGCAGAGCTCGACCAAGCTCGACACAGCTCTGCATAAAACTTTCAATGTGCCAGTCTTATGCAGAGCTCGACATAGCTCGACGTAACTCTGCATAGCTCTGCATGGCTCTGCATACAACTTTCAATGTGCCAGACTTATGCAGAGCTCGACCTAGCTCGACATAGCTCTGCAAACAACTTTCAATTCGCCAGTCTTATGCAGAGCTCGACATAGCTCGACGTAGCTCTGCATACTGCTTTCAATGTACCAGTCTTATGCAGAGCACGACATAACTCGACGTAGCTCTGCATAAATATTTCAATGTGCTTTACTTATGCAGAGCTCGACATAGCTCGACGTAGCTCTGCATACAACATTCAATGTGCCATTCTTATGCAGAGCTCGACATAGATCGACGTAGCTCTGCATACAACTTTCAATGTGCCAGTCTTATGCAGAGCTCGACATAGCAGAGCTCGACCTAGCGTATTGCAGAGCTCGACCTAGCTCGGTATAGCTCTGCAAACAACTTTCAATTCGCCAGTCTTATGCAGAGCTCGACATAGCTCGACGTAGCTCTGCATACTACTTTCATTGTGCCAGTCTTATGCAGAGCTCGACATAGCTCGACGTAGCTCTGCATAGATATTTCAATGTACCATACTTATGCAGAGCTAGACATAGCTCGACGTAGCTCTGCATACAACTTTCAATGTGCCAGTTTAGTGCAGAGCTCTGCAATCGCCTTAGGTCTGCATAATCTTAGAAATCATCACATCAATGCACAGCTCTGCGCTCGACATAGCTCGACGTAGCTCTGCATACAATTTTCAATTCGCCAGTTTTATGCAGAGCTCGACATAACCCGACGTAGCTCTGCATACATTTTTCAATGTGCCAGTCTTATGCAGACCTCGACATAGCAGAGCTCGACCTAGCGAATTGCAGAGCTCGACCTAGCTCGACACAGCTCTGCATAAAACTTTCAATGTGCCAGTCTTATGCAGAGCTCGACATAGCTCGACGTAGCTCTGCGTAAATATTTCAATGTGCCATACTTATGCAGAGCTCGACATAGCTCGACGTAGCTCTGCATACATCTTTCAATGTGCCATAATATTGCACAGCTCGACAAAGATCGACGTAGCTCTGCATACAACTTTCAATTCGCCAGTCTTATGCAGAGCTCGACATAGCTCGACGTAGCTCTGCATACTACTTTCAATGTGCCAGTCTTATGCAGAGCTCGACATAGCTCCACGTAGCTCTGCATAAATATTTCAATCTGCCATACTTATGCAGAGCTCGACATAGCTCGACGTAGCTCTGCATACAACTTTCAATGTGCCAGTTTAGTGCAGAGCTCTGCAATCGCCTTAGGTCTGCATAATCTTAGAAATCATCACATCAATGCACAGCTCTGCTCTCGACATAGCTCGCGTAGCTCTGCATACAATTTTCAATTCGCCAGTCTTATGCAGAGCTCGACATAGCTCGACGTAGCTCTGCATACATTTTTCAATGTGCCAGTCTTATGCAGACCTCGACATAGCAGAGCTCGACCTAGCGAATTGCAGAGCTCGACCTAGCTCGACACAGCTCTGCATAATACTTTCAATGTGCCAGTCTTATGCAGAGCTCGACACAGCTCAACATAACTCTGCATAGCTCTGCATACAACTTTCAATGTGCCAGACTTATGCAGAGCTCGACCTAGGTCGACATAGCTCTGCAAACAACTTTCAATTCGCCAGTCTTATGCAGAGCTCGACATAGCTCGACGTAGCTCTGCGTACTACTTTCAATGTACCAGTCTTATGCAGAGCTCGACATAGCTCGACGTAGCTCTGCATAAATATTTCAATGTGTCATACTTATGCAGAGCTCGATATAGCTCGACGTAGCTCTGCATACAACTTTCAATGTGCCATTCTTATGCAGAGCTCGACATAGATCGACGTAGATCTGCATACAACTTTCAATGTGCCAGTCTTATGCAGAGCTCGACATAGCAGAGCTCGACCTAGCGTATTGCAGAGCTCGACCTAGCTCGACATAGCCCTGCAAACAACTTTCAATTCGCCAGTCTTATGCAGAGCTCGACATAGCTCGACGTAGCTCTGCAAACTACTTTCAATGTGCCAGTCTTATCCCGAGCTCGACATAGCTTGACGTAGCTCTGCATAAATATTTCAATGTGCCATACTTATGCAGAGCTCGACATAGCTCGACGTAGCTCTGCATGCAACTTTCAATGTGCCAGTTTAGTTCAGAGCTCTGCAATCGCCTTAGGTCTGCATAATCTTAGAAATCATCACATCAATGCACAGATCTGCGCTCGACATAGCTCGACGTAGCTCTGCATACAATTTTCAATTCGCCAGTCTTATGCAGAGCTCGACATAGCTCGACGTAGCTCTGCATACATTTTTCAATGTGCCAGTCTTATGCAGAGCTCGACATAGCAGAGCTCGACCTAGCGAATTGCAGAGCTCGACCTAGCTCGACATAGCTCTGCATACAACTTTCAATGTGCCAGTTTAGTGCAGAGCTCTGCAATCGCATTAGGTCTGCATAATCTTAGAAATCAGCACATCAATGCACAGCTCTGCGCTCGACATAGCTCGACGTAGCTTTGCATGCAATTTTAAATTCGCAAGTCTTATGCAGAGCTCGACATAGCTCGACGTAGCTCTGCATACAACTTTCAATGTGCCAGGTTAGCGCAGAGCTCGACATAGCAGAGCTCGACCTAGCGAATTGCAGAGCTCGACCTAGCTCGACACAGCTCTGCATAAAATTTTCAATGTACCAGATTTATGCAGAGCTCGACATAGCTCGACATAGCACTGCATACTACTTTCAATGTGCCAGTCTTATGCAGAGCTCGACATAGCTCGACATAGCTCTACATAAATATTTCAATGCGCCAGACTTATGCAGAGCTCAACATAGCTCGACGTAGCTCTGCATACAACTTTCAATGTGCCAGTTTAGTGCAGAGCTCTGTAATCGCATTAGGTCTGCATAATCTTAGAAATCAGCACATCAATGCACAGCTCTGTGCTCGACATAGCTCGACGTAGCTCTGCGTACAATTTTCAATTCGCCAGTCTTATACAGAGCTCGACATAGCTCGACGTAGCTCTGCATACAACTTTCAATGTTCCAGTCTTATGCAGAGCTCGACATAGATCGACGTAGCTCTGAATACAAATTTCATCGTGCCAGTCTTATGCAGAGCTCGACATAGCAGAGCCCGACCTAGCGAATTGCAGACCTCGACCTAGCTCGACATAGCTCTGCATACAACTTTCAATTCGCCAGTCTTATGCAGAGCTCGACATAGCTCGGCGTAGCTCTGCAAACAACTTTCAATGTGCCAGTCTTATGTAGAGCTCGACATAGCAGAGCTCGACATAGCGAATTGCAGAGCTTGACCTTGCTCGACATAGCTCTGCAAACAACTTTCAATTCGCCAGTCTTATGCAGAGCTCGACATAGCTCGACGTAGCTCTGCATACTACTTTCAATGTGCCAGTCTTATGCAGAGCTCGACATAGCTCCACGTAGCTCTGTATAAATAGTTCAATGTGCCACACTTATGCAGAGCTCGACATAGCTCGACCTAGCTCTGCATTCAACTTTCAATGTGCCAGTTTAGTGCAGAGCTCTGCAATCGCATTAGGTCTGCATAATCTTAGAAATCAGCACTTCAATGCACAGCACTGCGCTCGACATAGGTCGACGTAGCTCTGCATACAATTTTCAATTCGCCAGTCTTATGCAGAGCTCGACATAGCTCGACGTAGCTCTGCATACAACTTTCAATGTGCGAGGTTAGCGCAGAGCTCGACCTAGCGAATTGCACAGCTCGACCTAGCTCGACACCGCTCTGCATAAAACTTTCAATGTGCCAGTCTTATGCAGAGCTCGACATAGCTCTGCATACTACTTTCAATAAGCAAGTCTTATGCAGAGCTCGACATAGCCCGACGTAGCTCTGCAAAATTATTTCAATGTGCCAGACTTATGCAGAGCTCGACATAGCTCGACCTAGCTCTGCATACAACTTTCAATGTGTCAGCTTAGTGCAGAGCTCTGCAATCGCCTTAGGTCTGCATAATCTTAGAAATCAGCACATCAATGCACAGCTCTGCGCTCGACATAGCTCGACGTAGCCCTGCATACAATTTTCAATTCGCCAGTCTTATGCAGAGCTCGACATTGCTCGAAGTAGTTCTGCATACAACTTTCAATGTGTCAGTCTTATGCAGAGCTCGACATAGATCGACGTAGCTCTGAATACAACTTTCAATGTGCCAGTTTTATGCAGAGCTCGACATAGCAAAGCTCGAAATAGCGAATTGAAGAGTTCGACCTACCTCGACATAGCTCTGCATACAACTTTAAATTCGCCAGTCTTATGCAGAGCTCGACATAGGTCGACGTAGCTCTGCATGCAACTTTCAATTCGCGAGTCTTATGCAGAGGTCGACATACCTCGACGTAGCTATGCATACAACCTTCAATGTGCCAGGTTAGCGCACATAGCAGAGCTCGACCTAGCGAATTGCACAGCTCGACCTAGCTCGACACCGCTCTGCTTAAAACGTTCAATGTGCCAGTCTTATGCAGAGCTCGACATAGCTCGACATAGCTCTGCATACTACTTTCAATGTGCCAGCTTAGTGCAGAGCTCTGCAATCGCCTTAGGTCTGCATAATCTTAGAAATCAGCACATCAATGCACAGCTCTGCGCTCGACGTAGCTCGACGTAGCTCTGCATACAATTTTCAATTCGCCAGTCTTATGCAGAGCTCGACATTGCTCGAAGTAGCTCTGCATACAACTTTCAATGTGCCAGTCTTATGCAGAGCTCGACATAGATCGACGTAGCTCTGAATACAACTTTCAATGTGCCAGTTTTATGCAGAGCTCGACATAGCAAAGCTCGACCTAGCGAATTGAAGAGTTCGACCTACCTCGACATAGCTCTGCATACAACTTTAAATTCGCCAGTCTTATGCAGAGCTCGACATAGGTCGACGTAGCTCTGCATGCAACTTTCAATTCGCGAGTCTTATGCAGAGGTCGACATACCTCGACGTAGCTATGCATACAACCTTCAATGTGCCAGGTTAGCGCAGAGCTCGACATAGCAGAGCTCGACCTAGCGAATTGCACAGCTCGACCTAGCTCGACACCGCTCTGCTTAAAACGTTCAATGTGCCAGTCTTATGCAGAGCTCGACAGAGCTCGACGTAGCTCTGCACAAATATTTCAATGTGCTAGACTTATGCAGAGCTCGACATAGCTCGACGTAGCTCTGCATACAACTTTCAATGTGCCAGCTTAGTGCAGAGCTCTGCAATCGCCTTAGGTCTGCATAATCTTAGAAATCAGCACATCAATGCACAGCTCTGCGCTCGACGTAGCTCGACGTAGCTCTGCATACAATGTTCAATTCGCCAGTCTTATGCAGAGCTCGACATTGCTCGACGTAGCTCTGCATACAAATTTCAATGTGCCAGTCTAATGCAGAGCTCGACATAGATCGACGTAGCTCTGAATACAACTTTCAATGTGGCAGTTTTATGCAGAGCTCGACATTGCAAAGCTCGACCTAGCGAATTGAAGAGCTCGACCTACCTCGATATAGCTCTGCATACAACTTTAAATTCGCCAGTCTTATGTAGAGCTCGACATAGCTCGACGTAGCTCTGCATACAACTTTCAATGTGCCAGTCTTATGCAGAGCTCGACATAGCAGAGCTCGACCTAGCGAATTGCAGAGCTCGACCTAGCTCGATATAGCTCTGCAAACAACTTTTAATTCGCCAGTCTTATGCAGAGCTCGACATAGCTCGACGTAGCTCTGCATACAACTTTCAATGTGGCAGTCTTATGCAGAGATCGACGTAGATCGACGTAGCTCTGCATACAACTTTCAATGTGCCAGTCTTATGCAGAGCTCGACATAGCAGAGCTCGACCTAGAGAATTGCAGAGCTCGACCTAGCTCGACATAGCTCTGCAAACAACTTTCAATTCGCCAGTCTTATGCAGAGCTCGACATAGCTCGACGTAGCTCTGCATACTACTTTCAATGTGCCAGTCTTATGCAGAGCTCGACATAGCTCGACGTATCTCTGCATTAATATTTTAATGTGCCAGACTTATGCAGAGCTCGACATAGCTCGACGTAGCTCTGTATACAACTTTCATTGTGCCAGTTCAGTGCAGAGCTCTGCAATCGCATTAGGTCTGCATATTCAGCACATCAATGCCCAGCTCTGCGCTCGACATAGCTCGACGTAGCTCTGCATACAATTTTCAATTCGGGAGTCTTATGCAGAGCTTGACATAGCTCGACGTAGCTCTGCATACAATTTTCAATGTCCCAGTCTTATGCAGAGCTCGACATAGATCGAAGTTGCTCTGCATACAACTTTCAATGTGCCAGTCTTATGCAGAGCTTGACATAGCAGAGCTCGACCTAGCGAATTGTAGAGCTCGACCTAGCTCGACATAGGTCTGCATACAACTTTCGATTCGCCAGTCTTATGTAGAGCTCGACATAGCTCGACGTAGCTCTGCATACAACTTTCAATGTGCCATACTTATGCAGAGCTCGACATAGCACAGCTCGACCTAGCGAATTGCAGAGCTCGACCTAGCTCGACATAGCTCTGCATACAACTTTCAATTTGCCATCTTATGTAGAGCTCGACATAGCTCGACATAGCTCTGCATACAACTTTCAATTTGCCATCTTATGTAGAGCTCGACATAGCTCGACGTAGCTCTGCATACAACTTTCAATGTGCCATACTTATGCAGAGCTCGACATAGCACAGCTCGACCTAGCGAATTGCAGAGCTCGACCTAGCTCGACATAGCTCTGCATACAATTTTCAATTTGCCAGTCTTATGCAGAGCTCGACATGGCTCGACTTAGCTCTGCATACAACTTTCAATGTGCCAGTCATCTGCAGAGCTCGACATAGCTCGACGTAGCTCTGCATACAACTCCCAATGTGCCAATTTAGTGCAGAGCTTTGCAATAGCCTTAGGGCTGCATAAACTTAGAAATCAGCACATCAATGCACAGCTCCGCGCTCGACAATGCTCTGCATACAACTTTCAATTCGATTGTCTTATGCAGAGCTCGACATAGCTGTGCATAGTACCTTCAATGTACCAGTCTTATGCAGAGCTCGACCTGGCTCGACGTAGCTCTGCATACGACTTTCAATGTGCCAGTTTAGTGCAGAGCTCTGCAATCGCCTCAGGTCTGCACAAACTTAGAAATCAGCACATCAATGCACAGCTCTGCGCTCGACACAGCTCGACGTAGCTCTGCAGACAACTTCCAATTTGCGAGTCTTATGCAGAGCTCGACAAAGCTCTGCATGCAACTTTCAATGTGCCAGTTTAATGCAGAGCTCTGCAATCTCCTTAGGTCTGTATAAACTTAGAAATCAGCACATCATTACAGAGCTCTGCGCTCGACATATTTCGACGCAGCTCTGCATACAACTTTCAATTCGCCAGTCTTATGAAGAGCTCGACATAGCTCGACGTGGCTCTGCATACAACCTTCAATGTGTCAGTCTAATGCAGAGCTCGACATAGCTCGACGTAGCTCTGCATACAACTTTCAAAGTGCCAGCTTAGTGCAGAGCTCTGCAATTGCCTTAGGTCTGCATAAAATTAGAAATCAGCACATCAATGCACAGCTCTGCGCTCGACATAGTTCGACGTAGCTCGGCATACAACTTTCAATTCGCCAGTCTTATGCAGAGCTCGACATAGCTCGACGTAGCTCTGCATACAACTTTCAATGTGCAAGCCTTATGCAAAGCTCGACATAGCTCGACGTAGCCCTGCATACAACTTTCAATGTGACAGTGTGTGTAGTGCGGAGCTCGACATAGCATAGCTCGACCTAGCGAATGGCAGAGCTCGACCTAGCTCGACATAGCTCTGCATACAACGTTTAAATCGGCAGTCTTATGCAGAGCTCGACATAGCTCGACGTAGCTCTGCATACAATTTTCAATGTACCAGCCTTATGCAGAGCTCGACCTAGCGATTGGCAGAGCTCGACCTAGCTCGATATAGCTCTGCATACAACTTTCAATTCGCCAGTCTTATGCAGAGCCCGACATACCTCGACGTAACTTTGTATACAACTTTCAATGTGCCAGTCTTATGCAGAGCTCGACGTAGCTCTACATAGAACTTTCAATGTTCCAGTTCAGTGCAGAGCACGACATAGCAGAGCTCGACCTAGAGAATTGCAGAGCTCGACCTAGCTCGACATACCTCTGCATAAAACTTTCAATTCACCAGTCTTATGCAGAGCTCGACATAGGTAGACGAAGCTCTGCATACTACTTTCAATGTGCCAGTCTTATGCAGAGCTCGAAATAGCTCGACGTAGCTCTGCATACAACTTTCAATGTGCCAGTTTAATGCAGAGCTCTGCAATCGTCTTAGGTCTGCATAAACTTAGAAATCAGCACATCAATGCACAGCTCGTCGCTCGACATAGCACGACGTAGCTCTGCATTCAACTTTCAATTCGCCAGTCCTATACAGAGCTCGACATAGCTCTGCATACAATCTCAATTCGCTAGTTTAGTGCAGAGCTCTGCAATTACCTTAGGTCTCCATAAACTATGAAATCAGCACGTCAATGCACAGCTCTGCGCTCAACATAGCTCGACGTAGCTCTGCATACAACTTTCAATTCGCAAGTCTAATGCACAGCTCGACATAGCTCTGCATACAACTTTAAATTCGCCAGTTTCGGCTTTTGTCTGCATCCAACTTTGAAATCAGCACCTCTATGCACAGCTCTGCGCTCGATATAGCTCTGCATACATTTTAAAATTTGCCAGTCTAATGCAGAGCTTTGCAATCAAGTATGAGTTTGTCATTTCAATGCAGAGCTCTGCAATCGACATAGTTCTGCATACAACTTCCGATGCGCCAGTTTAGTGCAGAGCTCTGCAATCGCCTTAGGTCGACATCCAATTGTGAAGTCTCCATATCAATGCAGAGCTCTTCAATCAACATACCGGGTAGTTTGAAATAGCTCTGTATACAACTTTCAATTCGACAGTTTATTGCAGAGCTCTGCAGTCGGCTTAGATCTGCATCCAACTTTGAAATTGCCATATGAACGCAGAGCTCTTAAATCGGCTTAGCCCTGTATCCAACTTTAAAATCGAAATTTGAATGCAGAACTCTGCAATCAGCCTAGCTTTGCATTTAATTTTTTTAGCCCTTTCAATGCAGAGCTCGAAAAACAGCCTAGCTCTTAATTCGATTCTTAACTCGAAAATTGCCGGCCTCGGTAGCTCTGTCGGATGCGCATCTGATAGGTGATCAGGAGGACACGGGATCGATACCTACTGGGGTCGGCAACATTCTTTCGTAAAGACTGATCATGAAATCTTTATTACTGTTATTTTCTCCCTTCCGCTGATTCAAGAACGGAAGTTGTCAGTTTCTGGCGAAAGGATGTGCACTGTACTCGCTAAATGCATATGGACAAGCTTGCCCCGGCAAAGTGTGGATAGGTAAACAGACCGGCTAAAATGACCTAAATAGTGTAGACTGGGCCGTTAAACCCCAATACAAACAAAGAAACTATTAACGCGACATTTCAATGCAAAGCTCTGCATTCAGCGTAGCTCTGTATTCAAATCTGCATTCACCATTTCTAGAGCTCTGAATTCTCTCTTCAGCTCTACAATAGACATTTGCATCTATAGAGCTCATGTTCCCATAATGAGGGCAGCCTTTCTGGTAAAAAAGGAAGCAATGAATCCACACAAGAATTAAATGTGGCCGAATGTTTAATTGTGGTTTTACATCGGTGGTTTTAAAACAATAAAATATTGATAAATATTTTGTTTCTTTGTGTTGAGGTGTCCCCGTCAACACTATTTGGCTTTGTTGCCTGACGTCGTTTCCAAGTTTGCTTGATTTTTACCCCCGATGGAATTGTAATACCGCATCAAGGACAACCACCAAAAGACACTGCTAGGGTTAAGGATGCGATCAGTCTCTCCGCATTTTTCCTTGGCAGGCGTAAATCTTCGATGCGGTTTACCAGACTGCAGTTTGGTCGGTTTCAGCTCTGCACGGAAGCATCATGCTACCCAATATATTTCTCTAAAACCTGATTCGCGTGTGGCCGATTGTAACGTGATCTATCTCGTATTAACACATAGCAATGTTTATAAAGTCAAGCTTCGATAACTCGAACACATTCGGGACCATGATTTTTGATCGAGCTAGGGGTTATCGAGCTTTTGAAAGTTAGTCATAGTGCCAGTCCCTGAGTACTAATGGGGAGGAGCTTGGGAAACATGTTTGACCTTTTTTTGATAATAGTATGTTTTGTGTTCGCTGTACTCGTAGGAATCGCCTCAATGAGGCAATTTAAATGAGTATACACAAAATACATTTCACACACATTTGAATCGCCTCAATGAGGCGACACAAACGAGAACCCAAAGCACCCACCGCGCCAAAGACCTGGTTATGCTATCTTTGAAGTAGCCATCACTGGCTCGAACTACTCGTTGGTCGAATAGATTTTTGTTGTCCCAAAGGTGTTCCAGACATCGAAGATTGACTATATTTCTATTCTTGCCATGAGACCAAGATTTAACGCATGAATACATATACCTTGATATTTAACAATAGAAGGAGCCCCTTCGCCAGAAAAAAGTATTGTTAATGGGCTTTTGAGTATTAGAATAATGCAACTGATACAGTTCTAACTACCATCACAAGTCAAAAAACTGATTGGGCTGCATGATGCTTTCACGCCGAGCGGAAACCAACCGCACATGAGTAGTGGTAAACAGCTTAGAGGTTCTAAACATCGTGCGAGGTGGAACATACATGCATATAAACCCTATCAGTTTCATTGGGCGGAAGGGCTTGATAAGCCATTTTATCTCAATGTCTGGTAAAAGTCCCACAAAACTGGGAGTGACGTCTCCAAAATGACCTTAACAGTGTTGACGGGTATATTAAGTAGTAGTGGAGGTAATGATCAGGAATCGATACAACTAGCCCGCAGCTCCCACCAGAGACACCAAAGGGAAAGAAACACAAACATGAAACAACAGACCCTAATAGAAACATCAATAGCGGAAAGCCAAAAGGACTTTTCCACAAATGGCCAACAGGCTATCCAAATTAAAATAATATAAGCGACACAAACACCCAAAGACAAACCTTATTAAAAATAAACTGCGACAGAAGAATCGCCTTGGAACGGTTTTGTTGAGCCTTATGAAACAAACAAAGCATTACAGTACTATGTTGTTATGGAGAAATTAAAACACACACACACACACACACACACACACACACACACACACACACACACACACACACACACACACACACACTGCACTGTCTATTCCAGATTGTAGTGCAAACTTAATTCTGATATTTTTTTTTGCTTGCACGGTAAATACCCTCATTGAGCAGAACATAATCCAAGTGAACTTCCACGTAAAAAACTGAATGAGAGAGACAATGCAATTACATCTGATGTCGCGATTAAGTAACAGTATGAAACACCTCTAGAACCTGTCCAGCAAACACACAACGTGTTTTGAACGTCGAACGCTATGACGTTGTATCGACGTTGATACGACGTTGCATATACGTCACGTGCCTTCTGTGTGCATTTAAATTATATAAAAATAGCCTCTCCTTTCCAAGCTATTTAGACTGTCAGAAGATTGTGTCATGCATGACTTTGGTAAAGACAGATTGACAACACTCGTCTTCTTTCCTTTGTTTTAACTTTCTACTGATACTGCAAAATAAATTTGACTGTTACTTACAGGAGTACATTTTATACATCGCAGGTTTGCCGGATGTAAGACTACACTGTAATCATGTAATTTAGCCGACACTATCGATGGTTCTACCATCATAGAAGGCCTCCATCTAATGTCCCGATCAAAAGGACGGTGGAATGTGTGTTCCCGCCCAACGGGACTTGTAGATATAGAGCTGAAACTGGCCACACATGAGTACTGTTAAATCGCTTAGAACGACTAATCCTGGCCAGGCAAAGTTGTGTAAGTCAGCCCTTCCAATGCATAAGAGCCTTTTGGTTTCATTTGGCGTCATGATAGGCGGAGAAATTTTGTTTGTTTGTTTGATTTGAGGTTTAACGTCCCCGTCAACACTGTAAAATGTCATTTTGGAGACGTTGCTTCCAATTTTGTGGGACTTTTACCCAACATTGAGATGAAATGACATCTCAAGCCCTGTCGCCCAATGAAACCAATAGGGTTTATCAGCATGAATGGTCCGCCTCGCACCGCGGTTCCTGGACAGGCTTGGATCCTCTAAGCGGTTTACCAGTACTAGTGTCCGGGCCAGATTCAGCTTTGCGTGGAAGCATCATGCAGCCCATATATTTCTTCAAGCCCCTATGGGCGGGGCCGCATAGGCGGAGAAGAGACAGTAGGTTCATACTATTATACAAAGGTCTAATGGGTTCTGTCAGTATTCCAACAGATGACCTCGGCGATGTAGAAATCACCATGCATTTGCATTTCAGACCCATACTGCAAGAACTGATGTGCAGACCTAAGGCGATTGCAGAGCTCTGCACTAAACTGGCGCATTGAAAGTTGTATGCAGAGCTATGTCGAGTTATGTCGAGCTCTGCATTAGAATGGCGAATTTGAAAGTTGTATGCAGAGCTATGTCGAGCTATGACGAGACCTGCATTAGACTTGCGAATTGAAAGTTATATGCAGAGCTATGTCGAGCTATGTTGAGCTCTCCATTAGACTGGTGATTTGAAAGTTGTATGCAGAGCTACGTCGAGCTATGTCGAGCGCAGAGCTGTGCATTGATGTGCTGATTTCAAAGTTAATGCAGACCTAAGGCGATTGCAGAGCTCTGCACTAAACTACCGAATTGATAGTTGTATGCAGAGCTACGTCGAGCTAGGTCGAGCGCAGAGCTCTGCATTAGACTTGGGAATTGAAAGTTGTATGAAGAGCTATGTCGAGCTATGTCGAGATCTGCATAAGACTGGCTATTTGAAACTTGTATGCAAAGCTACGTCGAGCTATGCCGAGCGCAGAGCTGTGCGTTGATGTGCTTTTTTTTCATAGTTTATGCAGACCTAAGGCGAATACAGAGCTTTGCACTAAACTAGCGAATTGAAAGTTGTATGCAGAGCTACCTCGAGCTATGTCTAGTTCAGAGCTCTGCATTGATGTGCTGATTCCAATGTTTATGCAGACCTAAGGCGATTGCAGAGCTCTGCACTTACTAGCAAACTGAAATCTGTATGCAGACCTACGTCGAGCTATGTCGAGCACAGAGCTCTGCATTGATGTGCTGATAACAATGTTTATGCAGACCTTAGGCGATTGCAGAGCTCTGCACTAAACTGGCACATTGGAAGTCGCATGCAGAGCTACGTCGAGCTATGTCGAGCTCTGCATTAGACTTGGGAATTGAAAGTTGTATGCAGAGCTATGTCGAGCTCTGCATTAGACTGTGTAATTGAAAGTTGTATGTAGAGCTACGTCGAGCTATGTCGAGGGAAGAGCTGTGTAATGATGTGCTGATTTCAAGGTTTATGTAGACCTAAGGCGATTGCAGAGCTCTGCACTAAACTGGCACATTGAAAGTTGTATGCAGAGCCACGTCGAGCTATGTCGAGCTCTGCATAAGACTGGCGAATTGAAAGTTGTATGCAGAGCTATAATGAGCTAGGTCGAGCTCTGCATAAGACCGGCGAATTGAAACTTCTTATGGAGATCTATGTCGAGCTCTGCATTAGACTGGCGAATTGAAATTTGTATGCAGAGCTAGGTCGAGCTATGTCGAGCGCAGAGCTGTGCATTAATGTGCTGGTTTCATAGTTTATGCAGACCCAAGGCGATTGCAGAGCTCTGCACTAAACTGGCACATTGAAAGTTGTATGCAGAGCTACGTCGAGCTATGTCGAGCTCTGCAGTAGACTTGGGAATTGAAAAGTGTATGCAGAGCTATGTCGAGCTCTGCATTAGACAGGCGAATTGAAAAGTTGTATGTAGAGCTACGTCGAGCTATGTCGAGCTCTGCATAAGACCGGCGAATTGAAACTTCTTATGGAGATCTATGTCGAGCTCTGCATTAGACTGGCGATTTGAAATTTGTATGCAGAGCTAGGTCGAGCTATGTCGAGCGCAGAGCTGTGCATTAATGTGCTGATTTCAAGGTTTATGTAGTCCCAAGGCGATTGCAGGCATCTGCACCAAATTGGCACATTGAAAGTTGTATGCAGAGCCACGTCGAGCTATGTCGAGCTCTGCATAAGATTGGCGTCTTAAAAGTTGTATGCAGAGCTATGTTGAGCTAGGTATAGCTCTACATTAGAACGGCGAATTGAAACTTTTAATGGAGAGCTATGTCGAGCTCTGCATTAGACTGGCGAATTGAAATTTTTATGCAGAGCTACGTCGAGCTATGTCGAGTGCAGGGCTGTGCAATGATGTGCTGATCTCAAAGTTTATGCAGACCATAGGCGATTGCAGAGCTCTGCACTTAACTGGCACCTTGAAAGTTGTATGCAGAGCTACGTCGAGCTATGTCGAGCTCTGCATAAGTCCGGCACATTGAAAGTTGTATGCAGAGCTACGTCGAGCTATGTCGAGCTCTGCATAAGACTGGCGAATTGAAAATTGTATGCAGAACTACGTCGAGCTATGTCGAGCGCAGAGCTGTGCATACCTAAGACGACTGCAGAGCTCTGCACTAAACTGGCACATTGAAAGTTGTATATAGAGCTACGTCGAGCTATGTCGAGTTCTGCAAAAGACTCGCACATTGAAAGTTGTATGCAGAGCTTCGTCGAGCTATGTCGAGCTGTGCATACGACTGGCGAATTGAAAATTGTATGCAGAGCTACAACGAGCTATGTCGAGCGCCAAGTGCAGAAGACTGGCACATTGAATATTGTATGCAGAGCTACGTCGCGCTATGTCGAGCTATGCATAAGTCCGGCAAATTGAAAGGTGTATGCAGAGCTACGTCGAGCTATGTCGAGCTCTGCAGAAGACTGTCACATTGAAAGTTGAATGCAGAGCTACGTCGAGCTCTTCATAAGACTGGCGAATTGACTGTTGTATGCAGAGCAATGTTGAGCTAGGTCGAGCTCTGCAATTTGCTAGGTCGAGCTCTGCTTTGTCGTGCTCTGCAGCTACGTGGAGCTATGTGGAGCGCAGAGCTGCGCAATCATGTGCTGAATTCTAAGTTTATGCAGACCTAACTGGCACATTAAAAGTTGTATACAGAGCTACGTCGAGCTATGACCAGCTCTGCGTAAGACTGGCGCAGTGAAAGTCTTATGCAGAGCTACGTCGAGCTATGTCGAGTTCTGCATAATACTGGCGAATTGTAAGTTGAATGCAGAGCTATGTCGAGCTAGGTCGAGCTCTGCAATTCACTAGGTCGAGCTCTAATATGTCGAGCTCTGCACTAAACTGGCACACTGAAAGTTGTATGCAGAGCTACGTCGAGCTATGTCGAGTTCTGCATAAGACTGCCACATTGAAAGTTGTATGCAGAGCGACGTCGAGCTATGTCGAGGTCTGCATAAAACTAACACATATGCAGAGCTACGTCGAGCTATGTCGAGCGCAGAGATGTGCATGAATGTGCTGATGTGTAAGATTATGCAGCCCTAAGGCGATTGCAGAGCTCTGCACTACACTGGCACATTGAAAGTTGTATGCAGAGCTACGTCGAGCTATGTCGAGCTCTGCATAAGTCTGGCACATTGAAATATGTATGCAGAGCTACGTCGAGCTATGTAGAGCTCTGTTTAAGACTGGCACATTGAAAGTAGTATGCAGAGCTACGTCGAGCTATGTCGAGCTCTGCATAAGACTGGCGAATTGAAAGTTGTTTGCAGAGCTATGTCGAGCTAGGTCGAGCTCTGCAATTCGCTAGGTCGAGTTCTGCTATGTCGAGCTCTGCATAAGGCTGGCACATTGAAAGTTGTATGCAGAGCTGAGTCGATCTTTGTCGAGCTGTGCATAAGAATGGCACATTGAAAGTTGTATGCAGAGCTACGTCGAGCTATGTCGAGCTCTGCATAAGTATGGCACATTGAAATATTTATGCAGAGCTACGTCGAGTTATGTCGAGCTCTGCATAAGACTGGTACATTGAAAGTAGTATGCAGATCTACGTCGAGCTATGTCGAGCTCTGCATAAGACTGGCGAATTGAAAGTTGTTTGCAGAGCTATGTGGAGCTAGGTCGAGCTCTGCATTAGTCTGGCACATTGAAATATGTATGCAGAGCTATGCAGAGTTACGTCGAGCTATCTCGAGCTCTGCATAAGACTGGCACATTGAAAGTTTTATGCAGAGCTGTGTCGAGCTAGGTCGAGCTCTGCAATTCGTTAGGTCGAGCTCTGCATTAGACTGGCGAATTGAAATTTTTATGCAGAGCTACGTCGAGCTATGTCGAGTGCAGGGCTGTGCAATGATGTGCTGATCTCAAAGTTTATGCAGACCATAGGCGATTGCTGTGCATACGACTAGCGAATTGAAAATTGTATGCAGAGCTACGTCGAGCTATGTCGAGCGCCAAGTGCAGCAGACTGGCACATTGAATATTGTATGCAGAGCTACGTCGCGCTATGTCGAGCTATGCATAAGTCCGGCAGATTGAAAGGTGTATGCAGAGCTACGTCGAGCTATGTCGAGCTCTGCAGAAGACTGTCACATTGAACGTTGAATGCAGAGCTACGTCGAGCTCTGCATAAGACTGGCGAATTGACTGTTGTATGCAGAGCAATGTTGAGCTAGGTCGAGCTCTGCAATTTGCTAGGTCGAGCTCTGCTTTGTCGTGCTCTGCAGCTACGTGGAGCTATGTGGAGCGCAGAGCTGCGCAATCATGTGCTGATTTCTAAGTTTATGCAGACCTAACTGGCACATTAAAAGTTGTATACAGAGCTACGTCGAGCTATGACCAGCTCTGCATAAGACTGGCGCAGTGAAAGTCTTATGCAGAGCTACGTCGAGCTATGTCGAGTTCTGCATTATACTGGCGAATTGTAAGTTGAATGCAGAGCTATGCCGAGCTAGGTCGAGCTCTGCAATTCACTAGGTCGAGCTCTAATATGTCGAGCTCTGCACTAAACTGGCACACTGAAAGTTGTATGCAGAGCTACGTCGAGCTATGTCGAGCTCTGCATAAGACTGCCACATTGAAAGTTGTATGCAGAGCGACGTCGAGCTATGTCGAGGTCTGCATAAAACTAACACATATGCAGAGCTACGTCGAGTTATGTCGAGCGCAGAGATGTGCATGAATGTGCTGATGTGTAAGATTATGCAGCCCTAAGGCGATTGCAGAGCTCTGCACTAAACTGGCATATTGAAAGTTGTATGCAGAGCTACGTCGAGCTATGTCGAGCTCTGCATAAGTCTGGCACATTGAAATATGTATGCAGAGCTACGTCGAGCTATGTAGAGCTCTGCATAAGACTGGCACATTGAAAGTAGTATGCAGAGCTACGTCGAGCTATGTCGAGCTCTGCATAAGACTGGCGAATTGAAAGTTGTTTGCAGAGCTATGTCGAGCTAGGTCGAGCTCTGCAATTCGCTAGGTCGAGCTCTGCTATGTCGAGCTCTGCATAAGGCTGGCACATTGAAAGTTGTATGCAGAGCTACGTCGATCTTTGTCGAGCTGTGCATAAGAATGGCACATTGAAAGTTGTATGCAGAGCTACGTCGAGCTATGTCGAGCTCTGCATAAGTATGGCACATTGAAATATTTATGCAGAGCTACGTCGAGTTATGTCGAGCTCTGCATAAGACTGGTACATTGAAAGTAGTATGCAGATCTACGTCGAGCTATGTCGAGCTCTGCATAAGTCTGACGAATTGAAAGTTGTTTGCAGAGCTATGTCGAGCTAGGTCGAGCTCTGCATTAGTCTGGCACATTGAAAGATGTATGCAGAGCTATGCAGAGTTACGTCGAGCTATCTCGAGCTCTGCATAAGACTGGCACATTGAAAGTTTTATGCAGAGCTTTGTCGAGCTAGGTCGAGCTCTGCAATTCGTTAGGTCGAGCCTTGCTATGTCGAGGTCTGCATAAGACTGGCACATTGAAAAATGTATGCAGAGCTACGTCGAGCTATGTCGAGCTCTGCATAAGACTGGCGAATTGAAAATTGTATGCAGAGCTACGTCGAGCTATGTCGAGCGCAGAGCTGTGCATTGATGTGATAATTTCTAAGATTATGCAGACCTAAGGCGATTGCAGAGCTCTGCAATAAACTGGCACATTGAAAGTTGAATGCAGAGCTAGGTCGAGCTATGTCGAGCTCTGCATAAGTGTGGCACATTGAACTATTTATACAGAGCTACGTGGAGCTATGTCGAGCTCTGCATAAGACTGGCACATTGAAAGTAGAATGCAGAGCTACGTCGAGCTATGTCGAGCTCTGCATAAGACTGGCGAATTGAAAGTTGTTTGCAGAGCTAAGTCGAGCAAGGTCAAGCTCTGCAATTCGCTATGTCGAGCTCTGCTATGTCGAGCTCTACATAAGACTGGCACATTGAAAGTTGTTTGCAGAGCTACGCCGAGCTATGTCGAGCTCTGCATAAGACTGGCGAATTGAAAGTTGTATGCAGAGCTATGTCGAGCTAGGTCGAGCTCTGCAATTCGCTAGGTCGGGCTCTGCTATGTCGAGCTCTGCATAAGACTGGCACGATGAAATTTGTATTCAGAGCTACGTCGATCTATGTCGAGCTCTGCATAAGACTGGAACATTGAAAGTTGTATGCAGAGCTACGTCGAGCTATGTCGAGCTCTGTATAAGACTGGCGAATTGAAAATTGTACGCAGAGCTACGTCGAGCTATGTCGAGCACAGAGCTGTGCATTGATGTGCTGATTTCTAAGATTATGCAGACCTAAGGCGATTACAGAGCTCTGCACTAAACTGGCACATTGAAAGTTGTATGCAGAGCTACGTCGAGCTATGTTGAGCTCTGCATAAGTCTGGCACATTGAAATATTTATGTAGAGCTATGTCGAGCTATGTCGAGCTCTGCATAAGACTGGCACATTGAAAGTAGTATGCAGTGCTATGTCGAGCTATGTCGAGCTCTGCATAAATCTGGCACATTGAAAATTTTATGCAGAGCTGTGTCGAGCTAGGTCGAGCTCTGCAATTCGCTAGGTCGAGCTCTGCTATGTCGAGCTCTGCGCTAACCTGGCACATTGAAAGTTGTATGCAGAGCTACGTCGAGCTATGTCGAGCTCTGCATAAGACTTGCGAATTTAAAATTGCATGCAAAGCTACGTCGAGCTATGTCGAGCGCAGAGCTGTGCATTGATGTGCTGATTTCTAAGATTATGCAGACCTAATGCGATTGCAGAGCTATGCACTAAACTGGCACATTGAAAGTTGTATGCAGAGCTATATCGAGCTAGGTCGAGCTCTTCAATTCGCTAGGTCGAGCTCTGCTATGTCGAGCTCTGCATAAGACTGGCACATTGAAAAATGTATGCAGGGCTACGTCGAGCTATGTCGAGCTCTGCATAAGACTGGCGAATTGAAAATTGTATGCAGAGCTACGTCGAGCTATGTCGAGCGCAGATCTGTGCATTGATGTGATGATTTCTAAGATTATGCAGACCTAAGGCGATTGCAGAGCTCTGAACTAAACTGGCACATTGAAAGTTGCATGCAGAGCTACGTCGAGCTATGTCGAGCTCTGCATAAGTATGGCACATTGAAATATTTATGCAGAGCTACGTCGAGCTATGTCGAGCTCGGGATAAGACTGGCACATTGAAAGTAGTATGCAGAGCTACGTCGAGCTATGTCGAGCTCTGCATAAGACTGGCGAATTGAAAGTTGTTTGCAGGGCTATGTCGAGCTAGGTCGAGCTCTGCAATACGCTAGGTCGAGCTCTGCTATGTCGAGCTCTGCATAAGACTGGCACATTGAAAGTTGTATGCAGATCTACGTCGATCTATGTCGAGCTCTGCATAAGAATGGCACATTGAAAGTTGTATGCAGAGCTACGTCGAGCTATATCGAGCTCTGCATAAGTATGACACATTGGAATATTTATGCAGAGCTACGTCGAGCTATGTCGAGCTCTGCATAAGACTGGTACATTGAAAGTAGTATGCAGAGCTACGTCGACCTATGTCGAGCTCTGCATAAGACTGGCGAATTGAAAGTTGTTTGCAGAGCTATGTCGACCTAGGTCGAGCTCTGCATAAGTCTGGCACATTGAAAGTTGTATGCAGAGCTATGAAGAGTTACGTTGAGCTGTGTCGAGCTCTGCATAAGACTGGCACATTGAAAGTATTATGCAGAGCTGTGTCGAGCTAGGTCGAGCTCTGCAATTCGCTAGGTCGAGCTCTGCTATGTCGAGGTCTGCATAAGACTGGCACATTGAAAAATGTATGCAGAGCTACGTCGAGCTATGTCGAGCTCTGCATAAGACTGGCGAATTGAAAATTGTATGCAGAGCTACGCGAGCTATGTCGAGCGCAGAGCTGTGCATTGATGTGATGATTTCTAAGATTATGCAGACCTAAGGCGATTGCAGAGCTCTGCACTAAACTGGCACATTGAAAGTTGTATGCAGAGCTACGTCGAGCTATGTCGATCTCTGCATAAGTATGGCAGATTGAAATATTTATGCAGAGCTACGTGGAGCTATGTCGAGCTCTGCATAAGACTGGCACATTGAAAGTAGTATGCAGAGCTACGTCGAGCTATGTCGAGCTCTGCATAAGACTGGCGAATTGAAAGTTGTATGCAGAGCTACGTCGATCTTTGTCGAGCTGTGCAATATTATGGCACATTGAAAGATTTATGCAGAGCTACGTCGAGCTATGTCGAGCTCTGCATAAGTATGGCACATTGAAATATTTACGCAGAGCTACGTCGAGTTATGTCGAGCTCTGCATAAGACTGGTACATTGAAAGTAGTATGCAGATCTACGTCGAGCTATGTCGAGCTCTGCATAAGACTGGCGAATTGAAAGTTGTTTGCAGAGCTATGTCGAGCTAGGTCGAGCTCTGCATTAGTCTGGCACATTGAAAGATGTATGCAGAGCTATGCAGAGTTACGTCGAGCTATCTCGAGCTCTGCATAAGACTGGCACATTGAAAGTTTTATGCAGAGCTGTGTCGAGCTAGGTCGAGCTCTGCAATTCGTTAGGTCGAGCTCTGCATTAGACTGGCGAATTGAAATTTTTATGCAGAGCTACGTCGAGCTATGTCGAGTGCAGGGCTGTGCAATGATGTGCTGATCTCAAAGTTTATGCAGACCATAGCCGATTGCTGTGCATACGACTGGCGAATTGAAAATTGTATGCAGAGCTACGTCGAGCTATGTCGAGCGCCAAGTGCAGAAGACTGGCACATTGAATATTGTATGCAGAGCTACGTCGCGCTATGTCGAGCTATGCATAAGTCCGGCAGATTGAAAGGTGTATGCAGAGCTACGTCGAGCTATGTCGAGCTCTGCAGAAGACTGTCACATTGAAAGTTGAATGCAGAGCTACGTCGAGCTCTGCATAAGACTGGCGAATTGACTGTTGTATGTAGAGCAATGTCGAGCTCTGCATAAGAATGGCACATTGAAAGTTGTATGCAGAGCTACGACGAGCTATGTCGAGCTCTGCATAAGTATGACACATTGAAATATCTATGCAGAGCTACGTCGAGCTATATCGAGCTCTGCATGAGACTGGTACATTGAAAGTAGTATGAAGAGCTTCCTCGAGCTACGTCGAGCTCTGCATAAGACTGGCGAATTGAAAGTTGTTTGCAGAGCTTTGTCGAGCTAGGTCGAGCTCTGCATAAGTCTGGCACATTGAAAGTTGTATGCAGAGCTATGCAGAGCTACGTCGAGCTATGTCGAGCTCTGCATAAGACTGGCGAATTGAAAATTGTATGCAGAGCTACGTCGAGCTATGTCGAGCGCAGAGCTGTGCATAGATGTGATGATTTCTAAGATTATGCAGACCTAAGGCGATTGCAGAGCTCTGCACTAAACTGGCACATTGAAAGTTGCATGCAGAGCTACGACGAGCTATGTCGAGCTCTGCATAAGTATGGCACATTAAAATATTTATGCAGAGCTACGTCGAGCTATGTCGAGCTCTGCATAAGACTGGCACATTGAAAGTAGTATGCAGAGCTACGTCGAGCTATGTCGAGCTCTGCATAAGACTGGCGAATTGAAAGTTGTTTGCAGAGCTATGTCGAGCTAGGTCGAGCTCTGCAATACGCTAGGTCGAGCTCTGCTATGTCGAGCTCTGCTACGTCGAGCTCTGCATAAGACAGGCACATTGAAAGTTGTATGCAGAGCTACGTCGATCTATATCGAGCTCTGCATAAGAATGGCACATTGAATTTGTATGCAGAGCTACGTCGAGCTATGTCGAGCTCTGCATAAGTATGGCACATTGAAATATTTATGCAGAGCTACGTCGAGCTATGTCGAGCTCTGCATAAGACTGGCACATTGAAAGTAGTATGCAGAGCTACGTCGAGCTATGTCGAGCTCTGCATAAGACTTGCGAATTGAAAGTTGTTTGCAGAGCTATGTCGAGCTAGGTCGAGCTCTGCAATACGCTAGGTCGAGCTCTGCTATGTCGAGCTCTGCATAAGACTGGCACATTGAAAGTTGTTTGCAGAGCTACGTCGATCTATGTCGAGCTCTGCATAAGAATGGCACATTGAAAGTTGTATGCAGAGCTACGTCGAGCTCTGCATAAGTATGGCACATTGAAATATTTATGCAGAGCTACGTCGAGCTATGTCGAGCTCTGCATAAGACTGGTACATTGAAAGTAGTATGCAGAGCTTCGTCGAGCTCTGTCGAGCTCTGCATCAGACTGGCGAATTGAAAGTTGTTTGCAGAGCTATGTCGAGCTAGGTCAAGCTCTGCATAAGTCTGGCACATTGAAAAGTGTATGCAGAGCTACGTCGAGCTATGTCGAGCGCAGAGCTGTGCATTGATCTGATGATTTCTAAGATTATGCAGACCTAAGGCGATTGCCGAGCTCTGCACTAAACTGGCACATTGAAAGTTGTATACAGAGCTACGTCGAGCTATGTCGAGCTCTGCATAAGTATGGCACATTGAAATATCTATGCAGAGCTACGTCGAGCTATGTCGAGCTCTCCATAAGACTGGCACATTGAAAGTTGTATGCAGAGCTACGTCGAGCTATGTCGAGCTCTGCATAAGACTGGCGAATTGAATGTTGTTTGCAGAGCTATGTCGAGCTAGGTCGAGCTCTGCAATACGCTAGGTCGAGCTCTGCTATGTCGAGCTCTGCATAAGTCTGGCACATTGAAAGTTGTATGCAGAGCTACGTCGATCTATGTCGAGCTCTGCATAAGAATGGCACATTGAAAGTTGTATGCAGAGCTACGTCGAGCTATGTCGAGCTCTGCATAAGTATAGCACATTGAAATATTTATGCAGAGCTTCGTCGATTTATGTCGTGCTATGCATAAGACTGGTACATTGAAAGTAGTATGCAGAGCTACGTCGAGCTATGTCGAGCTCTGCAAAAGACTGGCGAATTGAAAGTTGTTTGCAGAGCTATGTCGAGCTAGGTCGAGCTCTGCATAAGTCTGGCACATTTAAAGTTGTATGCAGAGCTATGCAGAGTTACGTCGAGCTATGTCGAGCTCTGCATAAGACTGGCACATTATAAGTTTTATGCAGAGCTGTGTCGAGCTTGGTCGAGCTCTGCAATTCGCTAGGTCGAGGTCTGCTATGTCGAGGTCTGCATAAGACTGGCGAATTGAAAATTGTTTGCAGAGCTACGTCGAGCTATGTCGAGCGCAGAGCTGTGCATTGATGTGATGATTTCTAAGATTATGCAGACCTAAGGCGATTGCAGAGCTCTGCACTAAAGTGGCACATTGAAAGTTGTATGCAGAGCTACGTCGAGCTATGTCGAGCTCTGCATAAGTATGGCACATTGAAATATTTATGCAGAGCTACGTCGAGCTATGTCGAGCTCTGCATAAGACTGGCACATTGAAAGTAGTATGCAGAGCTACGTCGAGCTATGTCGAGCTCTGCATAAGACTGGCGAATTGAAAGTTGTTTGCAGAGCTATGTCGAGCTAGGTCGAGCTCTGCAATACGCTAGGTCGAGCTCTGCTATGTCGAGCTCTGCATAAGACTGGCACATTGAAAGTTGTATGCAGAGCTACGTCGATCTATGTCGAGCTCTGCATACGAATGGTACATTGAAAGTTGTATGCAGAGCTACGTCGAGCTATGTCGAGCTCTGCATAAGTATGACACAATGAAATATTTATGCAGAGCTACGTCGAGCTATGTCGAGCTCTGAAAAAGACTGGTACATTGAAAGTAGTATGCAGAGCTTCGTCGAGCTATGTCGAGCTCTGCATAAGACTGGCGAATTGAAAGTTGTTTGCAGAGCTATGTCGAGCTAGGTCGAGCTCTGCATAAGTCTGGCACATTGAAAGTTGTATGCAGAGCTATGCAGAGTTACGTCGAGCTATGTCGAGGTCTGCATAAGACTGGCACATTGAAAGTTTTATGCAGAGCTGTGTTGAGCAAGGTCGAGCTCTGCAATTCGCTAGGTCGAGCTCTGCTATGTCAAGGTCTGCATAAGTCTGGCACATTGAAAGTTGTATGCAGAGCTACGTCGATCTATGTCGAGCTCTGCATAAGAATGGCACATTGAAAATTGTATGCAGAGCTACGTCGAGCTATGTCGAGCTCTGCATAAGTATGGCACATTGAAAAATTTATGCAGAGCTACGTCGAGTTATGTCGTGCTCTGCATAAGACTGGTACATTGAAAGTAGTATGCAGAGCTACGTCGAGCTATGTCGAGCTCTGCATAAGACTGGCGAATTGAAAGTTGTTTGCAGAGCTATGTCGAGCTAGGTCGAGCTCTGCATTAGTCTGGCACATTGAAAGATGTATGCAGAGCTATGCAGAGTTACGTCGAGCTATCTCGAGCTCTGCATAAGACTGGCACATTGAAAGTTTTATGCAGAGCTGTGTCGAGCTTGGTCGAGATCTGCAATTCGCTAGGTCGAGCTCTGCTATGTCGAGGTCTGCATAAGACTGGCACATTGAAAAATGTATGCAGAGCTACGTCGAGCTATGTCGCGCTCTGCATAAGACTGGCGAATTGAAAATTGTATGCAGAGCTACGTCGAGCTATGTCGAGCGCAGAGCTGTGCATTGATGTGATGATTTCTAAGATTATGCAGACCTAAGGCGATTGCAGAGCTCTGCACTAAACTGTCACATTGAAAGTTGTATGCAGAGCTACGTCGATCTATGTCGAGCTCTGCATACGAATGGTACATTGAAAGTTGTATGCAGAGCTACGTCGAGCTATGTCGAGCTCTGCATAAGTATGACACAATGAAATATTTATGCAGAGCTACGTCGAGCTATGTCGAGCTCTGCAAAAGACTGGTACATTGAAAGTAGTATGCAGAGCTTCGTCGAGCTATGTCGAGCTCTGCATAAGACTGGCGAATTGAAAGTTGTTTGCAGAGCTATGTCGAGCTAGGTCGAGCTCTGCATAAGTCTGGCACATTGAAAGTTGTATGCAGAGCTATGCAGAGTTACGTCGAGCTATGTCGAGGTCTGCATAAGACTGGCACATTGAAAGTTTTATGCAGAGCTGTGTTGAGCAAGGTCGAGCTCTGCAATTCGCTAGGTCGAGCTCTGCTATGTCAAGGTCTGCATAAGTCTGGCACATTGAAAGTTGTATGCAGAGCTACGTCGATCTATGTCGAGCTCTGCATAAGAATGGCACATTGAAAATTGTATGCAGAGCTACGTCGAGCTATGTCGAGCTCTGCATAAGTATGGCACATTGAAAAATTTATGCAGAGCTACGTCGAGTTATGTCGTGCTCTGCATAAGACTGGTACATTGAAAGTAGTATGCAGAGCTACGTCGAGCTATGTCGAGCTCTGCATAAGACTGGCGAATTGAAAGTTGTTTGCAGAGCTATGTCGAGCTAGGTCGAGCTCTGCATTAGTCTGGCACATTGAAAGATGTATGCAGAGCTATGCAGAGTTACGTCGAGCTATCTCGAGCTCTGCATAAGACTGGCACATTGAAAGTTTTATGCAGAGCTGTGTCGAGCTTGGTCGAGATCTGCAATTCGCTAGGTCGAGCTCTGCTATGTCGAGGTCTGCATAAGACTGGCACATTGAAAAATGTATGCAGAGCTACGTCGAGCTATGTCGCGCTCTGCATAAGACTGGCGAATTGAAAATTGTATGCAGAGCTACGTCGAGCTATGTCGAGCGCAGAGCTGTGCATTGATGTGATGATTTCTAAGATTATGCAGACCTAAGGCGATTGCAGAGCTCTGCACTAAACTGGCACATTGAAAGTTGTATGCAGAGCTACGTCGAGCTATGTCGAGCTCTGCATAAGTATGACAGATTGAAATATTTATGCAGAGCTACGTCGAGCTATTCGAGCTCTGCATAAGACTGGCACATTGAAAGTAGTATGCAGAGCTACGTCGAGCTATGTCGAGCTCTGCATAAGACTTGCGAATTGAAAGTTGTTTGCAGAGCTATGTCGAGCTAGGTCGAGCTCTGCAATACGCTAGGTCGAGCTCTGCTATGTCGAGCTCTGCATAAGACTGGCACATTGAAAGTTGTATGCAGAGCTACGTCGATCTATGTCGAGCTCTGCATAAGAATGGCATATTGAAAGTTGTATGCAGAGCTACGTCGAGCTATATCGAGCTCTGCATAAGTATGACACATTGAAATATTTATGCAGAGCTACGTCGAGCTATGTCGAGCTCTGCATAAGACGGGTACATTGAAAGTAGTATGCAGAGCTACGTCGAGCTATGTCGAGCTCTGCATAAGACTGGCGAATTGAAAGTTGTTTGCAGAGCTATGTCGAGCTAGGTCGAGCTCTGCATAAGTCTGGCACATTGAAAGTTGTATGCAGAGCTATGCAGAGTTACGTCGAGCTGTGTCGAGCTCTGCATAAGACTGGCACATTGAAAGTTTTATGCAGAGCTGTGTCGAGCTAGGTGGAGCTCTGCAATTCGCTAGGTCGAGCTCTGCTATGTCGAGCTCTGCATAAGACTGGCACATTGAAAAATGTATGCAGAGCTACGTCGAGCTATGTCGAGCTCTGCATAAGACTGGCGAATTGAAAATTGTATGCAGAGCTACGTCGAGCTATGTCGAGCGCAGAGCTGTGCATTGATGTGATGATTTCTAAGATTATGCAGACCTAAGGCGATTGCAGAGCTCTGCACTAAACTGGCACATTGAAAGTTGTATGCAGAGCTACGTCGAACTATGTCGAGCTCTGCATAATTATGGCACATTGAAATATTTATGCAGAGCTACGTCGAGCTATGTCGAGCTCTGCATAAGACTGGCACATTGAAAGTAGTATGCATAGCTACGTCGAGCTATGACGAGCTCTGCATAAGAGTGGCGAATTGAAAGTTGTTTGCAGAGCTATGTCGAGCTAGGTCGAGCTCTGCAATACGCTAGGTCGAGCTCTGCTATGTCGAGCTCTGCATAAGAGTGGCACATTGAAAGTTGTATGCAGAGCTACGTCGATCTATGTCGAGCTCTGCATAAGAATGGCACATTGAAAGTTGTATGCAGAGCTACGTCGAGCTATATCGAGCTCTGCATATGTATGACACATTGAAATATTTATGCAGAGCTACGTCGAGCTATGTCGAGCTCTGCATAAGACTGGTACATTGAAAGTAGTATGCAGAGCTACGTCGAGCTATGTCGAGCTCTGCATAAGACTGGCGAATTGAAAGTTGTTTGCAGAGCTATGTCGAGCTAGGTCGAGCTCTGCATAAGTCTGGCACATTGAAAGTTGTATGCAGAGCTATGCAGAGTTACGTCGAGCTGTGTCGAGCTCTGCATAAGACTGGCACATTGAAAGTTTTATGCAGAGCTGTGTCGAGCTAGGTGGAGCTCTGCAATTCGCTAGGTCGAGCTCTGCTATGTCGAGGTCTGCATAAGACTGGCACATTGAAAAATGTATGCAGAGCTACGTCGAGCTATGTCGAGCTCTGCATAAGACTTGCGAATTGAAAGTTGTTTGCAGAGCTATGTCGAGCTAGGTCGAGCTCTGCAATACGCTAGGTCGAGCTCTTCTATGTCGAGCTCTGCATAAGACTGGCACATTGAAAGTTGTATGCAGAGCTTCGTCGATCTATGTCGAGCTCTGCATAAGAATGGCACATTGGAAGTTGTATGCAGAGCTACGTCGAGCTATGTCGAGCTCTGCATAAGTATGACACATTGAAATATTTATGCAGAGCTACGTCGAGCTATGTCGAGCTCTGCATAAGACTGGTACATTGAGAGTAGTATGCAGAGCTTCGTCGAGCTATTTCGAGCTCTGCATAAGACTTGCGAATTGAAAGTTGTTTGCAGAGCTATGTCGAGCTAGGTCGAGCTCTGCATAAGTCTGGCACATTGAAAGTTGTATGCAGAGCTATGCAGAGTTACGTCGAGCTATGTCGAGCTCTGCATAAGACTGGCACATTGAAAGTTTTATGCAGAGCTGTGTCGAGCTAGGTCGAGCTCTGCAATTCGCTAGGTCGAGCTCTGCTATGTCGAGGTCTGCATAAGACTGGCACATTGAAAAATGTATGCAGAGCTACGTCGAGCTATGTCGAGCTCTGCATAAGACTGGCGAATTGAAAATTGTTTGCAGAGCTACGTCGAGCTATGTCGAGCGCAGAGCTGTGCATTGATGTGATGATTTCTAAGATTATGCAGACCTAAGGCGATTGCAGAGCTCTGCACTAAACTGGCACATTGAAAGTTGCATGCAGAGCTACGTCGAGCTATGTCGAGCTCTGCAAAAGTATGGCACATTGAAATATTTATGCAGAGCTACGTCGAGCTATGTCGAGCTCTGAATAAGACTGGCACATTGAAAGTAGTATGCAGAGCTACGTCGAGCTATGTCGAGCTCTGCATAAGACTTGCGAATTGAAAGTTGTTTGCAGAGCTATGTCGAGCTAGGTCGAGCTCTGCAATACGCTAGGTCGAGCTCTGCAATACGCTAGGTCGAGCTCTGCTATGTCGAGCTCTGCATAAGACTGGCACATTCAAAGTTATATGCAGAGCTACGTCGATCTATGCCGAGCTCTGCATTAGAATGGCACATTGAAAGTTGTATGCAGAGCTACGTCGAGCTATGTCGAGCTCTGCATAAGTATGGCACATTGAAATATTTATGCAGAGCTACGTCGAGCTATGTCGAGCTCTGCATAAGACTGGTACATTGAAAGTAGTATGCAGAGCTACGTCGAGCTATGTCGAGCTCTGCATAAAACTTGCGAATTGAAAGTTGTTTGCAGAGCTATGTCGAGCTAGGTCGAGCTCTGCAATACGCTAGGTCGAGCTCTGCTATGTCAAGCTCTGCATCAGACTGGCACATTGAAAGTTGTATGCAGAGCTACGTCGATCTATGTTGAGCTCTGCATAAGAATGGCACATTGAAAGTTGTATGCAGAGCTACGTCGAGCTATATCGAGCTCTGCATAAGTATGACACATTGAAATATTTATGCAGAGCTACGTCGAGCTATGTCGAGCTCTGCATAAGACTGGTACATTGAAAGTAGTATGCAGAGCTACGTCGAGCTATGTCGAGCTCTGCATAAGACTGGCGAATTGAAAGTTGTTTGCAGAGCTATGTCGAGCTAGGTCGAGCTCTGCATAAGTCTGGCACATTGAAAGTTGTATGCAGAGCTATGCAGAGTTACGTCGAGCTGTGTCGAGCTCTGCATATGACTGGCACATTGAAAGTTTTATGCAGAGCTGTGTCGAGCTAGGTCGAGCTCTGCAATTCGCTAGGTCGAGCTCTGCTATGTCGAGCTCTGCATAAGACTGGCACATTGAAAAATGTATGCAGAGCTACGTCGAGCTATGTCCAGCTCTGCATATGACTGGCACATTGAAAAATGTATGCAGAGCTACGTCGAGCTATGTCGAGCGCAGAGCTGTGCATTGATGTGATGATTTCTAAGATTATGCAGACCTAAGGCGATTGCAGAGCTCTGCACTAAACTGGCACATTGAAAGTTGTATGCAGAGCTACGTCGAGCTATGTCGAGCTCTGCATAAGTATGGCAGATTGAAAGATTTATGCAGAGCTACGTCGAGCTATGTCGAGCTCTGCATAAGACTGGCACATTAAAAGTAGTATGCAGAGCTACGTCGAGCTATGTCGAGCTCTGCATAAGACTGGCGAATTGAAAGTTGTTTGCAGAGCTATGTCGAGCTAGGTCGAGCTCTGCAATACGCTAGGTCGAGCTCTGCTATGTCGAGCTCTGCATAAGACTGGCACATTGAAAGTTGTATGCAGAGCTACGTCGATCTATGTCGAGCTCTGCATAAGAATGGCACATTGAAAGTTGTATGCAGAGCTACGTCGTGCTATATCGAGCTCTGCATAAGTATGACACATTGAAGTATTTATGCAGAGCTACGTCGAGCTATGTCGAGCTCTGCATAAGACTGGTACATTGAAAGTAGTATGCAGAGCTACGTCGAGCTATGTCGTGCTCTGCATAAGACTGGCGAATTGAAAGTTGTTTGCAGAGCTATGTCGAGCTAGGTCGAGCTCTGCATAAGTCTGGCACATTGAAAGTTGTATGCAGAGCTATGCAGAGTTACGTCGAGCTGTGTCGAGCTCTGCATAAGACTGGCACATTGAAAGTTTTATGCAGAGCTGTGTCGAGCTAGGTCGAGCTCTGCAAATCGCTAGGTCGAGCTCTGCTATGTCGAGGTCTGCATAAGACTGGCACATTGAAAAATGTATGCAGAGCTACGTCGAGCTATGTCGAGCTCTGCATAAGACTGGCGAATTGAAAATTGTATGCAGAGCTACGTCGAGCTATGTCGAGCGCAGAGCTGTGCATTGATGTGATGATTTCTAAGATTATGCAAACCTAAGGCGATTGCAGAGCTCTGCACTAAACTGGCACATTGAAAGTTGGATGCAGAGCTACGTCGAGCTATGTCGAGCTCTGCATAAGTATGGCAGATTGAAATATTTATGCAGAACTACGTCGAGCTATGTCGAGCTCTGCATAAGACTGGCACATTGAAAGTAGTATGCAGAGCTACGTCGAGCTATGTCGAGCTCTGCATAAGACTGGCGAATTGAAAATTGTTTGTAGAGCTATGTCGAGCTAGGTCGAGCTCTGCAATACGCTAGGTCGAGCTCTGCTATGTCGAGCTCTGCATCAGACTGGCACATTGAAAGTTGTATGCAGAGCTACGTCGATCTATGTCGAGCTCTGCATAAGAATGGCACATTGAAAGTTGTATGCAGAGCTACGTCGAGCTATGTCGAGCTCTGCATAAGTATGACACATTGAAATATTTATGCAGAGCTACGTCGAGCTATGTCGAGCTCTGCATAAGACTGGTACATTGAAAGTAGTATGCAGAGCTTCGTCGAGCTATGTCCAGCTCTGCATAAGACTGGCGAATTGAAAGTTGTTTGCAGAGCTATGTCGAGCTAGGTCGAGTTCTGCATAAGACTGGCACATTGAAAGTTTTATGCAGAGCTGTGTCGAGCTAGGTGGAGCTCTGCAATTCGCTAGGTCGAGCTCTGCTATGTCGAGGTCTGCATAAGACTGGCACATTGAAAAATGTATGCAGAGCTACGTCGAGCTATGTCGAGCTCTGCATAAGACTGGCGAATTGAAAATTGTATGCAGAGCTACGTCGAGCGATGTCGAGCGCAGAGCTGTGCATTGATGTGATGATTTCTAAGATTATGCAGACCTAAGGCGATTGCAGAGCTCTGCACTAAATTGGCACATTGAAAGTTGCATGCAGAGCTACGTCGAGCTATGTCGAGCTCTGCATAAGTATGGCACATTGAAATATTTATGCAGAGCTACGTCGAGCTATGTCGAGCTCTGCATAAGACTGGCACATTGAAAGTAGTATGCAGAGCTACGTCGAGCTATGTCGAGCTCTGCATAAGACTTGCGAATTGAAAGTTGTTTGCAGAGCTATGTCGAGCTAGGTCGAGCTCTGCAATACGCTAGGTCGAGCTCTGCTAGGTCGAGCTCTGCTATGTCGAGCTCTGCATAAGACTGGCACATTGAAAGTTGTATGCCGAGCTACGTCGATCTATGTCGAGCTCTGCATAAGAATGGCACATTGAAAGTTGTATGCAGAGCTACGTCGAGCTATGTCGAGCTCTGCATAAGTATGGCTTATTGAAATATTTATGCAGAGCTACGTCGAGCTATGTCGAGCTCTGCATAAAACTGCCGAATTGAAAGTTTATGCAGAGCTATGTCGAGCTAGGTCGAGCTCTGGGTTAGACTTAACAGGAATCCTGTTACATTAAGGGAATCCTGTTAAGTGTTATGCAGAGCTGAATGCAGATGGGCGATTGCAGAGCCAACTTCACACAACTCCAAGTTTGTCACCTAGATCAAGAAGAAAATAATATACCCGCTTTATTGTAGTTATAGTTGTTGTTGTTGTTAAAAGCGGGTATAATCAACGCTTGAAACGTTTTCAATGTTGTTCAAACGTTGGTTCAATATTGAGTTTTTGATGGCATGGTACTTTCAGAATATTGCTCATTCGAACAAACATCCAGGAGCGTTTCATTAAGGGGAATGGTGACACCTTCAGGGGAGGCAACTCATGCAGAAGTATTTTTGTCTCTCGTGACAATAGGGGTCATCTCTTTAAGAAAAGAATGTACTCCTAAGGAGCAAATTCTTCCCTTTAAGAGTAGACCCCTTTTTTCCGTGGGACAGAGCTTCTAGAAAAGCGAACAAGAAGTCCCGAAAGTTGTCTGCCAGTGCAAAAATGCCGGAAAAACTGCCAGGTGTCCCCGTTTCCCTTAAATGATTGTCTAACTTACGTTTTGCGAATCATTTCTCTCATGATGCCCCATAAATGACAAATTAGCCATTCACTTCTTTATACGTATTTATTGTAAACCACCAGACGTGACAAGCGTTGACGTTATTTTTGTCACAGAATATAAACATAGTATGCCCATAAGAGACATATGTAATTCGCCAATGAGTGCTCATCATGGAACAAACTGACACTGTGTGTGACCTTCACAAGCAAAATATATGGGTAGCAGATGTCCCAGAAAAATAAGGTCTTAATCAGTACAATATATATGTCATAGGCACACTTGTACTGCCTTGCGGTACAAGTCGACTTTCATAGCGACGCGGAAGAGTGTTGGGCTGTCGATATGGCGTACCGGATACGATTCCCGGCCGGGTAAAGGTAACAGAATTTTTTTCACCAGTTACCTTTGGCACCCACCGTAAATAACCCGCGTGTGAATTAGAACTCCTTCAAGTGATAATCATTTCACGTGATTCTCGGACTCCAAGAAATTCGAGGACGAATTTCAATGTGGAGGGGGAGAATGTCACAGAGTATAGGTATATAGCACACATGTACTGCTTACGGTACAAGCCCGCTTTTATAGCGACGTGGTAGAGTGTTGTCCTGTCTATCAGGCGGACCGGGTTCGATCCCCGGCCGGGAAAAGGTGAAAGGATTTTTTTCACCTGTTACAAATAGATGTTGAACTGGCGTCTTCGGACTTATTTCAGAATATTTTCTATGATCAAATTCAATCCGCTTGTTACTAGGTCAACGTACAGTCAAACCTGTCATAGTCGACACCTCTATTTACTTGTCTTGAGCAAACATGCATTTAGTTTCCGAAAAAAATGCAAATACATTAATATTTACCAGTATTAAGCAAGCACTTGTCTTAAGCAATGACATTATGATAATCACTAGAGTGCTTGCTTAACACAGGTTGGACTGTTCAAAAGACATAGTCCTTTTCTTTTCAACACCAACGACCCATGCAGCAACAGTTTTACTGTGAAAATCAAACATATGTAACTGGTGTCATTGTGGCATCAGAGATGATGTCACAATTTCTCTTTTCCGTATCTCCCTATCTTGTCAGACATGGATCGGCAGAGCCTAACGAGGCAACTAATAGTGCTAGATGTATGATTTCTTGCATGAAACGCACCCCCACCCCAAGTTCTCAGCTACACGTCGGCGAGTACCAAAGGATCTGGTAAGACTGCGCATAAACGCAGGCTTGCCCGAACCTTTGCTGATCGCCTGACGTCTTCATAAGAAGTCTAGAAATCACTTAAGAAATGAAATTTATTTTTCTGCAGTTCATGGAAGTATGAACGCAGTGGGTCCATGAAAAGTAAATGAACCCGAAGGGGTTCATGTAAACTTTGCTTGCAACCCATTGTCGTTCATAATTTCATGAAAAGCAGAAAAATTAAGTTTATTTTTTATATTTACATTATTTGCCCCTCATCACTAATTGTTTTCTATAGGTTTACATAAGACTTTACACTGGAAATGTTAATATATTCTAATGAATGGGCAGGAAGGACAATTTCAGAATACGTCACTCTGGCTTACACTAAACCATTTGGCCACATGGCTTTTGTATTTGTTTGTTTGATTTGAAGTTTAAAGTCCCCGTTTACACTATGCAGGTCATTTTGGAGACGTTGCTTCCAATTTTGTGAGACTTTTACCCTACATTCAGATGAAATGACATCTCAAGTCCTGCCGTCAATGAAACCAATAGGGTTTATAAGCAAGGACGGTCCGACTTGCATCACATTGCCCGGGCAGGCTGAGGCCAAATTGGCCGAAACTAGCTAGTCTGGCCCAGAAAACATGTACACTCCATATTTTCCAGTTCTGTGGTGTATTCCTTGCTTCCAAAGGATAACCGTTTCTAGAACTTAGACCCTCTAAGCGGTTTACAAGTACACATGTGCTGTCGGTTCCAGTTCTTTCATTTTTCCAAAACGGTAAAATTTTCTAGTGAAAATTTGCGATGTTGTTCTTATTTTTACTCAAAACTTAAGTAAAGGGTGCTCGTTAGAACCGCTATCGAGTGCCCACAAATTATGTCTTGGAGCATAAATAGGAAAATTAACTTCTTGCACACCAGACCAGGAAATCCGTGATTTTACCCTGGGATAGAAATTTATGTTCTGACCCTGGTGTTCTTACCCAAAATCGAATATTCTAACGTGTTTGATAAATACACTGGTTGAATACGACCCAGGATGCGCCGTCGTTAAGGTTGACGTCATGCACGCTACGTGACGTCACTAAACATTCATGTAGTGTCATCACAATATGGCGGACGTCGGTAACCGAAGTGACTGCAGCATTAAAAATCCGCGCTAAGAAATGGAAGGTATGCAAGAAAAAGAATCCAATATGGGTATGAGGGGTGGATAGAAAAATCCGTCCCTCGGGATCACTGTCCGGCATCACTCGGCAAGCCTCGTGATGCCGGACAGTGTCCCTCGGGACGGATTTTTCCATCCACCCCTCACACCCATATAAGATTCTTATAATATACCCCCTGTAAACCCCAGATTTCTCTATATAATATGGGGCTTAGAGATGGTTTTTTTTTCAAGGACTTGTTAACCTAATCCTTAATCCACTGAAACGATACCTTTGCAAACAGTGTAGATGAGAATTAGAACGCTTCTGAAGAAGCCATGTGATCTGTTTGTCATTTAGTTTGTGAATTAGATGAATACATTTCATCAAGTTATAGTCAGAAATGGGTAGGGCAAAAAAAAATATTCAACAGGATAAGGGTTAAGGCATACAATGACAAAAGAAACTAACCGACTATTGCGATCAGACAAGGATCAGCAGAGCCTGCGCAGGCAACTACTAGGGCTAGATGCACAATTCCTTGCATGATGCACCCTCAAGGTCTCTGCTACACGTCTACAAGGCGTCTCGTCAGATCCCTTGCTGGTCGCCTACACAAAAACGATCCAAACATGTTTGTCTTTGAGTGTGTGTATCGCTTATATTATTTTGTTTTGGATAGCCATTTGGCCATTTTGTGGAAAAGTAACTGTCCTTTTGGCTTTCCGCTATTTTTGTTTCCATTAGGGTGTAGTTGTTCTTGTCTGTGTTTCTTTCCCTTTGGTGTCTCTGATGGGAGATGTGGGTTAATTGTATCGATTCCTGATCATTGCCTTCACTTCTATTTTGCAGCTTGACACCCAATGGACAACGGTCGCCTTTAATGGGTCATGCCCCAGAAGACGGTCAATAAGATTTTTTGATTGTTTATTTTGGTTTTACGACCCTTTCAAGATTATTTCACTTACATTGAGTCGATAGTTAAACAGAGGTGGGCGATAACCGGAATACCCGGAATAAACCCAACCGACCTTCCGTTGCAGAACTTGGCGTCTCACATGTGACCATAGCCAGGCTCGAACCACAGCGGTTGAAGACCTGATGATTTAGAGTCAGCGCTCTTATCCATTAGGCCACGAAGGCCCGTATAATATCAAGGTAAGCACTCTCTAAACCCATAGGATGCCAATCCCGATAATTTTCGTCTGCTTTGTCGTCTGCCCGTTACTTAAAAAGTCATTTTTGCAAACAGTGTGGGCCCAGATCAGACTGCTCCTTTAGGAGCAGTCTAATCTGGGCCAACACTGTATACCTGTAAGCAAAATGTTTTTAAAACATTTGGAAAAAAAAATCAGCAGACGACATAAGTACAACAGAACTTCGATGGCTCGAACAACGATGGCTCGTTTACCATGGCTGAGTCGAACCCGTTCTTGACGCCCTAGGGAAATCCTTTACATAAGAAATAGTGTGGATAATTAAGGAGATTTTAGGCTTTTATCTTGCAAATGTATGCGGTGTATTTCATTAGAATCGCCTCGATGAGGCGATTCTAATGAATACACACAACATACATTTTCATAAAAGAACACTGAAAAGATGCCCAAAAGTATCTCGGTTTGCCTCCTGGCAGTAATCTCAGTGGCTCGAACTACCCCTATCTCGAACAGATTTTCGAGGTCCCAAAGGGGTTCGAGCCATTGAAGTTCGACTGTAGATGACATTTTCAGATGCAACTTTTTTCTCGGCGTCTTAAGGGTCCAACCATCAACCAAAAACCAAAATACTTGCTACAACGAGCTGCATGATGCTACGCAGGACTGAAACTGGCCGCACACGAGTACTGGTAAAGAGCTTAGAAGATCAAAAATGACAGTAAAGGCAATGATCAGGAATCGATACAGATAACCCACAGCTCCCATCAAAGACATCAAAGGGAAAGAAACACAAACATGAAATAACTAGATCCTAATGGAAACACCAATAGCGGAAAGACAAAAGGATAGTTAAATGTACTATCCCACGAAATGGCCAATTGGCTATCCAAAACAAAAATATAAGCGAAACGCACACTCAAAGACACACCTGTCTTTGTATAGGCGAACAGCAAGGGATCTGACGAGACGCCTTTGCTAATTGTAAAAAAAATTATATATATATAAGCGATACACACACTCAACGACAAACCATAATAAAAGTAAACCGCGACAGAAGAACCGTCTTGGACAGGTCTGTGAAACGAATTCCACTGGGGCTTAACTCGATTTTAAATCGATTTTAAAATCGATTTTAAGCCTGCCTACGCAAAAATGCTGCGAGTCCATGCATATCAACCCTACTGGTTTCAATGGGCGGCAGATTTTTAGATGCCCTTTTATCTCGTTGTTGAGTAACAGTCCCACTCAACTGGAAGCAACGTCTCCAAAATGACCTAAATAGTGTTGACGGGGAGGTTAAACCTCAAATCAAACAACAAACAAAACTTACTACAATGAAAAATAAACCCAGTGTAACCTTAAAACAGAAAAAAAGAAAACCGCAATGGAATTAATAATTTTGCCTCAGGGCGTCAAGTCACCATCTATCATGCGTTTGATAGGAAACCTCGGAGGTCACGAAAATCATATATAAAAGTGTTGAATTGTTTGTCAGACACACTCCGGAGTCAGACGCACAAACAAATAGTGCATGGGTTAGAAAAATCACAGATATCAACATGAATTATTTTAAGTTATCAAGTGGATTTTTAATGTGCATTCTTTGGACGTGTTTGCGTACAGTAAACGGCGCGAGGAACCAGCAAAAGAAACCTGGTATGTTTCTGCGGCATCACGAAAACGCGCCTTTATAATTTTGACCCCCTTGAACCCCACTTTTATATAGTAAAACTGAGTTTACAGGGGGTAAACCTAATATTTCGTATATCTGCTCTAAAATATAGAATGCGGGTACTCGTTAGAACCGCCTCGATGAAGCGGTTCTAACGAGTACCCACATTCTTTATTTTGAGCAGAAATAAGAAAAATATCACCTAATTCAGCATAAATCCTTCGCTTTTTGGGTGGTAAAATTTACAATGTATTTGTATAGGCGTGTTTTCGTGATAGTTGTTTTGTTTGATTTGAGTTTTAACCTCCCCGTCAACACAGTATGGATCATTTTGGAGATGTTGCTTCCAATTTTGTGGAACTTTTATCCGACATTGACATGAAATGACATCTCAAGCCCTGTCGCCTAATGAAACCAATATGGTTCTTTTGTGGCGGTTTATTTTTGTTATGGTTTGTCTTTGGGTGTTTGTGTCGCTTATATTATTGTATTTGCCATTTTGTGGGAAAGTAACAGTCCTTTTGGCTTTCCGCTATTGATGTTTCCATTAGGTCTGTTGTTTCATGTTTGTGTTTCTTTCCCTTTGGTGTCTGTGGGTTGATTCCTGATCATTGCCGCCACTTCTCTGACTCACACCTTTTTGTCTTGGCAGACTTAGATCCTCTAAACGATTTACCAGTACTCCTTCGCGGTTTCAGCTCTGCGTGGAAGCATCATACAGCCCATCTGTTTCTTCGAGCCCCGTTAGGCGGGGGGCGTTTCATAACGGTAATTGTATTGCAGTAATACACCACAGGTCATAGAAATCTTCCGTACCTTTACACTGCTAAGTCGAAAGCGCTTCAGACGGCATGGATATCAGGAGGTCGCGGATTCAATACCTGCCGGGTCGGCAAAATTCTTCCGGAGAGTTTAATCGTAATTTTTGATCCCCCGACCGAATAGGTTCGGGGATATAGCGATCAGCCTGGCGTCTGTCCGCCCGCCCGTCCGTAGGCAAAACCTTGTGATTGCCATAACTTCAATACCCTTTGAGATATATTGATGGTACTTGAACACAAGGTTGAGAAGGCGTGTCATGCGCAAGAACCACCATTCTGGATACCATGGTATTTGAGTTATCTCCCTTGCCTTATTTGCTTGTGATTACATTGTGGTCGCTGTAACTCCAATGCCATTTGAGATATATTGGTGGTACTTGTTAAAATTATACATGGTGTTGAGTAGGCGTGTCATGCGCAAGAACCACAACTGTAGGTGCAATGGTATTTGAATTATCTCCCCTGACAGTATTTCCTTGTAATCACCTTGTGATCGTTGTAACTTCGAGACACTTTGAGATATATTGATGATACTTGGTACAATTATACATGATGTTGAGTAGGCGTGTCTTGCTCAAGAACCACAACTCTAGGTGCCACTATATTTGAATATCTCCCCTGACAGTATTTCCTAGAGATCACCTTGTTAACGCTTTAACGCCAGTACCCTTTGAGATATATTGATGGTACTTGTTGTCACGCGCAAGAACCACAACTCAAGGTGACATGGTATTTGAGTTGTCTCCATTGACAATTATTCCTTGTGATCACTTTGTGATCGCGATAACTCCAGTACTATTCGAGATTTATCATATGACGTCGCGTCTGATAGTCTTATAACGCCATGTAATAAATTCGATAATCCACTAGTGGATTAAATATGCAAATTAGTTAGATACGTCCCGCAACGTTACATGTACACGACGTCGCGTTTACTAATGACGATATATTAACATTTTTGTCAACAAATCATGAAAAATGCGTTTTTGATGTCATATGATAAAAAGAATCTTGCATTCGTGTCCATGTATTATTGAATTTATTAAACTCGTTGAGGAAAAGGGATAAAATGCTCGACAAAGCCTCGCATTTTATCCCTTTTCCTCAACTCGTTGAATAAATTCAATAATACATGAACACTCATGTAAGATCTTCTATATATTGATGATACTTGCTACATTTGTGCATGAGGTTGAGTAGGTATGTCATGCTCAAGAGCCACAACTCTTGGTATCATGGTATCATGGTATCCTCTGACACTATTTCATCTTGTTCGTCGTAACAAAAATACCCTTTGCGATGTATTGCTGATACTTGGTACAATTATACATGAGGTTGAGTAAACATGTCCTGCGCAAGAACCACAACTCAAGGTGCCATGCTATTAGAGTTATCTGCCCTGACATTATTTCTTTGTGATCGCCATAACTCCAATACTCTTTGAGATACATGTTTATTGATCGTACCTGGTACACTTATACATGAGGTTGAGTAGACATATCATGTGCAAGAATCACAACCATGAGGTTTCATTGTGTTTGAGTTATTCCTCTGACAGTCTTTCCTTGTGATCACCTTGTGATTGCAGTAACTCCAATACGCTTTGAAATATATTGACAGCACTTTGTTCATGTTTACACTAGATTGAAAAGGCCTATAATGCGTAAGAACCGTGCCAATTTGAGTTATCTCTCTTGACAATATTTCCTTGTGATCACCTTCTGATTGCCGTAACTCTAATACGCTTTAACCCTTATCCTGCTGAATATTCATTTAAGCCACACCCATTTCTGACTTTTAACCAATCAAATAACCTTATGTAATTTATTCCTATAAATTCATAAAGTTAATGTTAAACAGTGTAGATCCTGATCAGATGGCTTCTCCAGAAGCCATCTGATCTGGATCTACACTGTTTACAAAGATAGGGGTTGTCGTGAACAGCAAGATAAGAGTTAAGATATATTGATCGTACTTGGTATAGTTATACATGCCGTTGTAGGGTCAGTGTGTTTTGCTTAAAACCACAACTCTAGGTGCCATGGTATTTGAGTTATCTTCCTTGTGATAACCTTGTGACCGCAGTAACTCCAGTACCCTTTGAGATATATTGGCGGTACCTTTTACATTTATATATTGGATTGAGTAGGCGCGTTAATCGTAAGAACCACACGTTGAAATAAGAATGATATTACAAAAATACGCCTATTCACATTACGAAAACACGCCTATATAATTTTGACCCCCTTGAACCTCACTTTTATATAGTAAAACTGGGGATTCCGGGGGTATACCTTATTTTTTCTTATTTCTGCCTTAAAATATAGGTTGTGGGTACTCGCTAGAACGATGAGGCGGTTCTAACGAGTGCACACAATCTTTATTTGGAGCAGAAATAAGAAAAATATCACAATTTTTCATCATAAAAGTTTCATATTTTTCGGCGATAAAGGTGGCAATGCATTTGTATAGGCGTGTTTGCGTAATGAATACATTGTAAACTTTACCGCCGAAAAATACGAAAATTTTAAGGTGAAAAATTTTGATATGTTTTTGTTCTTATTTCTGCTCTGAAATATAGATTTTGGGTACTCGTTAGAACCGCCTCGACTGCTCAAAATATAGATTGTGGGTACACGTTAGAACCGCATCATCTATATTTTAGAGCAGAAATAAGAACAATAAGGTTATCTTATCCCTGTAAAGCCCAGTTTTACTATATAAAAGTGGGGTTCAAGGGGGTCATAATTATATAGGTGTGTTTTCGTGCTGGTTCTCATGAATACAAAATCAGGTAATTAAAGAAGCAAAGGGCCAATACGTCTATTGTCTGAGTATTGTTTATTTGTATTGGAGTTTAACGGCCCAGTCAACACTATTTTATGTCATTTTTGAGCCGGTCAGTTTACCTGTCCACAATTTTCCTTGGCAGGCTTATACGCGAGCGGTTAACCAGCACAGTGCACATTCTTTCGCCAGAAACTGACAACCGCCCTTCTTGAATCAGCGGAAGGGAGATAATGACCGTAGAAAAGATTTCATGATCACCCCCCACGAAAGAATGTTGCCGACCCCGGATAGTATCGAACCTGATCATCTGTCAGACGCGCATCCGACTGAGCTACCGAGGCCGGCGTTTGTCTGAGTATGCCTCTTCAGTATACCAGTACTCGGTACAGAAATCTCCCTAATGTTTAGAAAATGTCCTTAATACCATTTGGGCATTGTAGAGTAGAGGGTAATGAGCATGAATCGATACAATTAACCAACACCTCCCATTAGAGACACGAAAGGGGAAGAAACACAAACACGAAACAACCAGACCCAAATTGAAACTTCAATAGTGAAAAGCTAAGAGGACAGCTGCTTCCACAAAATGGCTAAATTGGCTATCAAAAACAAGAAACATAAGCGATACACACACTCAAAGACAAACCATAACAAAAATAAACCGCGACAGAAGAACCGCCTTAGAATTTCACTTGGCGTTTACGCGGCCGCAATCCTCGCCCTTACTTCTAGACTTGCTAGAATCACGCTTTTCAGTGTTTGCAAAAATTGCTCTGATGTAGTCTTGGTCTATTTTGTTGAACAGAAAAAATTCGCAGAAATAATTTTGAACAAGTTTCACTATTTGGTAGTATGATTTTCCAGCGCATGTTTTGAAGATGGAAAATGTTATCTGCTAAACCGTTACAAAAATACGCCTATTCAAATACACTGCATTTTACCACCAAAAATGAAATTTTTTCAGATAAAAATTGTGATTATTTTCTTATTTCTGCTCAAAATTTAGCTCGTGTGTACACGTTAGAACCACCTCTCTGAGGCGGTTCTGACGAGTACCCACAACCTATATTTTGAACAGAATTTAGAAAAAATAAGGTTTACAGGGATATGGTTTACCCCTGTAAACCACAATTTTACGGTATAAAAGTGGGGTTCAAGGTGGTCAAAATTATATAGGCGTGTTTTCGTGAAGTTTGCTCGTAGGGTCAGGTAAGGTGACCGACTCGATATGACTTGAATAGTGATTGATTGGCCGTTTTACACCTTAACAAACAAGCCAACGTTTAATGGAAAATCAGTTTATTTTATACATAGCAGTGAAATCATGCAATGCATATCTGAAACAAATAAAAGTGATATTTTCACAGTGTGAAAATATAAATGATATTTTCACAGTGTGAAAAATAACATGACCGCGTTATTTCACAGAAGCATACAGGACTACTTTTCTCGGCAAAATTCATATTAATATCAATAAATTAATTCTGTAAATTTCCTTGAAAATCACTCTTTGTACTGTAAAAATGCTGTATTTAAAATGGCGATATGTTTATGTTTTGAAACTGACAGTTGTGACGTCATAGCCAAGTCAAAAATTGTGACGTAAGATCCGATTGATCAATTACAGTAAGTGTCCTAAAATATTATAAAATAAAAAGAGAATTTACTTTTGTTCGATAAATATCAAATACACTCGCACTCGTGAAAATTCTGACATTTTCAACATATTTCATCTCGTGTGTTGAAAACATCAGAAGTTTCACTCGTGCTTCGCACTCGTGAAAATTCTGACATTTTCAACACACTCGATGAAATATTTTTGGTATTCATCTCAAAAAAGTAAATATCCTCTATTTACCAAAGAGTTAAATAGAAACGAAGCAAACGCAACAATCTGCTCATGCCTGTGAATCCTTTTGAATGAAACAAAAATATCTTGTGAATGAAAACAAAGGAATTTCAGTAAAAAGTTTATTACAGAGGATCTGTCACGAAAACATTCCCATAAAACTAAAATAAGCAATAAAAGACTAACCCTGTTGTCACTATATCAACACACCTTTTTCATAATTCAGTGTCTTTTGATTATAACTGATCTTATGATGCACGACTAGCTGGTGCAGTAAATACAATTTCAATAAAACATGCAATTTCAGGTTTAAAACTAAAATTTGTAGAACGCAGCGTCTGATTAGGATCTACACTGTTTGCTCAAAGTACAGGATTTTAAATGTTAAACAAAACTGACTCATTTCAGTCCAGAACCTCTTTCCCAGTGTACACTTAAAGACAATCTGTCAGAGTTGCTTCATTTTATGACGGCTTACACAGACCATACGCTAAAGGCAGAGGAAATAATCAGAATTCAGAATTGTTACTTAGAAAACAGAGTGAGGGAGTGTGTTTGAGTTTTACGCCCACCAACAGCTAAGGTCATATGGAGACGGGCCTCGGTTTAAAGATCATCCGAAAGTCTGGAGAAGCCCGGATCGATCCTTCGACCTCTGGTTTACAAGGCGAGTAGCATAACCACAACACCACGGAGGCTTCTAAAGAGAGCGAAGAAGAAGAGAGCATACAGACAAAGAAAAAGAGGCATCTTTTCACATGGCAAAAACATACATCACGAAAACCCGCCTATATAATTCTGACCCCATTGACGCCCACTTTTATATTGCAAAACTGGGGTTTACAGGGATAAACATTATTTTTCTTATTTCTGCTCTAATATATAGTTTGTGGATCGTTAGAACCGCCTCGATCCATTACGAAAACACGCCTATACAAATACATTGTAAATTTTACAACCACAAATATGAACATTTTTCAGATGAAAAATTGTGATATTTTTTCTTATTTCTGCTCAAAATATAGAGTGTGGGTTCACGTTAGAACTGCCTCATCGAGGCGGTTCTAACGAGTACCCACAATCTATATTTTAGAGCAGAAATAAGGAAAATATCAAACATCTGAAAATGTTCATATTTTTGGTGGTAAAATTTACAATGTATTTGTATAGGCGTGTTTTCGTAATGGATCGAGGCGGTTCCCAGTTTTTTCTATATACAAGAAAAACGCCAAATGGCATTATGGACGGGTTTTTCAGGGTTAACCAAAAGGTAAACCGGGACGCGGACGCCCGACCGAAGCCCGCCCGCCCGCCTGCCCGCCCGCGCGGACATCGCTATTCTAAAGCTTGAAAAATCCGTCCAAAAAGTGAGGTTCAACGGGGTCAAAACCATATAGGCGTACTTTCGTGATGGTACGTGTTATTACTGTAGCATTAAGAGAATCAACATTGTGGCCGATCTTGTTTCTAACTACAGTTAAACTTCGATAACTCGAACACAAATAGCTTTTTTATCATCTCTAATTCGAACTGTTTCTGAAGACCCTAGAGAATTTTCCCATCGCCCTAGATAAATGAATATATCCATATAATTGGAACAAAAATTTGCCTTTATCTTGAGAATGAAGATTGTGTGTTCGCATTACGAAAAGGCGCCTATCCAAATACATTATACATTTTACCGCCGAAAAAGCGAAAATTTTAAGATGAACAATTGTGATTTCTGCTCAAAATATAGATTGTGGGTACTCGTTAGAACCGCCTCATCGGTTTATAAGAAAAATAATGTCTACCTCTGTAAACTTCAGTTTGCTATATAAAATGGGGTTCAATTTGTTTGTTTGTTTGATTTGAGGTTTAACGTCCCTGTCAACACTGTAAAGGTCATTTTGGAGACGTTGCTTCCAATTTTGTGGCACCTTTACCCGACATTGAGATGAAATGACATCTCAAGCCCTGTCGCCCAATGACAAATGCGTTTCAAGGGGGGTCCGACTTATTTAGGGGTTCAAGGGGGGTCCGACTTATTTAGGAATGTTTTCGTGATGAGAAGTCTGTGTATACGTATTATATTCGTCTCGATGAGGCGATTCTTATACGTACTCACAACATGCATGCACCTTTATCGTATTGAAAATCAAAAGCATATTTAAGTCATTTCCGTTATGCATCGTGGCCTGGTGCTACGAATACCCCTCAGAAATTCCAAACCCCACTATCTGCAGTTCAAAATATATTCGAGTTGCACTTTAAACAAGTATTAGTTTTTACAAAAAGCTTGAGTCTACGCTTAGGACACACTAATTTTTGTAGTAGCTGGACTGGAAAGTAAAATGACGACACTTCTAGTATCATGTGAATGTTGTAATAATGTGTCATTTGATATGTAAGTGTAAATAGACACAGATTGCAAACAAGGTTTTTCAAATGTTCCCTTTAATGTGACACAAAAGCAAACTTACCGATCACAACTACCGATTACAACTACTTGTACTACATGCCTACATTTACGGTTTTCTCGTTTAACCTATTCATTTCGCATTCTAGGTTAACTTTTCATTTCGCATTCTAGGTTATACTGTCGCAAACTTTTGATGTTATCCAATCAGACGTCGCGTTGCATACGCAGTTGCATTAGAATGACTCTCTTCTCTTTGGTTTATACGTAACACGTCATTTATCATATGACGTCGCATCTGAGAGTGTAATAACGCCATATATTGAATTTTTGCCGCTATTTTTAGTAATTTTTGGTGGAAATAAAAATGATATTTTCCTGCAGGGAAAATATTCCTTTCAGGCGGGGATACATTTCCTTTCGAACGTCATCATGCACTATGACGCGCCAAAATCGGGACAAATTACGTCACGTCACAGCGCTAATTACGTCAGTTTTAGACGTTAGAAAGGCCAAAAACGGCCGATTTAATAAATGTAATATAAACATTAATACATCTTTAGTTTTGAATACAGGAAATATTGCCCTTGAAACTTGCAAATTTTGATTATAACTGATCTTATGATGCACGACTAGCTGGTGCAGTAAATACAATTTCAATAAAACATGCAATTTCAGGTTTAAAACTAAAATTTGTAGAACGCAGCGTCTGATTAGGATCTACACTGTTTGCTCAAAGTACAGGATTTTAAATGTTAAACAAAACTGACTCATTTCAGTCCAGAACCTCTTTCCCAGTGTACACTTAAAGACAATCTGTCAGAGTTGCTTCATTTTATGACGGCTTACACAGACCATACGCTAAAGGCAGAGGAAATAATCAGAATTCAGAATTGTTACTTAGAAAACAGAGTGAGGGGGTGTGTTTGAGTTTTACGCCCACCAACAGCTAAGGTCATATGGAGACGGGCCTCGGTTTAAAGATCATCCGAAAGTCTGGAGAAGCCCGGATCGATCCTTCGACCTCTGGTTTACAAGGCGAGTAGCATAACCACAACACCACGGAGGCTTCTAAAGAGAGCGAAGAAGAAGAGAGCATACAGACAAAGAAAAAGAGGCATCTTTTCACATGGCAAAAACATACATCACGAAAACCCGCCTATATAATTCTGACCCCATTGACGCCCACTTTTATATTGCAAAACTGGGGTTTACAGGGATAAACATTATTTTTCTTATTTCTGCTCTAATATATAGTTTGTGTATCGTTAGAACCGCCTCGATCCATTACGAAAACACGCCTATACAAATACATTGTAAATTTTACAACCACAAATATGAACATTTTTCAGATGAAAAATTGTGATATTTTTTCTTATTTCTGCTCAAAATATAGAGTGTGGGTTCACGTTAGAACTGCCTCATCGAGGCGGTTCTAACGAGTACCCACAATCTATATTTTAGAGCAGAAATAAGGAAAATATCAAACATCTGAAAATGTTCATATTTTTGGTGGTAAAATTTACAATGTATTTGTATAGGCGTGTTTTCGTAATGGATCGAGGCGGTTCCCAGTTTTTTCTATATACAAGAAAAACGCCAAATGGCATTATGGACGGGTTTTTCAGGGTTAACCAAAAGGTAAACCGGGACGCGGACGCCCGACCGAAGCCCGCCCGCCCGCCTGCCCGCCCGCGCGGACATCGCTATTCTAAAGCTTGAAAAATCCGTCCAAAAAGTGAGGTTCAACGGGGTCAAAACCATATAGGCGTACTTTCGTGATGGTACGTGTTATTACTGTAGCATTAAGAGAATCAACATTGTGGCCGATCTTGTTTCTAACTACAGTTAAACTTCGATAACTCGAACACAAATAGCTTTTTTATCATCTCTAATTCGAACTGTTTCTGAAGACCCTAGAGAATTTTCCCATCGCCCTAGATAAATGAATATATCCATATAATTGGAACAAAAATTTGCCTTTATCTTGAGAATGAAGATTGTGTGTTCGCATTACGAAAAGGCGCCTATCCAAATACATTATACATTTTACCGCCGAAAAAGCGAAAATTTTAAGATGAACAATTGTGATTTCTGCTCAAAATATAGATTGTGGGTACTCGTTAGAACCGCCTCATCGGTTTATAAGAAAAATAATGTCTACCTCTGTAAACTTCAGTTTGCTATATAAAATGGGGTTCAATTTGTTTGTTTGTTTGATTTGAGGTTTAACGTCCCTGTCAACACTGTAAAGGTCATTTTGGAGACGTTGCTTCCAATTTTGTGGCACCTTTACCCGACATTGAGATGAAATGACATCTCAAGCCCTGTCGCCCAATGACAAATGCGTTTCAAGGGGGGTCCGACTTATTTAGGGGTTCAAGGGGGGTCCGACTTATTTAGGAATGTTTTCGTGATGAGAAGTCTGTGTATACGTATTATATTCGTCTCGATGAGGCGATTCTTATACGTACTCACAACATGCATGCACCTTTATCGTATTGAAAATCAAAAGCATATTTAAGTCATTTCCGTTATGCATCGTGGCCTGGTGCTACGAATACCCCTCAGAAATTCCAAACCCCACTATCTGCAGTTCAAAATATATTCGAGTTGCACTTTAAACAAGTATTAGTTTTTACAAAAAGCTTGAGTCTACGCTTAGGACACACTAATTTTTGTAGTAGCTGGACTGGAAAGTAAAATGACGACACTTCTAGTATCATGTGAATGTTGTAATAATGTGTCATTTGATATGTAAGTGTAAATAGACACAGATTGCAAACAAGGTTTTTCAAATGTTCCCTTTAATGTGACACAAAAGCAAACTTACCGATCATAACTACCGATTACAACTACTTGTACTACATGCCTACATTTACGGTTTTCTCGTTTAACCTATTCATTTCGCATTCTAGGTTAACTTTTCATTTCGCATTCTAGGTTATACTGTCGCAAACTTTTGATGTTATCCAATCAGACGTCGCGTTGCATACGCAGTTGCATTAGAATGACTCTCTTCTCTTTGGTTTATACGTAACACGTCATTTATCATATGACGTCGCATCTGAGAGTGTAATAACGCCATATATTGAATTTTTGCCCCTATTTTTAGTAATTTTTGGTGGAAATAAAAATGATATTTTCCTGCAGGGAAAATATTCCTTTCAGGCGGGGATACATTTCCTTTCGAACGTCATCATGCACTATGACGCGCCAAAATCGGGACAAATTACGTCACGTCACAGCGCTAATTACGTCAGTTTTAGACGTTAGAAAGGCCAAAAACGGCCGATTTAATAAATGTAATATAAACATTAATACATCTTTAGTTTTGAATACAGGAAATATTGCCCTTGAAACTTGCAAATTTTATAAACAAACTCGTGCATTCGCACTCGTTTGTTTACTTGATTTGCAAGTCTCTCGGGATAATATTTCCCGTATTTAAAACTAAAGATTTATTAATCTCTATATAATATTTTCGATAATCCACTAGTGGATTAAATATGCAAATTAGCTAGATATGTCCCGTAACGTTACATATACGACGTGCTTAACGACGTAGCGTTTACTTATGGCAGAATAGTGACATTTTTGGAAACAAATCGTAAATAAAATGCGTTTTAAATGTCATATGATACATAGAATCTTGCATTCGTGCTAATGTATTATTGAATTTATTAAACTCGTTGAGGAAAAGGGATAAAATGCTCGGCAAAGCCTCGCATTTTATCCCTTTTCCTCACTCATTTAATAATTTCAATAATACATGAACACTCATGTAAGATTCTCTATTTCTTTTTTCAGAGCCCGTTGATTTCACCGTTATTAAAGACAGTACTATAAACAGAGCGCCAAAAGCAAGAGATGGTTTACCAGCAGAGATGGCCGTAAACTTTGATGTGTTAAAAAATCCAGTTAACCTTAAATTAATAAGAAATCCAAAAGTAGAGAAAGCCAAAGATATGCATGTTATCCGAAAGTCGGACAAAGGAATTCCAGTTGTTGTGAAAGAGGAAATAACATCAAATGAGGTTGGTATTGTGAGGATTTAGGTGGTGGGTCGGGATGGTGTGGAAGGCTTGAATCAACAAGCAATCAAGATAATCCTGTTGAATTTTATATTGTAGGCACTCGTAGATACCCAAGGGGCACTTCTAATAAATACCCACAGAATATGTAGTAATGGAAAAATACTAAAATCCTTATCTGAAGATATTTGCACATTAAAGAAAACCAAACTGAAACAAAAATATATATTGCACACCAGATAAAGAAATCCATAGTTTTAGTTTGGGACAGAAATTCTGTTCTAACCCTGGTATTCTTACCCAAAATCGAATATTCTTTCGTGTTTGATAGATACTGTGGTTGAATACGACCTGATATGCGCCATCGTTAAGGTTGACGCCACAGCACGTGACGTGACGTCACTAAACATCACTGTAGTGTCATCGCAATATGGCGTTCTTCGGCAACCGAAGTGACCGCAGTATTAAAAGCACATGTTCAGAAATGGAAGGTATGTAAGAAAAAGAATCCTACATGGGTGTGAAGGGGTGGACAGAAAAGTCCGTACCTCGGGATCTCAGTCCGGCATCACGAGGCTCGCCGAGTGTTGCCGGACTGTGATCCCGAGGTACGGATTTTTCTATCCATCAACCACACCCATGTAAGATTCTTATATCTCGAACATACGTGTGTCATAGTGCACTCTAATATTTCTCCAAAAATGTCATTTTTTATGCTTAAAACAAAGGTTGTAGGTGCTCATACACGTAAGAACAGCTACATTGGGGCGGTTCTCGCGGAAACACAATCTATGTGCGCCCCCTCCCCACCAAACGGGGCTCGGATAAACAAATAAGGATGCATGGTGCTTCAGAACAGAGCTGAAACCGACCGAACTTGAGTACTGAGTACAGGAAAAGTGGTGCCAGTCGGACCGCTCTTTAAAACCTAACAGTTTCTTCAAGCGGTAGGGCTTGAGATGTCATTTCATCTCAGTACCTGGTAAAAGTCACACAATTGAAAGCATTGTCTCCAAAATGACCTAAATAGTGTTAACGGGGAAGTAAAACCTCAACGTATACAAACAAACAAAATCTATGTTTTTGAGCATCAATAAAGAGAATAGTGTATACCCTTCTGTACCATCCTTATTTATATAAAGTGGCTTTAATATCTGGGGGTCGCTGATGAGGCCTAATTGGCCGAAACTAGCTAGTCTGGCCCAGAAAACATGTACACTCCATATTTCTCAGTTCTGTGGTGTATTCCTTGCTTTCCAAAGGATAACCCTTTTTAGAACATATTTTACGCCACTACAGCTGATGTCTGGGAATGTGTGGCGGCCGTAAAAAGTCTCCCTGCCCTGCATCATATTGTAGTTTATATTTTCCTGTCCTTTGGGATCATTGGTTCCATTGTGGAATTTTGAAAATATCTTAAGGTCGATGATGAGGCCTAATTGGCCGAAACTAGCTAGTCTGGCCCAGAAAACATGTACACTCCATATTTCTCAGTTCTGAGGTGTATTCCTTGCTTCCAATGGATAACCCTTTCTATATAGAACATATTTATAAAATGGGTACCCATTACACGGACTTGTTTTCATGATACTACGTCCATTTTGACAAAGAAGCATTGGCTTGATTCTTGTTGCGGGTGGCGGGGTGTAACAGGGGATGCAAACCATTGCAGTATTCGTGCTTTTTGAGATATCAGAGTACCGAGGGCTCAGCATTTATAGTAGTCGAGCGAACAGCACCTTTCGGGGCTCGTGGCTTCAGGAAATTCTGTTTGCTATGTCATACTGCTTGACAGTTACTGTAGGCTTACGAATTTCGACTTCTAATTAATGTCTGCCTACAAGATCAGTGACAGGGTTTAGCTGCTTTATATGACACCTTGTCAAGGAAGCATATCGAACAACGACAAAACATGTCTAGATCGTTGTTTTGTTTGTTTGATTTGATGTTTAACGTTCCCGACTAAGGCTGCCACGATTAATCGTATAATCGATTAATCGATCGATAAATTCCACAAAAATGATTATCATTTCTGATTTGCTTTTAATCGATTACTTGACAGGTACAATTTACTACCCAAAGTTATGCCTAAAATAGCTGGATGAGTGGCAAACAGTGCAGACCCTGATGAGACGCCGCATTATGCGGCGTCTCATCTGGGTCTACACTGTTTCCTCAGGCCTGTCTGTTCAAATATACATATGGTAAAGTGCAACATGGTAAGAAAGAAAGTCAGACAGGTAAAATAATGACAAAAACCTTAGCGAACACTAATCGATTATCGATCTCAATGACAGGACTGATGATAATCGATTATCTTTTCACCTCCGATTAGCCAGCCCTATTTCCGACAACACTATATGGTAATTTTGGAGACGTTGCTTCCAATTTTGTGGGACTTTAACCCGACATTGAGATGAAATGACATCTCAAGCCCTGTCGCACAATGAAACCAATAGGGTTTATGAGCACCGACTCGCCCTGCTTTGCCTGGGCAGGCTTAGATCCTCTAAGCGGTTAACAAGTACACAAGTGCGGTCGGACTCAGCTATGCGTGGAAGCATCATGCAGCCCATTTATTTCTCCAAGCCCCGAATGGTGGGGGCCTCGATCGTTGTCGTTATAAACATAAGAGTAACGTTTTTTGTAACAAACGGAATATTCCACTTTATAAATAGCCGGAGTCCATTTCAAAATTTAGGGATGACAGGTTGTGTGTTTTTTATTTATTTGGAAAATGGCTGAACTTTTTGCAAAAAGTGTAGGCCCTGATCAGACGCCTCGTTCTGTGGCGTCTGATTTTGGCATGCACGGTTTGCTAAACATCATTTTTGTGGTCATATGGGGACATGAATACGTTCATGGGCCAGTTTTTTCAAACCTAGCGATCATTTGCTAATATTTTGCTGAAACTGCGTGTAGCTTTTTGAAAGTGCAAATGCTACTCACAGTTATCAAGTAAAAAAATAAACAAAATAATAATAATAGTAATAAAAAATCCTAAAAAAAAAACTGAGTATCAGATACATGTTAGACCATAGTATCTGTCAACAATGTCATTACGAAAACACGCCTATACAAATACATAGTACTTTTTTTTCGCCGAAACTGAAGATTTTATGATGAAAATTGTGATATTCTTCTTATTTCTGCTCAAAATATGGATTGTGGGCACACGTTAAAACCGCCTCGTTAAGGCGGTTTTTACGCGTACCCACAATCTATATTCTAGAGCAGAAATAAGAAAATAATGGTTACCCCTCTAAACGCCAGTTTTACTATATAAAAGTGGGGTTCAATGGGGTCAAATATAGGCATGTTTTAGTGATGAAAAAAAAATAATATTAATAAAATAAAATAAAAATCCAAAGTTAATTTTGCATACGCAAACTAGGCAACGTTGTTCAAAACTTTAAATATTTTTTATCAAAGTTGGCAAGTATGGTTATTCTTTTGACGCAAAAATGCGTTAGAAGCTTTTGCAAAATTGTGAGAAGCTTTTCTAATTGTTTGTGTATCCAACATTGTACTTGTAAGAACGATTTACATTTTGACCACGGATGCTTTTAATAAATGTGCAATGGTATCAAATTAAAAGTTAATGTCTGGTCCATGTGATAACATTATAGGCATTTATTCTTGATTATTGAGGACTATCATTTCATTAAATAATATTATGCAACCCTCAGAGCTGACTGAAGATAAGTCCTCTGTCTTCAACAGGTAAGGGGCCTCCTTGTGGAAAATCAATAAATTACTTACTGTTGACTGGTGTACATTATTTATTTTCCTCTTAAGTGCCTCAGTCAGGGGATACAACAAGAGCTACTAATCACCCTATTAAGGGCCGCCTTTGATCTGCTATAGTCAGTATATCACAGGGGGGGGGGGGGGGCAATAAAACACTTATGAACACACGGTGTGTTCCACTGTTGCAGAATAAATGCCTTTAATGTGTGGATTAGGAACATGTATGCAAAATGGTTAGATACGCCCCTTAACGTTACATGTATGACGTCCTTAACGACGTCGCGCTTACTATTGGCGGAATATTGACATTTTTGTAAAACAATCGCGAATAAAATGCGTTTTTCATGCCATATGAAAAATACAATCTTGCATTCGTGCTCATGTATTAGTGAATTTATTAAACTCGTTGAGGAAAAGGCATAACGTGCTCGGAAAAGCCTCGCATTTTATCCCTTTTCCTAAACTCGTTTAAAAACTTAAAAAATAATTGAATTTATTAAACTCGTTGAGGAAAAGGCATAAAATGCTTGGCAAAGCCTGGGATTTTATCCCTTTTCCTCAACTCGTTTAATAAATTCAAAAATACGCGAACATTCATGTAATTTAAACTTTCATTAGGCACAAATGTCCATGAGGAAGAAAAGAAATGTACATGGTGGCATTTATGACAGTATTGTGGGTAATAACTACATCTAAAATTCACATACATGAATAACTGTACCAATGCTCAGAGTATTATTTGTCAAATGACTGATAATAATTTGACAATTGTTGTTCAAGATGAAACCTCCAGCATCTAATGAATATACATATGCTAAGATTATAAACCATGAATCCTGTATCAAACACATTTTCTTTACAAGAAAGAAAACGTGTGCCTGTGCAACCAACAACGGCACAATATATGTGAAACTCGTCTTCCCGAACAGCTTGTGGAATCTTGAAAATATTTAAGGGCCACTGATGAGGCCTAATTGGCCGAAATTAGCTATTCTGGTCCAGAAAGATGTACACGCAATCAGTTTAAGTTCTGTGATGTATTCTTTGCTTCCAAAGGATAACCCTTTTATAGAACATTCTTGACCAAGAAAATATGCTTTAAATTGCAACATGCAAAAGACCATGTCATTGAAAGATCAACATAAAGGCATTGTTCGCAAAATTATGGCAGCTAAACTGTTCACTATTTTCTCGTATAAGATATGAAATATTATCAGCCTAACCTATAGTGATCATGCCTCCCTCGTGGTACAAACATCATTCACAAAACGACACCATACGTGGCGGGACCAAATGTCTAGACAACATGTCCCCTGCGCTGGAAACAGTGCGTATCGAAACGTCCACCGCGTGGTCAACCATAATACAGTAGACCTTCGATGGCTCGAACACCGATGGCTCGTTTACCATGGATGTGTCGAACCCATTCTTGAGCCCCTAGCGAAATCCTCTACATAAGAAATAGTTGGGGATATTTAAGGATATTTTAGTCTTTTATCTTGCAAATGTATGCTGTGTGTGCTCATTAGAATCGCCTCGATGTGACGATTCTAATGAGTACACATAGCATACATTTTCATTATAGAACACCGAAAAGATGTCTAAAAGTATCTCGTTATGCCTCCTGACAGTACCCTCACTTGCTCGAACTACCCCTCTCTCGAACAGATTTTCGAGGTCCCAAAGGTGTTCGAGCCATTGAAGTTCGACTGTACTGAGCATGTGACACGTTCAGCGAATTTAATGATAAGCATTTTCCTTTGAAAACTATCTGTGTTGATATACTCGACGTACAACTGACCGGAAACGAAATCGTATTGACCTGATGGAACGACCGGTGTCATAATGTGGTAGTAATACTATTTATGTAAGTCGAAGAGGTTTTCACAGCTGTCGTAACATCTGATGATGTTATTTGGCAGTAACACGTCGAAGGGGTGGTGCCAGAGCACTTCTAAGACGCAACATTAGATCTTTTAATTTTTTTTTTGAAATGGCACAATCCAAAATCATAATTGCTGATATGTGCTTCCATACACCTTAAATAAAATCATCTAAGGTGGTCAGACCGATAGAATATGGGTTGACAACATATGATATCGAGGCACGTGCACATCGAGATATTCGTTTGCCTACATGGTCACTTCCACATGTTAAACGTCTGATATCTTTCATTCAATCACTTTAAAATTAGAAGTTGTCTACAAATTTGCATTTTGTTGACATTTGGATAAGTTTACAAAAATGAGCATGCCAAGGTTAAATAACGAAAGTCGGAATCGGATTTTAGGCCCTCTGGAAGCTGGGATTTCACAAAAAGACGTCCCATGACGCTTTAATGTCCACAGAACAACGGTATATCGTCTTGTTCGACGTGTCAGGTTAACAGGAACTGTTGCTGGTCGTCCTAGACCTGGACCCGTGCGGGAATAAATCGCATATGCTATACAAAGGGGCGGTACTATGTTGCCACCCTCCAGTCCTACCGCCATTAACCCATTACAGTCAAATGTCAGCCGATTCTGAGACCAGAGCGGGTTCCACTGTTGCGACGTCAACGTAATCCCATGCTGTTCCAGCACGATAACGCCCGCATACACACGGCAAGGTTGACGCAGGACTTTGTACGCCAAGAAGGCAACAATGTCCTTCCTTGGCCGTCAAAATCACCGGCTCTTATTTGTATCGAACACCTTTGGGATGAATTGCGACGTCGCGTTCGCGGACGTCAACACGCGCCACAGACTGTGAGGCAGCTTGCGATAGCCCCTCAGCAAGAGTAGGACAACATTCCCTGACGTACTGTCAGACGCTTGTGTTGTACCATGCGGTCTAGGCTGCGTGAATGTTCCCAGCGCGCAGGTGGACATACCCGATATTGACGTGGCTCGAGATTTGACTGACCCCCGGTTTGTTTGTCGTAGTGTAGACTGATAGCATAAAGCAACAGCTCTGATTGCGGCAATCGAAAGCCATTAGATGAATTTTGTTCATGTTGAAATCTGTTCTTTAATAAAAATGATGTTGCGTTTTCAAACTGCTCGAGTATAATAAATATGTTCTAGAAAGGGTTATCCTTTGGAAGCAAGAAATGCACCACAGAACTGGAAAATATGGAGTGTACATGTTTTCTGGGCCCGACTAGCTAGTTTCGGCCATATAGGCCTTATTCCCAGATCGGATGGCTTCTTCTTTCAGTTTGTGAATTCGTATGAATAAATTACATCCAGTAATCTGAATTGCTCAAATTCAGAAATTGGTATGGCTAATTATTCGGCGATGCATAAAATAGATTCAAATACAGTAGAACCTCGATGGCTCGAACCCCTTTGGGACCATGGACATTTGTTCGAGACAGGGGTAGTTCGAGACACTGAGGGTTATTGGCAGGAGGCATAACAACCTTAATTTTAGGACAGCTTTTCGGTGTTCTAAATCAAAAATGTATGCTGTGTGTACTCATTAGAATCGCCTCATAGAGGCGATTCTAATGAGTACACACATCATACATTTACAAGAGAATAAAAAAAATCCTTAAAGGCATTTATTCTCGTTTATTGAGGACCATCATTGCATTACATAATATTATATAGCCCTCAGTGGTGACTGAAGAGAAGTCGTCTGTCTTCAACAGGTAAGCGGCCTCTTGGGGAAAAAATAATAGTTTACTAACTGATGACTAGAGTGTCCCTTATTGATTTTCTCCTTAAGTGCCTCATTCAGGGATTCAACAAGAGCTACTTATCACCATATTAGGGGATGCCTTTGATCTTCTACAGGGGCAATAAAACAATTATGAGCGCACGGTGTGTCCTACCATACAAGAATAAATGCCTTTAATTACCCTCGGGGAAATTCCCTCGGGACTCCAGAACGGGTTCGACTCAGCCATGGTAAACGAGCCATCGGTGTTCGAGCCATCGAAGTTTTACTGTACCTCGCACTCCCCACCAGAGAAGTCAAAGAGAAAGAAACACGAACATGAAGGAACCAAACCCTTATGAAAACATCACTAGCGGATAGCCGAAAGGACAGTTACTTTCCCACGAACGGCCCAACGGCAATCCAAAATAATAATTCATTACGCAAACACGCCTATACAAATACATTGCCACCTTTATCGCCGAAAAAATGAAAATTTTAAGATGAAAAATTTTGATATTTTTCTTATTTCTGCTCAAAATATAGATTGTGGACACTCGTTAGAACCGCCTTGTCGAGGCGGTTCTAACGAGTACCAACAATCTATATTTTAGAGCAGAAAACAGAAAAATAAGGTATACCCCTGGAAACCCCAGTTTTACTATATAAAAGTGGGGTTCAAGGGGGTCTAAATGATATAGGCGTGTTTTCGTGATCGGACAGTTACTTTCCCAAGAATGGCCCAACGGCAATCCAAAATAATTATTATAATAATAAAAAGATGTAAGCAACACATACATATGCTAAGATTATAAACCATGACAGAAGAACTGCCTTGGAACGGTGAGTAAATTGTAATTTACTCGGTGAAGGCGCTTTGGCCATAATCCTCCTCCTTGGTTCTCTCGTGGTTTAGACAAATATCTGGTTCAGTCCGCATGAAGGCTGTCACTGATGAGGCCTAATTGGCCGAAACTAGCTAGTCTGGCCCAGAAAACACGTACACTCCTTATTTTTCAGTTCTGTGGTGTATCCCTTGCTTCCAAAGGATAACCCTTTTATATTAATATTCAACTTCACTACAGCTGCATGGTGTGTGGGAATGTGTGGCGGCGGTAAAACGTCTCCCTGCCCTACATCATAGTGTAGATTATATTTTCCTGTCCTTTGGGATCATTGATTCCATTGTGGAATTTTGAAAATATCTGAGGGTCACTGATGAGGCCTAATTGGCCGAAACTAGCTAGTCTGGCCCAGAAAACACGTACACCCCTTATTTTTCAGTCCTGTGGTGTATTCCTTGCTTCCAAAGGATAACCCTTTTATAGTACATTTCTAATTCAACATCTCCAAGAACAAATAACTGAAATGCTGAAGTAGGGTTTTCAATGGCCTTGCAGGAACATAACTTTAATTATCACGAAAACACGCCTATGTAATTCCGACCCTTTCGAACCCCACTTTCATATATTAAAACTGTGGTTTACAGAGGCCAACCTTGTTTGCCTTATTTCTGCTCTGAAATAAAAATGTGGGCACTCGTCTCATGAAGCATTTTCTAACGAGTATACATAACATGTCTGGGAGCAGAAATACGATAAATTATACCACCCCGACACATTCCAGGTTCCTCAACATAAAGTAGGATTGAAGTCTAACTGTTTGTTTTCTTTCGCCCCAGCATTTCAGTGGTTTCTTTCTGTCCTCGCCGTTGTTTCATCTCTGTGGTTGTCTGAATTTCGTGTCCTCTGAGATGTTGCACTGTTGAGTTTGTAGGCCCCTTCATGCGGACTGAACAATTTTAATATTTGTCTAGATCGCGACGAAAGTAAGCTTCCCCCCCCCCCCAAGTGAAAAATAACTGTTCCAAGGCGGTTCTTCTGTCGCGGTTTGTTGTGGTTTGTCTTTGAGTGTGTGTATCGCTTGTATTTTGTTTTGTTTTGGCCAGCCGATTGGCCATTTTGTGGGAAAGTAACTGTCCTTTTGGCTTTCCGATGTTGATGTTTCCATTAGGATATAGATATTTCATGTTTGTGTTTTTTATCCCTTTGGTGTCTCTGATGGGAGCTGTGGGTTGATTGTATCGATTCCTGATCATTGCCTTCAATTCTATTTTTACAGCTGAGGGGCGTTCAATACACGGACTTGTTAACTCGATATCATTGTTTTTGTTCCAGGTGACAGGGGAATACCAAGATATGAGTCATAAAGCAATTTTTACAGTCACATGTGACACAAATACTACAGCAACCCCATGCGATCCAATTATGGTAAGATATTTGTAAAAATAATCTACATATTTTATTTAATACAATTTATTTAAATAGATATACTGATCTCCATATTGTAGTTCATAGGTAGCAATCAGAATGTTTATGTACGAGGCGGAAGCTACAGTATCATCACGAAAATACGCCTATATAATTTTGACCCTCTTCTACGGAACCCGGGAAGGGACATATTGTTTTTAATATGTTGTGCGAACAAGATATTAAACTGTGCGAACAAGATCTTATCTCGTGCGCACAAGATAATATGTTGTGCGGACAAGATATTATCTTGTGCGGACAACGCGGACAAAATAATTTATGTTGTGCGGACAACATATTATCTTGTGCGGACAAGATAATATCTTGTTTGCACAACTTAATATCTTATGCGGACAAGATATTATCTTGTTCGCACAACATATTATCTTGTTTGCACAACATAGAGCTCGGCAAGTTGTGCGAACAAGATATTATCTTGTGCGGACAAGATATTATCTTGCTCGCACAACATATTATCTTGTGCAGACAAGATATTAAGTTGTGCGAACAAGATTATATCTTGTGGGCACAAGATAATATCTTGTCCGCACAAGATCTATGTTGTGCGGACAAGATATTATCTTGTGCGGACAAGATAATATCTTGTTCACAGAACTTAATATATTGTTGTGCGAACAAGACATATTGTTGTCCGCACAAGATAATATCTTGTGTGAACAAGAAAATATGTTGTCCGCACAATATAATATCTAGTCCGCACAAGATAATCCGCTCAAGATATTTTCTTGTTCGCACAACATAATAAAAATAAAAAAATCATGTCCCTTCCCGGGTTCCGTACTCTTCAGCCCAACTTTTATTTTGTAAAACTTGGTTTACAGGGTTATACAGTAAATTCCCCTTTTAAGACCACCTAAAATTAAGACTAAATCTGCTGTAAAAAGCTTATTGTGATAGTTTCAGTAATTCGTTCTTTGTGTTTTCCACATGCAGTGTTTCCCAACAAGAGACCACCATTGGGACTGTTCAAAAGTGGTCTTAAAGACAACTTTGTTACAGTCCCAAAGGTGGCCTTAATACAGGAATTTTACTGTATATTATTTTTCGTTTTTCGTTTTTCTGCTCAAAAACATACACTGTGGGTACTCGATAGAACCGCCTCGATGAGGCGGTGCTAACCTGTACCCACAATCTAAATTTTGAGCAGAAAAACGAAGAATATTCATCATTTTTTTTATTAAAACAAATCATTTTTCTTGTGGTAAAATTTTAAATATATTTGATAGGATGTGTTTTCCTAATGATATATTTTGGTACCATTACACGACGCCCGCCCATAGGAACTTGAAGAAATATATGGGCTGCACGATGCTTCCACGCAGAGCTGAATCCGGCCCGCACACTAGTACTGGTAAACCGCTTAGAGGATCTAAGCCTGTCCAGGAACCGCGGTGCGAGGCGGACCGTCCATGCTAATAAACCCTATTGGTTTCATTGGGCGATAGGGCTTGAGATGTCATTTCATCTCAATGTCGGGTAAAAGTCCCACAAAATTGGAAGCAACGTCTCCAAAATGACCTTTACAGTGTTACCCACCCATGAACCCCACTTATATAGAGTAAAACTAGTGTTTACCTGGGTAAACCTTATTGTCCCTATTTCTGTTCTAAAGTATACTGTTAGTACTCGTTGGTACTCGTTTGAACCGCCCACAATCGGTATTTTGAGCAGAAATAAGAAAATCATCACAATTTTTTTCACTTTTAATTTTTCACTTTTTCGGCGGTTAAATTTACAATTTGTATAGCGATGGACTCTGCTGAACGCACTTGTTCAGAAAGACACATGTTCGCTCGTCGTGCCTCATTTGTTCCCACGCATGTTTATTACAGAATGTCATATTTCAAAGACAATTTCACGTCTTCATTTGGGCCCCGTCATGCGATTTTGGTACTTATCGCCTATGCGAGCAGCGAAGGTTCAGGCGAGCCTGCGCATCCGCGCAGTCTCGCCAGAACCTTCGCTGCTCGCTCATACAAGCAGTGAAATAAGAGGAACCTTCAGACAGAAAGCCATATCCCTGGCTCCTCTGAATGGCTGGGCATGCGCAGTTAAAATTTGTCATGACGGAATGCTCGAAGACACAAATTCGCTTGGCGGGGCTCATTTAAATGTTATTTGTGTTTATGACAGTACTTGTCGAGACGCACTCGCATGCATGTTTGGTCTCTTGGACACGGAAATTCTATTTTCATTATGATAACACACCCGTCTGACATTGTGCATTTTTTCACATCTCATAAATGGCTTTTTTGTTTTTAATGAAAATACATAATATGTTTCTTATTTACACTGCGAACATCGTTAGAACCGCCTTATTGAGGCGGTTCTAACTTGTACCCGCAACCTATGTCCTGGAGCAGAAATAAGAACAATAATGTATAACCCCATAAAGCCCAGTTTTCTATATACAAAGTGGGGTTTAGGGGGACTTGTTCACATGATGAGTACCTTCTTCATTAAATTTAAGACATAAATAACAGAAAGAGACACATGCAAGCAGCGGCTTTTTTTTCAAAACAACATTTCCGAAAAAAAAAAAAAAAAAAAAAAAAAACAAATGAAATGAATCATTCGGTGGATATTCATTTGAAAGGTTGGATACAGTTGAACCGACTGATATTTAGCACTCACGGTTATTCACAAGTTATTTCAAATCCTTTCAATCAAAGGCAAAGGAAAAAAATGAACTTAAACTTTAAACACAAACGTTTGGCTTTTCCTGGTGTATTTTAGTCCATTGGTTTCTTGTAAAATAATAAAGGGCAAACAGATGTTTATTAAACTAGTACACTACTTCTTAGCGGATTTCTTTGGAGCCGTTTGCCCCCGCCCATAGGGGCTTGAAGAAATATATGGGCTGCAGGATGCTTCCACGCACAGCTGAATCCGGCCCGCACACTAGTACTGGTAAACCGCTTAGAGGATCTAAGCATGTCCAGGAACCGCAGTGCGAGGCGGACCGTCCATGCTATTAAACCCTATTGGTTTCATTGGGCGACAGGGCTTGAGATGTCATTTCATCTCAATGTCGGGTAAAAGTCACACAAAACTGGAAGCAACGTCTCCAAAATGACCTATACAGTGTTGACGGGGACGTTACACCTAAAATCAAACAAATCTTTAGAGCCGCAATTCTTTGTAACGGCAAAATGATCGGAAAGTAACATTACGAAACACGCCTATACAAATACATTGTCAATGTTACCGCCTAGAAACGAAAAGTTTAAGATGGAAAATTGTGATTTTATTTCTTATTTATGCTCAAAATATAGACTGTGGGTGCAAGAGTATCCGCAGTCTATATTTTAGAGCAGAAATAAATAATAAAAAAAAACAACAAGGTTTACCAACTGTAAACCCCAGTTTAACTGTGTAAAAGTAGGGTTCAAGGAGGACAACTATATTGGCGTGTTTTCGTGATGTATGCCACTATCACAACAGACGAATGTCAGGAGCAAATGTCTCTATGTTTGGCTGCTGCCAGACGTGTAGCAGCATCCAGTTTTCCTATAATTCGATACTGCCAAAGTCTGCCCGCAGCCATTTTCTCGATACCTCCCTATATATACGTGTAAGCGAATGGTTGCAGCAGCCTGTTTCCTGATAGTTTGCTACTGCCAGACAGCTGGCAGCAGCCACGTCATAGAATAGACCAGCATACGCACAATGGTTATTTCTTAATTTTAGGAAGGATCATTTGTTTCAAATGGCGTCGAGTACAACATGGAACTGTTAGATGAGCGATCTAATGCACGGGTACGTCGTGATGCGTCGAAACTCTGGAGCCTAGCAAAGAACGTTGTGTCGGCGGCGAATGAGCTCAGTAAAGTCTATGGCATTTTCAAGACAGAGAAAACGGGTGGTGCTCCCTCCGATTTTAAGGAAGAAAGTAAGTGCTGTAATACGAATATTCCTTCAGTTTTTCTGGTGTATGTAAAAGATCCCCAAGTTCCCAATCCCACACTCATCATGCCTGCATATTTAAGAGATATTTACAGTCGAACTTCAATGACTCGAACACCTTTGGGACCTCGAAAATCTGTTCGAGACAGGGATAGTTGAAGCCACTGAGGGCTACTGTCAGGAGGCATAACGAGATACTTTTAGACATCTTTTCGGTGTTCTATAAAGAATATGTATGCTGTGTGTACTCATTAGAATCGCCTCATCGAGGCGATTCTAATGCGTACACACAGCTTACATTTGCAAGATAAAAGACTAACATCTCCTTAATTATCCCCCACTATTTCTTATGTAGAGGATTTCGCTAGGGGCTCAAGAATGGGTTCGACTCATCCATGGTAAACGAGCCATTGGTGTTCGAGCCATCGAAGTTCTACTGTATATGAAAAAAAAAATGATGCATTTTAATTACAGCTAAGGATAGTGCGTGTTCATTGAAACCAGATTCGAAACGACTTTAATGGTTTATATGTTACAGATACTGCGTAGATCTATAAAACGTTTTTTGTTTCTAGAACGGATGCATGCCCAGGATTTGAAAACGGTTATTAGTCTCTTACTGCAAGAAAAATATAAATCTGTTGACATAGAACAGGGTTATTACTTTAACGACACGTCAACCCTTGTGGGTCATTTTGTGTCGTCTCACAGAGAAATGGAGAAAAGAGACAGGCGATGTTAGTGAGGGACAGAGGAGAACGAGGAAAATGAGTGAAAGTGTAGAAACAGAAGAAATAACAACTCTCCCCCTCTGCCCTTACCTGCTGCAAGGACAGCAGGTCTTGCTTGCAGCAGGTCTTGCCCAACTGTAAGCCCATACCAATTGTACGCCCCAGTGATGCAAGATACCAGTCACCTTTGCCTCATCCCAAGTATGGAACTTAACCAGCATGATACCGACAAACCTGCTTTAACTCTTTCAATGCTGACACATTATTAAGAAAGTGCTAAGGGTTATTTTCTTATGAATTGGCTAGTCGACACTGATGAGGTCCCCCAATTGGTTAGTCACCAGTCATCTTCGTAATCAATGATCGTACTTTTATAAGAAAGTGCTAAGGGTTATTTTCTTATGAAATGGCTTGTCGACACTGATGAGGTCCCCCAATTGGTTAGTCACCAGTCATCTTCGTAAACAATGATCGTTACCTTTTCGCCTATGAGATTATGAGGTTTGAATTTGGACACTTCCGGAATATAAAATTATGGGTTTAGGGAATGACCAATATCAGGTTTTCAAACAGTGACGATCCTAATGAGACAGCTCTTTACCAGCCGTCTCAAACTGATCTTCACTGTTTGCAGAGATGTCTGAGCCAAGCTACTGGGCTGAAAGGGTAAATTTCATTTCGACCACAAATGTCGCAAAAACATTCTTTGAAAAGGTTCAGGTGGGCCCCGTCAAGCGATTTTGGTACTTATCGCCTATACGAGCAGCGAAGGTTCTGGCGAGCCTGCGCATGCGCGCAGTCTCGTCAGAACCTTCGCTGCTCGCTCATACAAGCAGTGAATCAAGAGGAACCTTCAGACAGAAAGCCATATCCCTGGTCCCTCTGAATGGCTGGGCATGCGCAGTTAAAATTTGTCATGACGGAATGCTCGAAGGCACAAAATCGCTTGGCGGGGCTCAGGTGATAAACGTTTGGTTGTTTTCTTAATGAAGTTGAACAAAATCTTTCTTATATTTTTGTTTTAAATGTCACCAGACAGTAATTTGCAAGGCAGAATCAGCCGTTTGCGTCAAGTTACATTACAATAACTTACCGGCCCAGTCGATTAATGAATGATTTTTGTTGAAAAAAAAATGATACAGGTGCATTACAAATAGTTCCATCCTAGACTGGGATTTTGCGTTAATACCACCTTATTTGTAATACGAGTAGCTGTAGTTCATGAGCAGAATCGGCCCCCGCCCATCGGGGCTTGAAGAAATATATGGATTGCATGATGATTCCACGCAGAGCTGAAACCGACCCGCACACGAGTACTGGTAAACCGCTTAGAGGATCTAAGCCTGCCCAGGCAAAGCGGTGCGAGTGTCCATGCTCATAAACCCTATCGGTTTCATTGGGCAACAGGGCTTGTAATGTCATTTCATCTCAATGTCGGGTAAAAGTCCCACAAAATTGGAAGCAACGTCTCCAAAATGGCCTTTACAGTCTTGACGGACCGGCCCCGATAGCTCAGTTGGTAGAGTGTCCGCTCCGGGGAACGGGAGGTCACGGGTTCGATTCCGGGCCGCGACATACCAAAGTTGTTAAAAATGGTACTAGCTGCTCCTCGCTTGGCACTCAGATTTACGGGGTAGAGCTAGGACTGGTCGACCCAGTGCCAGGATAATGTGACTGGATGTGGTATCATGTAATGTGTCTGGGACATGATACTTCAGTGAGGCAGCACTATAAAAGTGAGCATTGAGCTCTCTGTCGCAACCAGACACCGTCGTGATATGAATGAAAATTGTTGAAAGCGACGTTAAAGCCGATTTCACACACACACACACACACACACACACACACACACACACACACACACACACACACACACACACACACACACAAACACACACACAGAGAGTCTTGACGGGGACGTTAAACCTCAAATCAAACAAATCATGAGCAGAATAGGGAATTACATATACACCGTTAACCATACTTTTCTGTATGCAGTGACGTGATAATAGCTGTTTGTCCTTTTTTGTGACAAAAAAAAAAAACCTTTCCTATTCGATCTCTGCGGCATTCAATTTTATTTTAACCTGTTGTGCGAACTAGATATTAAGTTGTGCGAACAAGATATTATCTTGTGCGCACAGCTTATAAAAATCATGTCCCTTCCCGGGTTCCGTAGGTTTCTGCTTGTGGTTTTTTCATTGTGTCGCCGTTGTTTTAACATTTATTATTCTCTGGGCTTATTCAGAAGGCAATTTTCTTATTTTTCCCAGTGAACAGGATTTGTCATCTCATGCAAACTGTCACCATTGGCGACAGTTTGCATGAAATGTCAGATACTGTTTTTAGAAAAAAAAAGAAGAAAACATTTCAAAATGTCGCTTGCTGAAAGTTCCCAGCATGCAGAGCGTTAAGTGCTTCCGTCTTTCCCATTGGTGTCTCTTACAGAATGTGTTAGGTAATTTTATACGGTAGTTCTAACGAGTACCTTATAAGAATCTTATATGGGTGTGAGGTGTGGATGGAAAAGCCACTTTTCGGCATCACGAGGTTTGCCGAGTGATGCTGGACAGTGGTCCCGAGGGACGAATTTTTCTGTCCACCCCTCACACCCATGCAGGATTCTTTTTCTTGCATACCTTCCATTTCTGAGCGTGGGTTTTTAATACTGTTTCAGTATCTACTGCTAGTCTACCTAGCTAGTTTTACTCAGACGCCTTTGCCACATGAATCACTCTTATTCCAGCTTCCGTATTGATAACTTACCTTGTATATTAAAGTAGTTATTAGTGTGAAACAACTCTTGTTTGTTGTCTTCCCAAATATATAACAAAACATGGTGTCAGACAGTAAAAGTGATAATTACAGATAATTGGAGAACTCATAAATAGCTTTCTTGATACTAATTATTGTACATTATCGGACACAGTATGGAGTTATCAGGCGTGCCAATACCCAGCATGGACTGGAATAGTGTCAATCTTCTTGAAGCTTTCAAGAAATTTAGGCAACATGCGGAATTAATTTTCCAAGGTGCTTTAGCAGAAAAGACAGAAGAAGTACATGTGACATATTTGCTTCTCTGGGTGGGCGAAAAGGGCCGTGAGATCTACAACACACTCACCCTAACAGCCGAGGAGAGACAAAGTGTTGATGCCATTTGCACGGCATTTCAGAATCATGTGCAACCAAAGTCAAATCCAGTTTTTGCTCGTTATAAATTTAATAATGAGGTCCAAGGGGACAGCTCGTTGGAACAGTTTGTTACACGACTGAAAGTGCTTTCCAAGGACTGTTCGTTTGAAGACACGTACATAAATGATATGATAAGAGACCGTTTGGTATTTGGAGTACGTTCACAGGACATACGTAAGAAACTCCTAACGGTTGGTGCTGACCTTACGTTAGCAAAGGCAGTGCAAATATGTCAAGCGTATGAGTACGCTCAGGAGCAGCTAAAAACAATGACGTCAACGTTAACCACGGGGACCAGCATGGGTGCAGCAACTGCTGCAGTAAATTACGTAGACAAAGGACATGGTTCGGGCCAGGGCGCTAAGTTCAGGGGTGCCAAACCGAAGGGACCACACAGGGGCTCCAACTGGAATCCAACAAAGGGTAAACAGACGAAACCGGTGGATACGGATCAGAGGCAGTGCGGGAACTGTGGCAAAAAACACACAAAAGGGATGTGCCCTGCGAAGGGTAAACAGTGCTTTTCCTGTAAGAAATGGAACCATTTCAAAGAACAGTGTAGATCTAAAAATGTGAACAATGTGGACATTTCGGAGGATGTGTCATTTGATGACTTGTTTATTGATAGTGTGGAGTCACGGATTAACACTGACCAAATTTTTGCTGAAATGGAAGTAGGTCCGTCAAAAAAGAGGCTTACCTTCAAAGTTGACACCGGAAGTCAGGTAAACATATTACCTTATTATGCTTTTCAACAACTTGGTGTTAAGGCTGCACTCAGACCTTCAAGCACTAAGCTTTCAGCATACAACGGCAACCCGCTGCACTCACAGGGTACTATTAATTTGACATGCATACATGCAGGCACAAACCACACCGGACAGGTCGAGTTTCATGTTGTTGATACTCAATCGACACCATTGTTTGGTTTGAAATCATGCATTGAGTTCGATCTCGTAAAGATCACTTATGCCGTCGATAGCAAACAGCCGGTCGTGCATGGTCATATGACCAAGTCTTCAGTCTTGAAAGATTACCCGCAACTATTTAACGGTTTAGGTTCCATTCCTGGCAAATGTTCAATACACCTCAAACCGGATGCTATACCTGTCGTCCATCCGCCGCGTAAAATACCTGTCGCGCTCAAGGACCGATGCAAAGCCGAGCTTGACCGAATGGAGTCATTAGGGGTAATTCAGAGAGTCCAAGAGCCCAGTCAGTGGGTCAATTCTATGGTCATTGTAGAGAAAAAGTCAGGCAAACTGAGGATATGTTTGGATCCGCATGACCTTAACAAAAATGTGCAACGCCCGCATTACCCAATTAAAACCATTGATGACGTCTTGCCGCAACTCAATGGCGCAAAATTTTTCACGAAAATGGATACGACGTCAGCTTATTGGAGCGTCATGTTAAATAGGGACTCTTCACTTTTAACTACCTTTAACACCTGTTTTGGCAGGTATATGTACCTCCGACTTCCCATGGGCATAAAATCGAGCATGGACATCTTCCAATCAAAAATGGATGAATGTTTTGAGGGCTTACCCGGGGTGGTCGCTATTGTAGACGATATCTTGTGCTACGGCAAAACTAGGGAGGAGCATGACTATAATTTGAAAGCAGCTTTGGACAGGGCATTAGAAAAGGGTATTCGGCTTAATCAGGACAAACTTGAAGTCGGTCTCAGTGAAGTTAAGTACTTCGGCCACGTTTTGTCTGATGGGGGATTGCGCCCTGATCCAGCCAAAATCGCAGCCATTAGAGACATGCCGCCGCCAGTCAATCGGCAAGAGCTTGAAACTTGGTTTGGGATGGTAAACTATCTCTCACGGTTCGCTCCCAATTTGGCGGAAGCCACGTGTCCTTTGCGTGAGTTGCTTGGTAATTCAGTGGAATTTTACTGGGGCAAACCGCAAGAAGCAGCCTTCTCCAAGGTTAAGGAAATAATCACCCAGGAACCAGGTCAGGTGTTAGCTTACTATGACCCTGCAAAAATGCTTGTTTTGCAAACTGACAGTAGTAGGTCAGGTCTGGGGGCCACACTTCTACAAGAGGGAAAACCTATAGCTTATGCTTCCAAATCGCTGACATCAAGCGAGAAGAACTATGCGCAGATTGAACTTGAGTGTTTGGGCATATTGTTTGGGTTAAAGAGGTATCACCATTGGGTTTATGGCAGAAAGGTCATAGTTGAAACTGATCATCTCAGTTTGATACCGATTTTTAAGAAGCCCCTTTACCTGTGTCCCGCCCGCTTGCAACGAATGATGATTCAGATGCAACGTTATGACATTGAAGTTCGATTTTGGGCAGGTAAAGACATCCCTGTCCCGGACACCTTGTCTCGGAAATCTGTTAGTGACACATGTCCGAATTTATCTGAAACTTTGGATGTACAGGTCAATATGGTCATGTCAAATTTGCCTGTTAGTGACAGAAAACTGCAGGAAATTAAAAGCCAAACTGAGCAGGATGAGCAGCTAGTCGTATTAAAACAGGTTATATTGGATGGGTGGCCAGTCTATAGGAAGCACTGTCAGCCTGAGGTTATCGATTACTGGTGTTTTCGGGAAGAATTAGCTGTTTTTGATGGGCTGATAATGAAAGGTGAGAGGATTGTTATTCCTAGGTCGATGCGCTCTAGCTTGCTAGAACTAGTTCATGCAGGTCATATGGGAGTGGAAAAAACCCTCAGTCGAGCACGTGACTTGATCTTTTGGCCTAGAATCTCGAATGATATCACTCAACTTGTGCTAAACTGTGCCGTATGCTTAGAGCATCGAAGCTCCAATCCCAAGGAACCGTTGATGCCTCACTTTATCCCTGAATACCCTTGGCAGATTGTAGGTACCGATCTCTTCACATGGAATCAAAAAGATTTTATTGTGATAGCAGACCCCTATAGCCATTACTTGGAAGTTAAGGAGTTACCTAACATGAGAAGTTCGACTATCATCAAACGGATGAAAGGCATCTTTTCTCGTTTAGGTATCCCGGAAAGAGTCATATCTGATAATCAAACATGCTTCTCGTCAGAAGAGTTTGCGCAGTTCGCGAAAGATTGGGATTTTGAGCATGTGACGTCGTCACCGCATCATAGTCAAGGAAACGGGTTCGCGGAAGCATATGTAAAGATATGCAAGCGCATATTCACAAAAGCAAAATCTGCAAATACAGACCCTTTTATTGGTCTATTGGAATATAGGAACACGAAGTTAAGCAGCACAAACTTTTCTCCTGCCGCGCTTCTCATGTCCCGCGAACTGAGGTCAATCCTACCGACCTCAAAAGAAAAGTTGAAACCACGTGCTATTTCCCCAGAAATAGTTCGCTCAAGGTTACAATCGTACCGGCAAAAGGAAAAATCCTATTTTGATAGGAGAACAAAGCCGCTTGAACCTCTTGACCTTGGAGGTTCTGCACGAGTACAAAACATGCAAAACAAAACATGGCAGCCAGCAGTCATCACTGATAAACACAATGACAGATCATATTCAGTACGCACTCAAAATGGAGCAACTTACAGACGCAACAGACGACATCTTATTAAAACAAACGAATGCATGCCAGTAACACCAGATGTTGAAATGCATATTCCGGAGGAAACTTCACTTTCGGAACCAGAACAGCCTGCAATATCGGAAACACCCCAGCCTCCCATTTCTCCAAAAACAAAGTCAGAGATTCCAAAGGTTGATAAGCCTGTTTACATAACTCGTTACGGAAGACAGGTGAAACCGAGAGTTTTGGAGCAGTACTGATTGAACAGAAACAGTTGTGGTTAAGAACAAATTTTGATGCAATTCTGCTTATCTGGATCATTTATACCACAGTAATTATGATACTTATCAGACATTTAATAGACACCGCTGGTTGTATCGGATTTCAGTATGTTTACATTTCTTACAAGCGATATCAATCAGACAATTCACAAGCAGTATTTACTTAGGTAAATTACCATAGTTATCCTGATGCTACAGCTAGTGACTAGAAACATTTGACAGCTTGATTGTGCATTAATCAGTACAATTAATTACAATTAATTTTAAAAGAAGGGAGATGTTTCAGTATCTACTGCTAGTCTACCTAGCTAGTTTTACTCAGACGCCTTTGCCACATGAATCACTCTTATTCCAGCTTCCGTATTGATAACTTACCTTGTATATTAAAGTAGTTATTAGTGTGAAACAACTCTTGTTTGTTGTCTTCCCAAATATATAACAAAACAAATACTACAGTCAATTCGGTTGCCTACGTCCGCCATATTGTGATGACACAAGAGTGATGTTAAGTGACGTCACGTGACATGCTGTGACGTCAACCTTCACGACGTCGCATATGAGGTCTATGGATTTCCTTATCTGTTGTGCAAGAACAGGAGATATCCTCATTGATTGTATTTTGTTCGTCATCTGTACGTGTTGTAATTGCACATAGCGAGGCACAAGTCCTTTTAGAGCCAATATTACCCGTCTGATAATCCTGCATGCAGTTGATCTATTAATATTAAGTAAGTCTATAAATGCATTCTGGACAGCCGCTCGCCAAATATCTCAACCGAACAAGGGTCTGAATTTCGACTTAAATCACTCTATGTCGCCGCGTAGAATATTAAAAGTCAAGGCAGGCCCCTGCCCATCGGGACTTGATGAAACAGATGTGCTGCATGATGCTTCCACGTAGAGCTAAAAACGACCGCATACGTGTAGGGGCAAACCGTTTAGAGGATCTAAGCCTGCCGTGGCAAAGCGGTGCGAGTCGGACCGTCCATGCTTATAAACCTTGTTGGTTTCATTGGGCGACAGGGCTTGAGGTGTCATTTCATCGCATTGTCGGGTAAAAGTCCCATAAAATTGGAAGCAACGTCTCCAAAATGACCTTTACAGTGTCGGGGACGTTAAACCTAAAGAATGAAAAAAAAAAAAAAAAAAAAAAAAGTCAGGACTGAGTTCATCAATTAATTCAAGCAATCTGTAGCGATGTAATCTGAATCGCTCATAAAGCTCAGTATCTTTGTAAATAAATAGCCAACGAATTTGTTTCTAAATACATGTATCCGTTCTCTCCTTAAACATCTCCTATACTGGACATGTAAATCCTGAAACCATTGTACAATTCCACCCATATAATAATACAAAATAAAACCGATACGCTACTGTTAAGGGGAATGGGAACACCTTCAGGGGAGGCGACACATGTAAAAGTATTTTTGTCTCCCTTGTCAATAGAGGTCAACTCTTAAAGGAAAGAATTTGCTCCTCAGGAGCAAATTGCTCCTGAGGAGCGAATTCTTTCCTTCAAGAGTTTTTCAGTGGGACAGGGCTTGTGGAAAAGCGAACAGGAAGTCCCGAAAGTTGTCTCCCTTTGAACAATGGCGGAAAAATCTGCCAGGTGCCCCATTCCTCTTTAGCCTGCAACCTAGAAGACGAGACTTTATCAGTAAGTTTACGTCTATGTTTGCGACACGCCTCGTTTATACACAGCCCGTAAATTTCTGCGACAATTTTACGACGAACTTACGCCCTGCGTAGGCTTACGTTTGCTCTATGCACTTGGCCCCTGATCATTGCCTTCCACCTATTTGGTATTGTCTGCATTGATAATATGTGTTCAGATGCATTGATAACATATGCTCATAAACCTCATAAACCTTAATAACATATACACAGAAGCTTTACTAACACATACTAAGTGACATTGATAACAAACACTCAGAGGCCTTGAAAACACATACTCATAAACCTTGATAAAATAAACGCAGAAGCATTGATAACATAAACATATAGTATGAGGTATTGATACCAAATACTCATACGTCTTGATAACATAAACTTATGTGCCTTGATAACACATACCCATATGCTTTGATATCAAATACTGAGAAGCCTTGATAAGGCATACCCAGAGACCTTGATAACATGGACTCAGAAGCCTAGATAACGTATACTAAGAGGCGTTGATAACAAATACTCAGACGCCTTGATAACACATACTCATATGCCTTGATAACACATACTCAAAACTTTGATAACAAATACTGAGAAGCCTTGATAACATATACCAAGAGACCTTGAGAACAGATAATATCCTGTATGACACAGAGAAGATAAAGAAAAAAAGTTAGATTATGAAAGGAAGATAAAACTGACACTCGTGGCTATCTCAAATACCTCTATGAAACTCGCCACGGGCTGGTTGCGCACATTTCATATGAAATTGTCAGAAGTGTGAGGTACTGTTTTATTTTACAGGTGCGCCAGTCAACGCTGCCTTCACAAGAAACGTTAAAACTGTGAGGGAAAACGTACTACCTGGCGGAAAACGGCACAATATTGAAGTTCTTGTAGTGGCGGACTTTTCAATATATCACAGGTATTTCTTGTCATTTGTTCACAATTACCTTAACCCATTCACCATATTTGCATTATTTGCTGGCTCCCAGCTTGCACATTGTCACTACTGGAAAAACAGGTAACCAGACCCCACTGACCTTGAAAGGTCAGGGGGTCTGGTTACCTGTTTTTCCAACACTGATAACCTTCAGACTAGGAACCAGCAGATAATGCAAATAAGATGAATACGTCCCTGAATTTGCGAGGTGGATTCTTCCGCCATTGAATACGGACATGGCTATTGTTTTCAACGGAGCTTTTACTCAAAATCATGTTTACAAACCTACACGTAGCATACCAATGCAACACTCGTAGTGCATTTTAAACTTTCCAAAATGGCTACTTTTCTGATGAACATCCGTGACATTTTTCTAATTTATATTGCAAAACATCATTTGTGAGTGTTTGTTAGAACAGCCTCACTGAGGCGATTCTAACGAGTATCCACAACCTATGTCTTGGCGCAGAAAAAAAGAAAAATAATGTATACACCGTAAACCCCAGTTTTCTCTACATAAAGTGCCAAGGTGGGGTTTGGGGGTGGGGGTATTCATTTCACGGACTGGTTCACGTGATTTATGTAGGTTCTGACGAGACTGTTTGCATAGGTTTATGTAATCTGTACGTATTGATCTGAGATTGTTAGACACCTAGATGCAACATTGAAACTCTATATTAGCATGCCTGTGTTCATAACCTATATTCCTCTTGGTTTGCTGGAAATAATAATAATAATAATAATAATAATAATAATAATAATAATACTGACAATAAAAACAAAAACGAAAAACTTACCGCGCCTCTGAACTCCTTTTACTTTCGCCTTTTTGAAAATCAGCTCACACGGTACTCTCTTTCGGAATACGTTATGCATATAAAATTCTCAACTCATACACTTTTATATTATGGTTTATAACTTATCTATGGAAGCGGCTATAATTCTTTAGAACTGTTTGTTTGCTAACAACAAAATCTCAATAATCATGTTAGCTGATGCATAAGAAAAGAGCCCAAGCATTCTCCGATTTATTCACATCAGTTTACTAATTTAGCCCTTGTCTAGTGCTGAGCCCGGATTTGCCTTATCTTTCAAACAATGTAGATCCATATCAGAAGTTTAGAAGGCATCCGATCAGGATCAACATTGTTTTTCTTTCAGATTTACGAATTTGTTGCAATAATTTACATCAAGTAATCTGACGTGTTGATAATCGGTAGTGGATGTGGCAGATTAAAAGGGGCTAATATGACGCAAGACTATTTGCACGAACCTCGTCTACGTGTCTGAGAGTGGAAATGGCTATGGCGAAGCTGTGCTTTTGCTCATGCTCGCCAGAGCCTTTGCTGCTCACCTTTGTTATAGTACTCTTTGATCATGACCTGGCTTAAAATATGAACCAACATAAAAAGGACAATATCTTTCTTGATAGCGAAGCCTGATAAACATAAAGTGTGAATTGTTTAAAAATGACAAAGAATGCAGATTGAGTACAGTTTTATCCTTATAGTTAGTCTCAAATGCATTCATCATGAAAACACGTCTATATGAGCCCCGCCAAGCGAATTTGTGTCTTCGAGCATTCCGTCATTACAAATTTTAACTGCGCATGCCCAGCCATTCAGAGGGGCCAGGGATATGGCTTTCTGTCTGAAGGTTCCTCTTGATTCACTGCTTGTATGAGCGAGCAGCGAAGGTTCTGGCGAGACTGCGCGGATGCGCAGGCTCGCCTGAACCATCGCTGCTCGCATAGGCGATAAGTACCAAAATCGCTTGACGGGGCCCATATAATTTTAAACCTCTTAAAATAGATGTGAGTGGGTGAGTTTTAGTTTTACGTCCAACCAAAAGCTAAGGTCATACGGAGACGGGACCTCGGTTGAACGACTCATCCGAAAGTCTGGAGACTTAAAATAGATGTGAAGACAATGATCAGGAATCGATACAATTAACCCACGGCTACAATTAGAAACGTCAAAGGAAAGGAAACACAAACATGAAATAATTAGATCCTAATAGAAACACCAATTGCGGAAAGCCTAAAGGACCATGTTTTTTTTTTTATTATTTATTTTTTTTTTTTTTCGGGAGGAAAAAAACAACAAACAATATTCTCCTACCTTCAGAGCAACATTTTTTCAGCATGTTAGTAGAAACATAGCTTTTTTACGCATACGTTTACCGATGTATTTTAGCAGATGTATACTACAATTATTGCAATTGTTACATACTACAATTATTGCAACCTTAAAAAGAAAGTTTGTTTCAAATTAAATAAATATATTTTCGTCAGTTATGGTGACAGTTAAAAGAACGCCCCTCGTATATAAACAGGGATTCACAAGGGTGGTTATTTCATCGACTTGTCATTTTGAAGCGAAAGTGATAAATACCTCTGACCGGCCTCGGTAGCTCATTCGGATTCGCGTGTGACTGGTGGCCGGGGTCGGCAACATTCTTTCGTGGAGATTGATCGTGAAATCTTTTCTACGGTCATTCTCTCCTTTCCGCTGATTCAAGAAGGGCAGTTGTCAGTTTCTGGCGAAAGAATGTGCATTGTACTGGTTAAATGCTTATGCATAAGCCTGCCCAGGAAAAGTGTGGATAGGTAAACTGACCGGCTCAAAAATGACCTAAATTGTGTTGACTGGGCCGTTACTTCCAAAACAAACAAACAAATCCTTATATCTAGGACTAGAAGTGAGTGAGTTTTAGTTTTACGTCCCATCAACAGCTAAGGTCATACGGAGAAGGGACCTCGGTTTAAAGACTCATCCGAAAGTCTGGAGAAGCCCGGGATCGATCCTGCGATCCCTGGTTTACAAGGCGAGTAGCGTAAGCACTGCACCACGGAGGCTTCTGATCTAGGACAAGAAAGATGACGATGTTTGACTTATGTGTTATTACTATTTCATATATTGACTGTCCTGTATTACACCAGGCCAACCAATATAAACCGGAGGTCAAAAACCATAAATCCTGTTTTTTTTAATTGTGTCAATTAATAAAATTGTCATTAATCAAGTAATTCGTATTGGCCAAGTTAGAGATCCTCGGTCAGCTGTATTGGCCTCGGCCTTCGGCCTCGGGCCAATACAGCAGACCTCGAACCTATAACTAGGCCAATACGAAATTACTCGATTAATAACATTATAATATATATTGTGTGTGCTCATATAAAGCGGTTCTAACTACTACCCACAATCTATGTTTTGAGGGAAAATCAAGAAAACAACGTGTAATAATGCCAATTAATCTTTTTCTGAATAAAGCGCGGTTTATAAAGTTTCCATTAATTTTGTTTGATTTGTTTGTTTGATTTGAGGTTTAACGTCCCCGTCAACACTGTAAAGGTCATTTTGGAGACGTTGCTTCCAATTTTGTGGGACTTTTACCCGACATTGAGATGAAACGACATCTCAAGCCCTGTCGCCCAATGAAACCAATAGGGTTTACAAGCATGGGCGGTCCCGCCTCGCACCGCGGTTCCTGGACAGGCTTAGATCCTCTAAACGGTTTACCGGTACTAGTGTGCGGGCCGGATTCAGCTCTGCGTGGAAGCATCATGCAGCCCATATATTTCTTCAAGCCCCTATGGGCGGGGGCGATCCATTAATTTACACAGACTTTTAAACCTGATTGGAACGTAGTTTCAAAGGATGCTTATCACATGGATTTTATTACGAGAACATACAGTCGAATTTCAATGGCTCGAACACCTTTGGGACCTCGAAAATCTATTCGAGACCACTGAGGTTACTGTCAGGAGGCATAAACATCTTTCGGCGTTCTATAATGAATATGTATGCTGTGTGTACTTATTAGAATCGCCTGTCGAGGCGATTCTAATGAGTACACACAACATACATTGAGTACACACAGCATACATTTGCAAGATAAAAGACTGAAATATCTTTAATTATCACCCACTATTTCTTATGTAGAGGATATCGCTTGGGGCTCAAGAATGGGTTCGACACAGCCATGGTAAACCAGCCATCGATGTTCGAGCCATCGAGGTTCGACTGTGCATGTGTGCAAAGTGTATTCTTTCATATCTCCAAAATGCTTACTTTTCTGATGAAAATTTGTGATATTTTTCTTATTTCTGCTCCAATCATAGGTTGTGGTTGCTCGTTAGAACCGCCTCATTGCGGTGGTTCAAACGGGTACCCACCACCTATGTCTTGGAGCAGAAATAAGAAAAATACTGTATACCCCTGTAAACCCCGGTTTTCATTGTTTGTTTGTTTGATATGAGGTTTAATGACCCCGTCAATACTGTATAGGTCATAAAGGTCATATTTTGTAGGACTTTTACCCGACATTGAAATGACATCTCAAACCCTGTCGCCCAATGAAACCAATGGTATTTATAAGCATGGACGGTCCGACTCTCACCGCTTTGTCTGGACAGGCTTAGATTCCCGAAGTAATTTACCAGTACTCGTGTGCGGTCAGATTCTGCTCTGTGTGGAAGCATCATGCCGCCCATCTGTTTCTTCAAGCCCCGATGGGCGGGGCGGACCGGTTTTCATGATATAAAGTGGGGTTTAGAGTTGTGTTTATTACATGGACTTGTTAATGTGCTGTGTAAGCGTGACGGAACCCAAAAATTGAAAGCTAAAAGACGCCGTTGATCGATGTTTGTGCAACATCTCCCATGCAATCGGACTGCACAAATTCAACGAAATCTGGAAGGACAGATTAATTTCTTAACCCATTGCATGAGGGAAACCCTTAAAGGGGTACCTTGGCAAACAGTGCAGACCCAGATCAGACGCCGCAGAACGCGGCGTCTGATCAGGGCCTGCACTGTTTGTTGACAGAATTTTCCATTAAAATATAATTAAAACAAACAAAAATAGGCCTGCACCCCTTATATGATAAATGGACTTAGCCAACATACTGCAATGGAAGAGCGCACTAGTATACAATGGGTCAATTTACATTTATTCAGTTATGTTTTGCTTGATTTTCAGGTTTTATAAGGCCAGTACATTTGGAACAGAGCGGGAAAAGGACGCAGATGCTAAGAGAAGGCTGAAGAAATACTTTTCCCATGTCTTAAACGGGGTATGTCTATTTTTACTTAGCTCCCATTATGTAGCATATATACATTTTATTTTATACTGTTCTATAAAACATGTTACAAACACTTACCAATTCTAGATTTGCATTGTATGTAATTCAGTATTGCCACTAAATTCCTGTGTTATTTATAAGCATCCATATTGGTATGTGTTTTGGTTTATACACATATCCGTATGTTTATATTAAGCTATGGTCACAAATCAGTATTCGAGCCCAGTCCGGGTACTTTGCGACTAATTTTGGGTGAAATCGGGCTGGAATCCGGCCGGCGTCCCGCCTGATGTTTGGGCGTCGGTGGTGGTCGGGAGGGGCCAGGTGAAATTTTAACTCACACTTAACTCATCGATCACATCGAATACGTCTACAAATTGAAGGATGTTCGCCTATCAAGCGAGCTGACCTATTTGTTGTACAGGCAGGAGAATATGCAATTTATATACCCCTGGACATCTGGACGATTCCCGGCGGATGTAAACCCGTCCCTCGCTCGGCGACGGGCCATGCCCGGTCGGAAACTAGGCGGACATCTGCGCAACATCGACCGATGCTGGACCGGCTGGTAACAATCGCCAGGTATACGGCCGGCGTACGGCCGGTAACCTGCAGTGGACCGGCCGATTTCCGCCCAGCGTATACGCAGATCCTTCCCCGCAAAAATATGGCAGACACCGCCCGATTCCCGGCGGAATTACCTGCAGGCCCCGCAAGGCATACCATTTGCCAAATTCGAGCCAGACACCCGCTTCCGACCCCTTCACTACTTGGATAGCTCGGCCAAACATCACGTCTAGTATAGCTCGGCCGAGGTACGCCGATTTTGTGACCGAGGCATTAAAAGTTATGATAAAGTTTAATATTAGCTTTTGTATGTACACTGTATACGAAACGTTTTTTCTTGGAGTTATTTCGTGGCAGGGAAAATGGACTCCTTCTTCATGAAACTAGTGTCTGGTTAACACTTTGCTTTTGCCGAGGCACTGCAAAATTACGATTATCTGAGCTGCAAGCAAAGACTCATCCAATTACGTGCCAGAGGATATCATTGTTGTTGCTTTGGCTAGACAATGATCTTACTCATCTCGCGCCGCACGACATTGCTATCAATAAGACCAGCGCGACCGACGCAATAGAAGTATAGGCAATCATCAGGAATTGATACAAACCCACACCTCGCATCAGAGACACCAAAGGGAAAGAAACACAAACACGAAATAAATAGACCCGAATGGAAACATCACTTGTAACAAAAGGCAAAAGGACAATTACATTCCCACGAAATGGCCAATTGGTTATCCAAAACAAAGCGATACATACATTCAAGGACGAACTATAACAAAAATAAACCGCGACAGAACGGTCAACCTCTAATCTGAATGCTTGTCTAGCGAGCGTCTTTGCTTCTTGCTCCCTGGATAGCCATTACAAAACATGCCTATACAAATACATTGTAAAAGTTTCGCCGAAAAAAACCCTAAAATTTTAGAATGAAAAATTGCGATATTTTCCTTAATTCGTCTCTATATTTTAGAGCAGAAATTAGAAAAATAAGGTTTTTTTTAATTGGCCTAATTGGCCGAAACTAGCTAGTCTGGCCCAGAAAAAATGTACACTTCATATTTTCTGGTTCTGTAGTGTATTCCTTGCTTCCAAAGGATAACCCCTTTATAGAACATATTTAACGTCACTATAACAAAACTCGCACTTCAATTGTTTTTAGGTGGACATGTTGTACAGAGGAATAGAAGATCCATCTGTTGGCATTACAGTTGCACTGGCTGGCTTTGTCATTGCCGATGTAAGTATCTTAGAACTTATCCCATAATTTCTTTCTTTTTTTTTTCCTTTATTCAAGAATAGTCCGTTTGTATAAACCAATACTAATTCAGCGATGATAGAAAATATTTCGGAAATGGCTTCTACATGTAACAGTCTCCGAGCCAGCCACTAATCCCCTAGAGCGAGATCAATACGGACTGATTATATTTTTATATGCGCTGGAAGAAATAGATTCGGCTGCATGGTGCTTCCACGCAGTGCTGAAACCGACCGAACTTCAGTACCGGTAAACGTTTTGGTTCTAATCCTTCCCACGGCCCCCGCCCATAGGGGCTTGCAGGAATATATGGGCTGCATCATGCTTCCACGCAGAACTGAATCCGGCCTGCACACTAGTACTGGTAAACCGCTTAGAGGATCTAAGCCTGTCCAGGAACCGCGGTGCGAGGCGGACCGTACCTGCTAATAAACCCTATTGGTTTCATTGGGCGACAGGGCTTGAGGTATCACTTCATCTCAATGTCGGGTAAAAGTCCCACAAAATTGGAAGCAACGTCTCCAAAATGACCTTTACAGTGATGACGGGAACGTTAAACCTCAAATCCAACAACAACCAACAACATCTAAGCCTGCCCTGGAAAAAGTGATGCGAGCCGGACGGCTCCGTAAACCCTCTGGGTTTCTATGGGCGGTTGGGCTATATATGTCATTTCATCTCAATGTGCGGTAAAAGTCCCATAAAATGGGAAGCAACATCACCAAAACGACCTAAATAATGTTGATGGGGACGTAAAGCCTCATTTCAAACATATCGAAGTAAGTCTGTTAAACAATGAACATCTACTATAAAATTTGCATATACCGTACAAATTCTATCATAAATTCCGCTAGTTATTGACAATGTGTGTTCCGGTAGGTGTTTGTTTGTTTGTTTGATTCGAGGTTTAACGTCCCCGTCAACACTGTAAAGGTCATTTTGGAGACGTTACTTCCAATTTTGCGGGACGTTCACCCGACATTGAGATTAAATGACATCTCAAGCCCTGCCGCCCAATGCAGCCTATAGGGTTTATAAGCATGGACGGACCGACTCGCACCGCTTTGCCTGGGCTGGCTTTGATCCTCTAAGTGGTTTACCAGTACTGGTGTGCGGGTCGGTTTCAGCTCTGCGTGGAAGCATCACCCAGCCCATCTATGTCTTCAAGCCCTTTCAAGTCTCCTGCGTGTTCCAGTAGGTAAAACACGTTTATACAGAAACAACTTTATTAAAATTTTAGCCGGTTATCTACTTCGAACTAATGTCAACATGTTAACAATTCTGTTACATGACCGCATGTTTTATTTAAATATTTGGTAAAACTGGAGAAAACAAGGTATTTCACAAGCACATTCTTTTTTGCGGCTGTAAATATTTGTCAGAACCGGCTTAATGAGGCTGATGAGGCCTAATTGGCCGAAACTAGCTAGTCTGGCCCAGAAAACATGTCCTCTTCATATTTTCTAGTTCTGTGGTGTATTCCTTGCTTCCAAAGGATAACCCTTAGTAGAACATATTTAACGTCACTACAGCTGATGTCTGGAACGTGTGGCGGCCGTTAAAAGTCTCCCTGCCCTACATTATAGTGTAGTTTATATTTTCTTGTCCTTTGTCATTAATTCCATTGTGGAATTTTGAAAATATTTGAGGGTTACTGATGAGGCCTAACTGGCCGAAACCAGCTAGTCTGGCCCAGAAAACATGTCCACTTCATATTTTTTCAGTTCTGTGGTGTATTCCTTGTTCCCAAAGGATAATCCTTTCTAGAACATATTTAACGTCACTACAGCTGATGTCTGGAAATGTGTGGCGGCCGTAAAAAGTCTCCCTGCCCTACATTATAGTGTAGTTTATATTTTCTTTTCCTTTGGGATCATTAATTCCATTGTGGAATTTAGAAAATATTTTAGGGTCACTGATGAGGCCTAATTGGCCGAAACTAGCTAGTCTGGCCCAGAAAACATGTCCACTTCATATTTTCCAGTTCTGTGGTGTATTCCTTGCTTCCAAAGGATAACCCTTTCTAGAACATATTTAGTGGTCACATTAAGTTCTTTTGTCCTTAAACCCTTATATATTTATACATATATTATGGGAATATTAGTAGGCAAATGTTATTATACTTATTTATGTTCCAACGGCCCCGATGGCTCAGTTGGTAGAGTGTCCGCTCCGGGGAACGGGAGGTCACGGGTTCGATCCCGGGCCGCGACATACCAAAGTCGTTAAAATGGTACTGGCTGCTCCTCGCTTGGCACTCAGATTTACGGGGTAGAGCTAAGACTGGTCGACCATGTGACTGGGTGTGGTATTATGTAATGTGTCTGGGGCATGATACTTCAGTGAGGCAGCACTATAAAAGTGAGCATTGAGCTCCCTGTCGCAACCAGACACCGTCGTGATATGACTGAAAAATTGCTGAAAGCGACGTTAAACCCGAATTCACACACATTATTTATGTCCCAAGACATTGTATCGGTAGGGACACCATCAGCACTAATAAGCTACAAATTTCCAAAATTTTCATGTGCTAATTAAATGTGTCACGGAAACACGCCTATATAATTTTGTACCCCTTTAACCCCAGTTTGTTTTATAGTAAAACTGGGGTATACAGGTTTAAACCTTATTTTGCTTATTTCTGCTCGAACACATAGATTGTGGGTGCTCGTTAGAATACCCACAATCTAGATGTTGGGCAGAAATAAGAAAATTATCACAATTTGTCATCTTAAAATTCCGTATTTTCGCCAGTAGGGTTTACAATATATTTGTATAGGCGTGTTTTAATGGAGTCATGCAATATCACACCGCACCATAATTCTATGATTTCTTTTTGTCTTTCTGATAATAGTCTCCCGAGGTCTCCGACTGGACCACGCCCTTTAGAGACCTAGTCCGGGGTGAAGACAGGGACGAGCTATATGTCAATAATGCCCTAGAGGAGCTCGTGCGCTGGGCATATAGGGCGAGAAATCTCCCAGAACGAGACCATATAATGCTCTTCACTGAGTAAGTTTAATAAGATCCTGTATAGTAGTCGCAGACAAGATTGACTAGGCGGAATTATTCAGGTGCTGTCTTTGTGTCAAATTCGCTGTGTCCACCAGAAGGTTCGGTAAAGTGCCTGTCGCATGCTTCCTACAACCGGACCAGATGGCCATATACGCCACAGCACTATTTGTGTTAAAGTTGCAGTCACACCATCGAGTGATTTTGTTTACCTTTTTTGTTAGTAGAACATTCCAAAGGCCGGTGCGAACGATACCTTTGCCTAGCCAATCTTATCTGCGACTACTGTAATATAAAGTAGGCCCCCGCCCATCGGGGGTTGAAGAAATATATGGGCTGCATGATGCTTCCATGCAGAGCTGAAACCGACCGCACACGAGTACTGGTAAACCGCTTACAGGATCTAAGCCTGTCGAGTCGGACCGTCGATGCTTATAAACCCTATCGGTTGTATTTGGTGACAGGGTTTGAGAGTTCTTGTAATCTCAATGTCGGGTAAAAGGCCACAAAATTGAAAACGGCGTCTCCAAAATGACCTATACAGCGTTGACAGGAATGTTAAACCTGAAATCAAACCACAACAATATAATAAAGTAAACCATTAACTGCATAGCTATGAGTATTTTACGTCACATTACGATGACACATCCGTATGACATAGTACATTGTACATAATACATCTTTAGATTCATGTGTGTTAGTGTTTTGAAATTTTATATATGCTTTCCTCATAGGTGGCCGGTATTTTGTATTATCCCAATTACATCCCATTTTAGATTTACATCCATGTAAATCAAATAACATTAACATCTTGTCAGCACGATATCTCAAAAACTACTAAATGTTTACATATTGGGTCTTAGGAGATAACCTGGTTTACCTTTCAACAAATTTAAGTAAACATTTTTGCAGTTGTGGGGCTTAGATATTTTTTAGCAATTTACCTTGTGAGCAAAACATTTAAAAATACTTGATCTAAATTAAATGTCAGGAACTGATCGAAACAGAACATAAATTCTTTCTCAAATCTCAAGGGAAATATGAACAAACACATCTTAACAAATATAAAGTTCACAGGCGACGACAAGAGTTAGCAGCTCTTTTACAAACTTGGATTTGGTACGCTCGGTAGTTTACAAAAGTCTGTCTTGGCTCTGAGAAGCAGATTACCTGAATAATTCTACAATAATTATATTCAAAGGTTGCTGGAGTTATAACTCTTCGAAGTTACTAGCAATATAACATTGTAAGTTAGACTTCTAAAAACTTATTTAAAAAAGAAACTTGATATTTTGTATACCACTTATGACTGATATGAAGAACAAATCAGCTCGTTATATGTTCAATAATTTGCATAATTTTATTGAGGTTTTGGCAATACAAAAATTCTTGCAATTCAATCTCAATGTACTTTGTCCACGTTTGAACTTAGCTATTTTCGGTAACTAAGTATTAAGGTCAGTGCATGTTTCAGAGAAAGCATATAGTTGGAAGCATAGGGTTTTAAGATACATTTTCTAGTTTAAAAGAACATAGAAAAGATATATTTAAAGCATCCACAGTATCCCCCCTCCTGGTCTGAGACTTTTTTAGTGTCCCAAAGGTGTTCTGGTCAGTGAATTTCGACTTCGTTTTATTTCAGCTATGATCTGTACTCCTTTGGTCGTGGAGTGAAAGATGATAAAACAGCTGGTAAGTAAAAAAATCGTTATCATTTTCTGTGATTAGGCTACAACCAAGTGGTTTTAAATATTGCGACACTCATTTGAGGAAGCACATAAAACACACATATATATAAAACGATCTATAATGTATTATGCTCAGTTCAGCAGAACATGGTATTTATCAAATTTGGAAATCGAATCAAAATGCCTACAACAGTTGGTAGTAATCAAATATATGCAGTCGAATATGACCAGAACGATTGCTCATACAAACTGTGTGTTTTGAGGCACATTACAAATACCATTTAAAGCATTAAATGGAACAATTTATATAACGCCTTGCGTTTGTATATACATGTAGACGATCTTGAATACTTAGGTTTGTCTTTTTTGAGACAAACATACTTAGGATTATAATGATAATCATGTTTTGGATTATGGGTAAGAAAGCTTGGCAAATTCATCTGTTCAGTATTTTCCAAACCCATAATTTATATTTTAGAACCGTCACGAGACAAACTGTCGCAACAGGCGAAAACATTTGCTCATAATGCGGCCGCAATAATAATAATAGATTTAACATTTGAACGATAATCTAGGAAATTTTGTAGTATACTTTGATGAACTTCCCGCATACATTTGACATTTCTTTCTTTGTTCAGGGTTTGCTCGGGTTGGGGCTATGTGCGACCTTGACAGTGCTTCAGTGGTTGAAGATCACGGTGGATTTCAAAGCATCAACACAGCTGCCCATGAACTAGGACACAGGTAATGAATGCGTAAAAAGGATAAATGAAGGTTGCGTTGCCCTTTTTATGGTGTAGTTTTATCTAATTGACCAATTCTAGAGCCTTTGAGATGGTAACGCGACGTCTGATTGATTACACTTACATTTGTGACAGTATATTCTGCGATATACTGTCGGAATCTCGACATCATCACGTATCGTCGCTTTCCATTGACTGACTTCCGGATTTATGCAGCTGACAGTTCCTCCAATAAACAAAAGATTGGTTTTACTAATGATTTTCTACATCAGAACATAAGAACGGGGATAACTCTTATAAAATTGTCATTTTGAGAGGAAAACCGGCAGCTGTACGGTCGGAAATTTCGTGTTACGGCGACGTGATGAAGGAACCGTAAAACTGATGATTTACCTCCCGAAATAAGTTATACCCTAAATGTATGCTATGGGTACAAGTATGGATCACATAATCAAAGAAAGGGCTACTAAGAAGTATGAGAAGCACTCCGAATGTTATTTAACTACAGTCGAACTTCGATGGCTCGAACACCGATGGCTCGTTTACCATGGATGTGTCGAACCCATTACTGAGCCCCTAGCGAATCCTCTACATAAGAAATAGCTGGGGATAATTAAGGAGAGTTCAGTCTTTTATCTGGCAAATGTATGCTGTGTGTACTCATTAGAATCGCCTCGATGAGGCGATTCTAATGAGTACACACATTATACATTTTCATTATAGAACACCGAAAAGATGTCTAAAAGTATCTAGTTATGCGTCCTGACAGTAACCTCAGTGGCTCGAACTAACCCTGTCTCAAACAGATTTTCAAGGTCCCAAAGGTGTTCGAGCCATTGAAGTTCGACTGTATTAATACCAATTAGCAGACAAGAAGCTTCACCCCTCTTAGAACATGAGTGAATTGCTATAGTTCTGGTAAATGTTTTCGACATATCTTGTCTTTGAGCCATGAATCCATAAACATGTGTTTGTATAGTATTGCTTAGTCGCATCCTTTCTTACTTAATCAAGTAGGAGATGTTACTATGTATAAAAGTAGGTGGCAAAATGTCAGTATTTTGCTCGTTTGTATCATTGGCAATTTCAGTTCACACTGGTCGCAACAACTCGTGTAATGGGTTTTATCAGTTTATTTTTCTTGATTGCAGCCTTGGAGCACTTCACGACGGTTTCAATAACTCATGCAGTGGCTTTGATCAGTACATTATGACAGCAAGAGGTGGTGTTAGTAGATCGGCTACAATGAACAATCCATGGAAGTTCTCACAGTGCACAGTGGACTATTTTAGGCGTTTTCTTCAAAGACTGTAAGTATACATGTTAACTCGAATCAAGAGAGACACGCATATCTTTAATTTTATTTTCAGTTATCTGTATGCAATGACGGCTTGGTGAACTAGGACCATCCATACTAAAAAAAACTATTTTATAGTTATATTATAAGCAGAATTTGAATGATCGGCGTTTGCTTTAGTGAGAACCAACACTGTTCGCATCCAAGCTTTGGTATACGTTAAACTTTAGTTAAGCAGCATCATAACAACATTACAAATATTCAAATTAATTAAGTATTGTTGATAATTTAACTGTTCCTCAAATCGACATGACACTTTCCACACCAATGAAATGATTTCCTTTCAAATAATGTTAAAGTGTATGCGAAATCTGAAATGCTAAGGGAATATAGCTCTTATGCTGTTTGTGCGAAATATAGTAAATCTGCTACCAATTAACTGTTCTTATTTTATGTAAAATAAGCATGTGAATCCTTTACAGGCCAGCCCGAAACTGTCTCACTGACCGAGTTGATATATATGACCAGGAAGAGTTTTTAGAGTTTCTTTCAACGTATCCTGGCCAGGACTTGACTCCAAATCAACAATGCCAAGATATTCTAGGACTGGATTCCTATTACGGCTGGGTAAGCTACAGGCTGTCTTTAACCCATTTTGTACGAGAAACCCCAGAACGGGTACCCTGGCAAACAGCGCAGGCCCAGATCAGACGCCGTAGAATGCGGTATCTGATCAGGGCGTACACTTTTTGCGAATGTTAAGCCACTTCTCAAATAAAGTTTTAAGAAAACACAACCTGACACCCCTGAATTTTGAAATGGACTCCTGCTGAAGCTATGGTGTAAGATTCCAGTTGGTACAAATGGGGTTAATGATTATATGAGCAACTCCACAACAAATCATGTCGCCCCAGTTTTGTTTTATTTTTGGCAACATAATATGAAAAAAAAACGGTCTCCTAAGCTGTACAGATAAAGGAAGGTCTTGAAAATTTAGATTTAGAAACTGGAGGCATCCCACTATCCAACCAACGAATCAGTTTGCGCGGATATGCAGATTGATCTATGCCTTTGTTGTTAGCAAATTCTACTTACAAAGGCGATAACGTATATCAAAAGTCAAGAGCTTTCATCACAAGTTTAATCAAAGCGCCAAATTCTCTGAGTCATTTATGAATATACTTATTAAGAACTTTCAAAAGTTTTCAGAATTTAAATTAAAGTACTGATAACACTTAAGGTTCGATTGTTCCTGAGTGCATGCTGACAAAATAGTCCTTAAATCGATTTTTACGCGGGCGCAAGCATCGCCCTTACTTCCAGCGCGATATAGACAAGGCATCCTAAATCATCAATGCAACATCTCCGAGAACACACACACACACACACACACACACACACACACACACACACACACACAATAAAACCAAACAACCACAGAGATAAAACAACAGTGAGGACTCGACAGCAAGAAATAACTGAAATGCTGGAGCAAAAGAAAACAAACAGTTTTCCACCGGAAGGTGGTTTGAAAACCTCTGTGCCAGCTAGAAATGACAAATATTTTGATTTTGTTTGTTTGTTTGATTTGAGGTTTAACGTCCCCGTCAACACTGTAAAGGTCATTTTGGAGACGTTGCTTCCAATTTTGTGGGACTTTTACCCGACATTGAGATGAAATGACTTCTCAAGCCCTGTCTTCCAATGAAACCAATAGGGTTTATTAGCATGGACGGTCCGCCTCGCACAGCGATTCCTGGACAGGCATCCTCTAAGCGGTTTACCAGTGCTAGTGTGCGGGCCGGTTTCAGCTCTGCGTGGAAGCATCATGCAGCCCATATATTTCTTCAAGCCCCTATGGGCGGGGGCCTGACAAATATTTTGGATGTAGTTTTCTGATAAAGTGGCACATTGGTCAGGCCCTGGGGTGGCGGAGGGAATCATTAATAGAACACCCTCTCATAAATACATATCATAGAGTGAATCGTACGGATGAAATGCTATTCAAAGGGAGAAACACTTCGTTTACGCAACCTGGTAACCGAAGTCCCTTTTCTCAGTGAAAAACACACACACACACACACACACACAAAAAAAAACAACAACAAGAAAATAGCGCGTCCCTGTGATGCAGCTTCCCTCATTTAAGACAACCAGCCGGTGTAAAGTATAACTTGCATCCCATGAAAGTGAACACTTTTTTAAAAGGAGACCCTGGATGAGGAGAAAGGGAAAGAAACTCTTTGGTGTGAGTGCTTTACTCGATGTAAAAGATTTCCAGTCGTTTCCCAGGCTCTTTTGTTCATATTGTGTCAAGAGATTATAACTTAATTTTTTTTGGGCTGCTCAACAAATAGTTTCATAGCATCACGAAAATACGCCTATATAATTTGGACCCCCTTAAACACCATTTTTATATCGTAAAATAGAAGTGAAAGCAATGATCAGGAATCAATACAATCAACCCACAGCTCACAGCAGTGACACCAAAGGGAATGAAACACAAACATGAATTAACTAGCCCCTTATGGAAACATCAAAAGCGGAAAGCCAAAGGACAGTTACTTTCCCACGAAATGGAGGCATCGCAACTGGCTATCCAAATGAAAATAAAATAAGCGAACTACACATTCAAATTCAAGCCGAAACAAAAATAAACGGTGACCGAAGAACCGCCTTGGAACGGTCAGTGAAACGAATTCCACTGGTGGTATGTGTGTGTGTGTGGGGGGGGGGGGGGTGTGTGCTTAAATCGATTTAACGCAGCTGCAATCCTCGCCCTTACTTCCGTCACGATTTCGACAACTAATTTGTTCAGTCGGCATGAAGGCTAACTAACTCATCAGTGCAACATCTCCGAGAACACAAAAAGCAAACAACCACAGAGATGAAACAACGGTGAGGGCTCGACAACAAGAAACCACTGAAGTGCTGGAGCAAAAGAAAACCAGCAGTTAAGACTCCGATGTGCCAGAAATTAAATTTTCTGTAATTGTCAGTAAGCCTGTACGCTGGAATCGTCATAGAATCTGAGGCATGACCGATGGCGTGCAATTAAAGAGGGAAGCAAAGTTATCAACCGTGACTGGGTTAACTACCATGCATGCAGTCTGTCGTATAACATTTGTGTTGTAACCAGTCATTTCATATCGAATAATGATTTTACGAAATGGGGTTCTGAAGACATAGCAATTTTATATATTTCTGAATTTATATACTAAGTCATCATAAAATTCGGGTTCCGATAGACCTTGTTGCAGAAGAGAATTTAAGTCAAGCATTGTATTTTGAAATTAAATCGGAATGACGTCTATAAAATTGTGAAAAGGCTTTGATGACCCTGGTTAAGAAGTTTAGCAGTTAACAATTTATTACGAGTGTTGAAGTCAGATACATGACTAGACACTCTATCAAATCGAATTAATTGCGAAATATAAACGCCATAGGATGCCGAACGAGGAACACCACCATCGAAGAAAGGAAAATTTACAATCTCAAAATCAAAATTATCGCGTTTATCGTAAATTTTGCAGGAAACAAACCCAGCTACAATAGATAGGTGTAAATCCAAAAGCGGGGCCTCTGTATCAGAAGATTTTGCTTTATTTAACTGAAGTTTGTGTATGTGTGTGTGTGTGGGGGGGGTGTGTAAATTTGACTGATAAAACCGTCGAAATAGATATTGCAGTCTTTAATAAATCATCAAAATATCTAGAAGTCGACCTAAAGTAGAAGTAAAACAAAGATCAGGAATCGATACAATTAACTTACTCCACCCACCAAAGACACCAAAGGGAAAGAAACACAAACACCAAGCGACCAGACAACAATGGAAACCTAAACAAAGGAAGGCCATAAGGACAGTTACTTTCCCACACAATGGCTATATGGCCATCCAAAATAAAAAGACACAAGTGATACACACAGTAAAGTAGAAGTAAAACAAAGATCAGGAATCGATACAATTAACTTACTCCACCCACCAAAGACACCAAAGGGAAAGAAATACAAACATCAAGCGACCAGACCACAACGGAAACCCAAACAAAGGAAGGCCATAAGGACAGTTACTTTCCCACAAAATGGCCATATGGCCATCCAAAATTAAAAGACATAAGCGATACACACAGTAAGTAACAAACAACAACACAAACAAACCGCCACAGAAGAACCGCCTTGGAACGGTCAGTGGAAAGATTTCCACTGGGGGGCTTAAATCGATTTTACGTGGCCACAATCCTCGCCCTTACTTTCGTCGCGATCTAGACAAATAATTTGTTCAGTCCGCATGAAGGCCTCCTAACTCTTCAGTGCAACATCTCCGTGAACACAAAAAATCGAAGAACCACAGAGGTGAGACAACGGTGAGGACTCGACAGCAAGAAACCACTGAAATGCTGGAGCAAAAGAAAACCAACAGTTAGACTCCGATGGGCCCGACCAGAGACAGAGCATCAGGCACCAACCAACATTACCTTGAATTAGATCTCTCTAATTCTCAATAAGCCTTCACGTTGGAGCCGTCATAGAATCTGAGGCCTGACCCACCGGCGTGCAATTAAAGAGGGAAGCAAAGTTGCCAACCGTGATTGGGTTAACTACCATGCATGCAGTCTGTCGTATAACATCCATGTTGTGTCCAATCTTTTTATATCGAAGAGTGATTTTACGAAATTTGGTGCTGAAGTTATTGCGGTTATATATTTTTCTGAATTTATATACTAAGTCACCATAAAATTCGGGTTCCGATAGACCTTGTTGCAGAAGAGATTTAAGTCCAATATTGAATTTTGAAATTAAATCAGAATGGCGTCTATAAAATTTTGAAAAGGCTTTGCGTAGTTTATGGTACCTATAACCCTGATTAAGGAGTTTAGCCGTTAATAATTTATTACGAGTGTTGAAGTCAGTTACATGACTACACACTCTAGCAAATCGAATTAATTGCGAAATATAAACGCCATAGGATGGCGCACGAGGAACATCACCATCCAAAAAAGGAAAATTTACAATCTCAAAATCAAAGTGATCGCGTTTATCATAAATTTTGCACGAAACAAATCCATCTACAATAGACAGATGTAAATCCAAAAACGGGGCCTCGGTATCAGAAGAATTTGCTTTATTTAACTGAAGTTCTAAGGGGTAAATCTGACTGATCAAACCATCGAAATAGGTATTATCAATATTTAATAAATCATCTAAATATCTAGAAGTGGAGCTAAAAGCTTCAATAATTTCAGATTGGTTATCAATGGAAAGCGACAACATGAAGTCTCTGTCATAAAGGCTTCGTTGATTTCAGACTTGTTTTCAACGGAAAGGGACATCATGAAGTCTCTTTTATAACAAAACAAGAACAGATCAGCCACAAGGGGTGCGCAATTCGTATCCATCGGAATACCCACACTTTGTCTGAATAACTAAGTACCAAATCTTTTGTAAATATTGTCAAGTAGGAAGGTGAGAGATTCACACACTTTCTGTTATGACCATAAAGTATAATTTTATGCTCTTCGGAAGTGAAAAAAAAAACATTTCTTACATTGCATGCAAGATAGAGGGAGTCGTCCCTATGAACTATCCATTCAATTAAGTCATTAAGTTTTTTTATAAGGTTTAAAGACAAATGCTACGAATTCGCAATTTTTGTATGATCATCAAAAATGAAAGTTATGCTAGAGCCAACATTTTACCGTTCTTGGGTAAGGAAATGGTTGAAATTTGTGGAACAGATATTGTTTTGGGTTCATTTCATTATTAAACATGTACAGTTTCGCTATAAACTTCACAAAAACAGTAAAATTGCGATTTTTGCAAATTTTAATTTTTCCCATTTACTCAAGATCAGATCAACCTAAATGGTTACATACTTACTTAAACGATATGCTGCAATGCATATTATGGCCAGCTACTATTTACAAGTAAAATCGACGTCATCTGTCAATGATTCGCCATCTTTTCATAGAATTTATATATATTTTTACAGTGTATTTCACCTGGGGGTAGGGGAACGGTTTGTTTAATAAAACAGAAATTAGCACGGAGACCCCTAGTTTTCTTTTGATTTTCTATTCTCCCTAGAGAAAAACCCTTGTTTTATGAAAATTTCAATGTAGCATTTTTCTGTATGGTCCAAAATATTGCAAACAATGAATTATTTTCAAAGATATTTTGGTTGATGACAAAATCGGTTTTGCAAAAAAAAATTCTGAGCTTGAAAAATAGTCTAAAGATAGGCAGCAGTATCTTTTACTATATTAGTCTGACTGAAATAAATGTTTAAAAGCCAGGTAAAAGTCATTTTTGACATGCTACTTACTAACCTGGTTGTTTTCTGACATTCCTTTGAAAACAGTTTATCACCAGGGTGATCTCCTTCTTGTTCAGATTACTTAAGATTCAGCACGGTGACATATGGTTTTTATTTCAAATAAGGTGAGCCAGTATATGATACTGAACATATACAGACTCTTAAACAGATTTCAATGTAGGAAGTATTTCGTAGCATATGCCCTTAAAGGAAGTGTAGTGTAAAGGGTGGAAAAATCATAAGTAGACAGACTTGAGGCACGAAAACGTCTGGAGTTAAATTTATTAAAAACTTCGTTAGATTTGTTTATAGACCAAAATAAATTTCTCCCCGATCTTTCAAAGACTTTGGCGCAAAATTTAATCACCCGTTTTTGATGGCAGTAAAACATGAAGTTAATAAATTCGATAGCTCAGCTGAGCTTGATTTGCAATAAACCGTGCTTTGTATGGTCTTTTATGAAGTTTAGGTAACCAAAATTAAGTAGGAAGCTTGTCTTGGTCTTTAGTAACACATGCATCAAACAACTCGGTGGCTGAATGACAAATGTGGTCATCATCTACAGCCCTCTCTACAGCAACAGCCTCGATAAGGGGGTTCTAACGAGGACCCACAATCTTTATTTGGAGCAGAAATAAGAAAAATATCACGATTTTATCAAAAAAATCGATTTATTCGGAGGTTAAGTTTACAATGTATTTGTTATTTGTTTAGGCGTGTTTTCGTAATGGGTTTGTTTGTATTTATTCGCAGGGATCGAATCTTGGTATGTATAAAGATGTTTGTAGAGAGATGTCTTGTTTTGTTCCCGGTGGTGATAGTACTTACAGGGTCTACAAGGCGGCAACCGGAACGTCCTGTGGGGATAAGAAGGTAAGATCTTTCAACAGCAAGCATCGATTGAAATAGAAGCAGATGTTGTTATGATTATAAAAATTATACAAACCAGTGTTCTGATGGAAAATCGAAATAAGACCGATTACTATTTGTTGATTTTATCGGTCTAAGGCAGTGCTTCTTATAGTATCTAGTCTACTGATAGTTGATGGGCTTCTGGTTGCATAGACTATGCTTATGTGCGTAAAAGACATTCCAGCAAGTAAAATGCCCGTGAAGTGAACACCTTCCTAAATCCCACTTTGTGTAGAGAAAACTCGGATTTACCGGGCTATACATTATTTTTCTTAAACTCTAGTCTTCCAAGACATAGGTGTTTGGTGCAAGTTACAACCGCCTCAGTGAGGCGGACTGAGGCGGTTCTATCGAGCATCCACAACCCATGTTTAGACAATGAATAGGAAACATATTGCAGATTTTCATCAGAAAAAATAACCGCTCGGAGGTATGAAATAAGTCCTGAATAATTAGATCCTTTGGAATCAAAGAATACTCCAAATAAACGAAAATAACAGAGTTTTATTGAGTCCGTTCATGACCGGTAGTGTACTTGTGATGTTATCGTAATGGGGATGATTCGTATACAGATATCTCATTAGGAATGGCCGATTCGAACTGTTTCTTAAACGCCTGAATGCGTCCCATATGCATGATAAAAATACTTGTCGAACATTTATGGCGCTTTTTATCTTAAAAAAGCATATATGTTATATTTGGACTTACATATTTGTTTGTTTGTACGGCCCAATCGGATTAGCGGCCCAGTTTGTTTAACGGCCCAGTCAACACAATTTAGTTCTGAATAGTTAGATCCTTTGGAAGCAAAGAATACACCAAATAAACGAAAATAGCAGACTGGTTTTATTGAGTCTGTTCATGACCAGTACTGAAATGTGAAACACCGGCCACGCCCTCTAGCACCGGCTTAAGCAGAACTCTATTTTCAAAATGATTCTAAATGAACCCAGGTCATTTTTGAGCCGGTCAGTTTACCGATCCACACTTTTCCTGGGCATGTTTATACTTAAGCGGTTAGCCAGTACAATGCACCGTATTAGGCCAGAAATTGACAACTGTCCCCCCTTGAATCAGCGGAAGGGAGAGAATGGCTGTAGAAAAAATTTCATGACCAATCTCCACGTTAGAACGATGCCGACCCAGCCAGGTATCGATTCCGCGTCCTCATGGTCACCAGTCATACGCACATCCGACTGAGCTACCGAGGCCGGCAATGGGACTTAATGAGCACAAATAACCTAAGTGTATATAATAGATTAGCAAAAAGATATACCTACATTATATTTCCTCCTGTCCTTGCGCCATGGTAAACCTTCGGTGGCTCGAGCTTCCCGTCAAAGAATTGACATAGGACACAGTACGTGTTATCACGCGAACAAGTCCCTGAAATGAATACCATCAGAATCCCATTTTATTTAGAGAAACTGGATTTTACGTAGGTATAAGTTAGGTTTTTTCTGCTCTCAGACATAGGTTATGAGTACTCGTAAGAACCGCGGTTCTAACGAGCACTCACAACATATGTTCGGGGTAAAAATAGGAAAAACATTGCAGATTTTCAACAGAAAAGAGGCCTTTCTGGAGATGTGCAATATGCCATATTTTCCGCGGATGTGTTATCGTGCTGGCGAATTGGCATAGGGCATAGAATCTGACATGTATCTGTTTTCCTAGTGAATCACTGCCCTGTTAAAACAGAACAATATTAGTCAGACACATGTTCCTGTACTTTGCATTGCCCAGCCTGACAATGGCCTCTGTCTGGCATGATTTCAGTTTTAAAGTCTTTCTAAGCATCGGTTTATCACATGTACGCTCTACCAATATGTAATCTTCAAAAGCAAGAATCGCAGCACAGAACTTTAACCATGGAGTCTTTAGTTTAAACTTTGTTGCTTCAAATATAGTAACACAAAACATATAAACACAATATCATTGGATAAGTACAAATATATCTGAAAGGAATACAGAAAAAGTCGGAGTCAATACAGGCGTCTTTAAGTTTTATTTCTGAGTCAGACAAGCAATTTGCAACCAATTTATACGCCTCATCAGTGACCCTCAAATATTTTCAAAAGTCCGCAGTGGAAACAATGTTCTCATAGACTACAAACTTTAACCAACACTATAATGAAGGGCACAAGAACATTTTACGCCCTTTGCGTTCCCTTAACAGAGTTGTGGCTTAAAACGTTACGCCTTTTGTAGCATACTGCATCACAGAAATTAAAACCGTGGAGTTATCAAGTTATTTTTGGGTCAGACTAGCTTGTTTCAGTCAACTTTGGCTCATCAGTGACCTGCAGATATTTTCGTTCAGTTCGGCCGTGGATGCAGTGATCCAAAGAACTAGAAAAAATAAACCCACTATGACGAAGGACAGGGCCGCCACGAGTTCCCTGTTGTAGTTTTTGTGAAATTTGATCTGACAACATTATTAATGTTTGATATTGTAAGCCAGCTATTAATAGATTTAACTGACAGAGTTCTATTCATTTTTGCTTTTGCGTTTTATTTTAGTGGTGCATCGAGGGGCAATGTGTTTTCTCCGAACAAGCGCCTTCAAAGTCAGGTAAGACTGCTGATTTCTATAACACTGCCAAATCATGTTTTGTGATGAAGCATTACGTTCATGATATAAAAACTGAGGTAACTCATTCTGTACGGGGAAACTGCATCGGCCGCACCACCCCTCTAGTTAACATTAAGATGTATCTTGGAAAGTAGTGTATCTTGGAAACTGTTCAGATCCTGACCCCTAAACCATATGTATTATTGTTCGTAACGATAAGACACTTTTATCGACACCGACGGGGACCCCTTGAGAATGCCCCAACCCATCTTCATATCTCTAAACCGTTACGATTTTACCCCATAAGCCATATAAGGTATTATTATTTATAACAAGAAGCATTTTATTAACATTGAAGGGGGTTTCCCTGTTGTTATGCCCTATACTATGCACATTTCACAGCTTTTGAAAATGCTTTTTTCTTCACATGACGAGACGAATTAAAATATACACAGAGTCCGCATGTGTACTCATTTGAGTATGGCGGTTCGTTAAGGAGCCTATACAGTCGGTAGATTATGCTCATATCCTGTTAGTAATACTTGTACAATAGAAAAATATACACATGTTGCTGTTGTTTCATGGTTGCCAACCTGATAATTATCTGATTGACTTATGTGTTGTAATCCTTTTTCTGTCGTAAATATAGATTGTAAGTTCTCTTTTGATCAGCCTTAATAAGGCGGTTTTTATGAGATGTTTGAGCTGAAATAAGGGAAAATGTTTACCCTTGTTAACTTCGCTTTTCCAATTTAAGGTGTACTTAAGTGTATCCATTCCACCGAATAGTCAATGTGTAGACAAGGAGAGTCAAACGAGTTAGCTAGGTATTATGAATAGAAAGTTGAAACAGTTTGTAGTGCCTCCGTAAAATAATGCGTTTTTATCTTTTAGAAAAATGTGTTCACGGCGATAGTCAACGGAGATTCAACGGCGGACAGACCTGCATCGAACGCCTTTTGGATTTTCCTGGCCGTTGCTATGATCCTTTTTATCAAGTTAGATGCTGTGACACCTGCGAAAAGCTGCATACCGGTGTCAGAGGTAAGACGATCCGTTTATCTGTTTTGTGAACTCATATTAGGAATGCCTTTGAAAGCATATATATAAAATAATGTCATCACGAAAACATGCCTATATAATTTTAACCCCCTCTAACCCCACTTTTATATAGTAAAACTGGGGTTTACAGGAGTATACTTTATTTTTCTTATCTCTGCTCAAAAATATAGATTGTGGGTACTCGTTAGAACCACCTCGATGAGGCGGTTCTAACGAGTACCAACAATCTATATTTTGAGCAGAAATAAGAAAAATATCACAATTTTTCATCTTAAAATGTTCATATTTTTGGCGGTAAAACTGACACTGTATTTGTATAGGCGTGTTATCGTAATGTCTCCCCTTTTTGCAGAGTCTGTGATATTTCCTGTGTTTTCAACAACAAACACATCTTTAAAGAACGTATTGAGTTCTTCAGCCTTTCCAGTGTCTTTTTCAGCTACGGTTCCATCATTTGGTTGCAATTTTGAGATGCCAACATTACTTGTCAAAATCACGTCACTGAATGCACAGACTGACCAGAGTCTGTGCTCTGCACACGTGTCTAAAGAAACATTTTTGTTGCTCAAATAAGGGTTTTCTTGGTAGTAATTACGGATCGCTGCTCATATGAAGTTTTTTCTTGACCTTCTCTTCTATTTTCTATATTACACATTTGCCGCTCATATTAACGTTTGGTTTGGAACAGATTTTTGCTTATATATAGTTTTTTTTTGTTTTTTGGTTTTACCGCCCTTTCAAGATTATTTCACTCATATCGAGATTGTTAATCAGAGGTGGGCGAAAACCGGAGTACCCGGGGAAAAAACACCCTACCTTCCGTTGCAGAACTTGTCGTCTCACATGTGACCCGAACGAGGCTCTAACCACAGTGGTGAGAGACCTAAAGATTAAGAGTCAGCGCTCTTAACCACTAGGCCACGGAGGCCCGTTTTTCTTGATCTTAACTACATATATTTATGTATAACACCATTATATGCTGGTGGACAGTTCCAAAGGTATAATTGAACCGGGGCACAGCATTTACTACTATTTAAATGTGCACCTATGGAAGTCTCAGAGCAGTCTGCGCACCGGCGCAGTCTGATCAGAGTCTTCGTTTTGCGCTCTTAGTATAGCCACATGTAAATTTCCAATGTTCATTCATGAAGAAAAAAGAACTGATCAGACTATATGGATGCGCAGGCTGATCTGTTTATTCGCTGGGCGCAAATGTAAATTGTAGGAAATGCTGCGCCTTTTGTGCTTTTATCATGGGGATTTTAAATTCATCACAAACAATTAACTATTCAACTAACTGTTAATGTACAGTATATCAGGGGCCAGTTGTTCAAAGCATCGTTAGCTTAACGAGCTCGTTAGTGGTCATATTGTTAACTGTTCTAGCAAGTTTAATAATCTAAATTTTGTTATTATTGCTGAAAAAATGTGAGCAGCTTTTGCATCTGCAAAAGCTGCTCACATTTATTCATCAAAAAATTTAGCATATTTACCATATTTAATGATCAAAGTTTTAACGATACGTTAACTAACGACGTCGTTAGTTTTGAACAACTGGCCCCAGTTGTTTCTACATCAGTGGGTCAAATTGTTAAGTGTTCTTACAAGTACAATGTCAAATACACAAGTAATTTTCCTGAAACAATGTGAGTAGGTTTTGCAGTTGTAAAAGCTATTCACATTTTTTTTCAATAAAACCATTTGTCAGTGTGTCATATTTAATGAGTAAAGTTTTAAGGATATGATTAACTAATGACGTCGTTACTTTCGAACAACTGAACCCATGTAGGCCATCAACCAGCGTCATGAGCTACACAAAGTCGTAAGAATCCTGAAATGTGACATATACATCACGAAAACACGCCGCCTTTTTAATTCTGACCCTTTGAACCCCAATTCAATAGTGCAACTGGGGTTTATGGGATAAACCTCTTTTTGTTATTTTAGCTCTAAAATGTAGATTTTGGGTACTTGTTAGAGCCGCATCGATGGGCAGAAATATAGGCGTGTTTACCTAATGAAAACAAGATGTGTTGTACTGTCGAAGCAACGAGCACTAGAATGCAGATGACACTGCACGAACGCACAGGCTGGCGTGCATCTTTGTTGTCAAACAGGATTTCTCATGGCATAGCTGTAATACTGTCTTTGTCAAACACTTTCTGTTTGCCTGCAGGTTTACAAATGGGTTTCACCAGCTAGACAATCTGTCTCCGAGATTAGAGATCAAAATCGCAATCTTCTGTATATTTAAAATACGAGCATTTAGCTGATTTGTTTGTCAGAAAAAAACTTCAAAATGTTCCTTAAATTGATTCCATTTTAATGCGGTCCCGGCCAACGGGGCTTGAAGAAATAGATGGACTGCATGATGCTTCCACGCTGAGCTGAAACCGACCCGAACACCAGTACTGGTAAACCGCTTAGAGGATCTTACCCTGCCCAGGCAAAGCAATGCGAGTCGGCCCGTCCATGCCTATAAACCCTATTGGTTCATTCGGTGGCAGGTTTTGAGATGTCATTTCATCTCAATGTCGGGTAAATCCCACAAAATTGGACGCAACGCCTCCAAAATGATCTTTACAGTGTTTACGTTTCGTTGCCGGATCATTACAGGGTCACTGATGATGCTTTATTAGCCGAAACTACGTAGTATGACCCATCTTCTTTCTTATGAATATTTTCATTGCTCTTAAAGGAACTCATTTTTGATTTTTATTTGCCTTCACTGCAGCTGGTGTTGTGCCGTGTGACAGCCGTAAAACGTCATCCTGTACATCAGCCATAGTGCAGTTTATATTTCACTTTGGTCCTTTGAGATCAGCGTGAATATGCTGAGAAATCAGAAATTAATTATTAGTTTAGACTCAAATTCTAGACAGGTTTTTAAATATTTGGCCCTCATTTTGATTTATATCAGTCTTTGAATTGACTGCCCATTCGAAATTCGCAAAATTGCAGTATGCTTCCTCTGGCTTTCGTTGCCGGATCATTACAGGGTCACTGATGAGGCTTTATTAGCCGAAACTACGTAGTATGACCCATCTTCTTTCTTATGAATATTTCATTGCTCTTAAAGGAATTCATTTTTGATTTTCATTTACGAGGACGTTTAACCTCAAATCAAACAAACAAATTTTAATGGCCGCGCGTTACGGACATCTTTAATATTGAGTGAGTACTGGAAAAAAGCAAGTGTCATGCATTCAGCTCCCTAGGTAAAGCAGCAGTTTCCTTCTTTGATATTTGCAATCTTTTAGACATTCGAGAGAATGATAAGCATATACTGCAACCATAAACCTTCTGTTGTTGGAAAGTTGAATCAAGAAAACCGGACGCATTTTTGTGCGAACAAGACTGACGAGGTTAACCATAGTTTTACAAGAAAATTGAGCCTGTTGGTGCGTAAAGCGCATGGTTAAAACGTATATTAAAAGGTGTATTTTACGTCATAATATGAAAATCTGGGCTTATTATAAAGAAATGCCATACTCGTGGCAGTTTCATATAATATTTTAGCCACATCATGATAAAGCATTCGTGCAGTCTGATCAGAACATACGTTTACGCTGTTTGGACAGTACAATGCCCATTACGAAACCACTGCGACATATTGCATTTTTCAATATCTCCGAAATGGCTACTTTTCTGATGAAAATCCGCGCTCTTTTTCTTATCTATACTGCAAACGTAGGTTGTGGATGCTCATTCTTACGAGTACCCACAACCTATGTATTGGAGCAGAAATAAGAAAAATAATTTACACTTCCGTAAACCCCAGTTTGCCTTATATAAAGTGGGGTTTAGAGGGGTGTTCATTTCTTGGACCTGTTCACGTGATGCTATAGTTTCTTAGACGTTTGTTTTTATGCAGCTATACATGCCGCTTTATGACTTTCCGTGTCGCAGAATTTGAAGTTATTTTTATTCTCAGGGAGCTCATACAAGAATCTCGACAAAGATTTCCTTTCTCACAGCTATCACACGATTTTCTGAACTCGGCGCATTTTCGACTATTCTTGTTTCGGCGCGTATTTTCTCTGAATGTCGAAGGTTGGGTTTCTTAGATTTCATTTTAGTTGAACACTTAGTTCTTCTTTTTTATTCAAATTGTTTCAGGTTGTGAGTACGGTGACAAATATCTAGATTGTAATAGTCGGTTCTGCGGCAGTTCGTCATATACGCGGGATTGTTGCAGCACATGCGGTCTGGCTCCATCACCTGTCATTAGGTCCAACAGCACAACTACACCTCGGCCAAATCCTCCAATTCGACCTGCCATTACTACACCTGCAACACGTAAAAGTAAGTTCTGTCAAGTTGCACATACAATTATCCTATACGTTGTTGCCCACGCATTTTTGTTCGAATAACGATCAGATCAACATATATGAAGAATTTAAGTATATTCAATGTGCCAAAGGCAAGTTGAAACCTCAATATTTATCGGTGCATCTGTACTGATGTTGTAATCAGTCTTCAATAAGCGGGATCTGTATTTAGCAGCCTTGATAATTATTCTGTAGACGGGTAAGTGTTCAGACTTGCGATCCCTGACATATCTGTGTAATGACATTTAGTTTTAACTAGAGGATATTGGGCTTTACACGGGTATACACTATAGCTTTATTTCTTTTGGTTGTCCTAGAACAAAGCTTATGGGTACTCATTAGAACCGCATCAATGAGGTGGTTCTAGCGGGCTTACAAAACCTATGTTTAGATATTGAATAAGAAATGTATCGAATTTAAACCACGAAAAACACCTTATCATCTCACTTTGGTGTGACTTTGGCTACTCTCGTTAGAGGAAGCGAAGCTCTATCACCACGGCGAGGGTTCTAGTAATAAAGCGCTTCCTCTGTTATCAATTATGTCACGGATGCCTTGTGCATTTATATGTATCTTATATCGTTATAGCTACCAGACGGACCCCGCCAACCAGGCCTACTCGTCCTCCACGACGGACAACAAGTAGACGACCAAGTATAGTCACACCTGACCGTAAGCCTGCAATTATTCTATTTATTTATAAAGGGTGTTCGACCAATTTAATATTTCTGGTGTCTAGGACAGAAGCAATTATAGGGTGCTCAGAATAGTTAACTCAATTAATATACACTGTACCCTTTTATACCGATATTTTCTATAATGACCGAACTCATTATGGATAAGTGAAAACTAATATCAGTCAGTGCAAGTGCTTGCTTATCAGAGTCTTGACGGATGATTACTGACTTGCCGTGTCCATGACAAATATTTCTATCTGACACAGTCCAAAGTCCTATGAGCTTTGTGAGAACATTCCTTTACACACTCATGTTTCTCACGTCGACACGGTCATATTTCTCACGTCAACATGTCAGCTTCATTTTTGAAACTTCCATTCTTGTAGATTGAGGTGTGGTTTAGTTAGCAATAGTAAACAGTATTGGCTACAGTATAAATCCTAACGGGATGACTCATTATAAGCCATCTCAGCTTGGTCAAAACTATTTTCATACAGTGTGTAGGAATAATACAGTTTCTTTAATAAAACACTGTCAGCACTGGTTGGTCGGTTGTCTAGCGCAGGCTGGAAAAATAGTATTGAACTTCACGAATACTGTTTCTTTTAACCCTTATATTCCAGTACTGTAAACCGTGTAGACCTTGATCAGACGCCGCAGAGCTGGGCCTACGCTGTTTGCTAAGGTCCAGTACTCGTGCTCAGTCCAGAATTCAACATTTTTTCACATCGGTCTGATGTCATAGGGGCAAACAAAGCACTGACATAAATAGCCGTTACCGGGATCAACGATAGTCACATGGACATCAGCGTGCGGGAAATGTCTGTAGATAGTTACTTTGGGTCGATTAATCTAAAAAGCAGTCAAACTGATAATACCAAAGACGCATTTTGCCTTGGCTGTTTAATAATATATCTTGAGCAAACTAGCATGATTTTTCACTGGACATATATTTTTATTTCATCTATGGCCTATTTACACAATATTACTCTGTCTACCAGTGTCAGAGGTATTAATAAACAATATGCATTTTGTTTGCAATGACATCTTTGCATCTCCTCTTTAGATGAGTATTGTTGAGCGTTCTGGATTGATGTACTTTTACTAGCCCGAGTGTTCTAGAATGTGGCACGATTTAAAATTTTGAAACTTGAAAGACAACGATGAAACGGATCGCCATTTATGCATTTTTTGCCTGTTTATGATAAAATACTTTCTATGATTGCTGAAAGGTTGCGCTATTGAGTTATGAAGCTTTGATGCGGACTGAACAAATTATCTGTCAAAGTAACGACGGAATCAAGGGCGAGGATTGCGGCCGCGTAAAATCGATTTATGCACGCCCCCGCCCCCCCCACACACACACACAATGAAATTCTTTTTAATTGACCGTTCCTAGACGATTCTTCTATCGTGGTTTGTTTTTTACTGTTTGGCTTTGAGTGTGTGTATCGTATATATCTTTTTCTTTTGGATAGCCGATTTGCCATTTTGTGGGTTTTGGCTTTCCTCTATTGATGTTTCCATTAGGATGTTGTGTTGACACCCTTTGGTGTCGCTGATGGGTGGTGAGGATTACTTGTATAGCTTCCTGGACATGGCCTTCACTTCCATTTTGAACAAATAAACTGTATGCCCTTGAAACACACAATATCTTCCGATTATCTGCAATTACTGTTTCGGGTACTACTAATGGAAACACTGTAAATACCAGTATTCTCCATACAAGCGGGACTTTAGTGGGTCTCCATTACATCACGAAAACATGCCTATATAATTTTGACCCCTTCGAACCCCTCTTTTATATAGTAAAACTGAGGTTTACAGGGGTAAACCTTATTTTTCTTATTTCTGCTCTAAAATACAGATTGTGGGTACTCGTTAGAACCGCCTCGATCAGGCGGTTCTAACGAGTACCCTCAATCTTTATTTTGAGCAGAAATAAGAAAAATATCACAATTTTTCATCTTAAAATTTTCATTTTTTCGGCGATAAAGGTGACAATGTATTTGTATAGGCGTGTTTTCGTAATGAAATTTTGAGTATGTACATATACTATTTAAACTACAGGCAAACTATTCCTCCCTATGATATTATACAGGTACTTATCCTGATTTACCCATACGTGTCTTTGCAGGTCATGTCATTCCCTCTGGTAATTCAGGCTACTGCATACAGAAAGACCGAAGTTTTCTAGTTGTGTTTGGATGTGGATCTCTCACCAGTATGTTTGGGCGTGACGCTTGCGATAACTCTTTGATACGCCGTTATTGCTGTGAACGTTGTCCGCAACCGGGCAAAAAAGGTATTGTTTCTGTTTGTATAAACATATAGTTTTGCTAACGCAATTGAGTCCAAAAGACGTAAATACGTATTTACATTGTAACAATAATAACTTTTAATTTGTGTGTACGAATAACGCTGCTAATTATCATACATTGGTAGTTTGTGTTTTTCATTAACAAAATTATACTTTAAACCATACTTTTACTAAACGCATGAGGTTGGAAGCCCTTAATATGTTTAATCTTTATATATCTTCCACTCTTTCTATTTCAAGTATGGCAGTTGGGATTTGTCTGAAAAATATAACTTAACTTTGCTTAACGCATTGTCTCAATTGTATAAATGTATAAAGGTTGAATTGGAACCAAAGAACGCGTATGCGAGAATGATACATCTTTCGGCAATTTAGGCCTCATCAATGGCGCACGTACTGATTTCCAATATATGGAAGGGGTTCGATGATCCCAAATGAAATAGAATATTTACTCTACTGTGCTGGAGCATACCAACAACAAAAAGGGTATCTGCAGACTGCGAAGATCGCAACATCATCAACATCATGCCTTCTCTGGATCACGTTCAATCCTTTAGAATTAAACACGTTTGTACATGCCAGACTAACACACATGCTATATCATCACGAAAACATGCCATTATAATTTTGACCCCTTTGAACCCCACTTTATATAATAAAACTGGGGTTTACAAGAGTAAACCTTATTTTCTTTATTTCTGCTCTTAAAAAAGATTATGAGTACGAGTACCAACAATCTATATTTTGAGCAGTAATAACAAAAATATTACAAATTTTCATCTTAAAATTTTCGTGTTTTTTCGGCGGTAAAGTTTACAATGTATTTGTATAGGTGTGTTTTCGTAATATAAGACATAAATTAACCAAAACACGAGTGGTGAGTCGTTTATTTTATGGAATCTGGAAACAAATCCCGTCTTGTTTAAACAAGTTAGCTTGGCATAATTTCACATCACGAAAACACGCCTGTATAATTCTGACCCCCTTGAACCCCGCGTTTATATAGTAAAACTGGGTTTACAGGGGCAAGTAAACCTTGTTTTTTTCTTATGTCTGCTCTTCATATAGATTATAGATTGACGAGGCGGTACTTTAAAAGATAAATTGTTGGCACTTGTTTTTACCGCCACGATAAGGTCGTTCTAACGGGTCCAGCAATCTATATTTTGAGCGGAAATAAGAAAAAAAAAATCACAGTTCTTCATCATAAAATTCCATTTTTGGTTCTTTAACGGTAAAAGTTATAATGTATTTGTTTAGGCCTGTTTTCATAATGACTAGTTCAAACACTATTTCAGGCATGTCTCGAAGTCGGCAGTGTATGAGAATAACACATAACAACGGTGGTGTGTCTGTAATCTGTTCGTCTGGGTCTCCTTTTAAATCTTTTACTAACCGACGACCTTCTTTATTTGCTCCGGAATATAAAAGTAAGAAATATGATGGTCTACCTGAAAAATAGATATTAAGACGCCAAGGAAATAGTCACATTTACGATCACAGCTCATCGATGTCACCAAGCGAAAGAAGGCCCCCGCCATTGGGGCTTGAAGAAATAAATGGGCAGCACGATGCTTCCAGGAAGAGCTGAAACTGACCGCAGATGAGTACAGGTAAACCGCTTGTAGGATCTAAGCCTGCCCCGGCAATGCGATGCTGGTCGGACCGCCCATGCTTAGAAGCTCTATTGGTTTCATTGGGCGACAGGGATGAGATGTCATTTCATCTCAATGTTGAGTAAAAGTTCCGCAAAATTGGAAGCAACGTCTAAACCAAGAAAACATATACTGTGTTGACATGGATGTTAAACCTCTAATCAAACAAACAAACAAACAAACCAAGCGGAAGAGCAAAAATCTGATTACAAGTCCCCAGGAAGACTTACTAGAGGGTCGGTCCAGAATTAAAGGCCGACTTCGAAATCTTAGGCCGATTCAATTGCATCTTAAGGATCGACATTCTTTTTATGTCTCAAATTCAAAAGAAGTTGTGTGGGCATATTGCTTTTGCTTTGTTCGCCAGTCCATTCTTCTGTGTCGCGCTTTCAATTGCATAACTTTTGAACAGTGCACGCTAGGTGTTTGAAATTTCATATATGGATCACGTGAACAAGTCCGTGAAATGAACACCTCCCTCAACCACCCATTATATAGAGAAACTGGTTTACGGGGGTATACACTATTTTTAATATTTCTGCTCAAAGATTTCTGCTCGATGAGGCGGGCACCCACAATCCATGTTTTGCAGTGCAAATAAGAAAAATATCAATGATTTTCATCCATCATAAAAGTAGCCATAAAATGCACCATTTCACATGGGTGTGTTATCGGAATGGGATTCCTTATGTAAAATAATTGACCCGTGTTTTTGTTTTCTTATCAGGGTTATGCTTCTTTGCCCCCTTCCTCCCCCCCCCCCCACACACACACACAAAATCATTGAAACCTTGTGAGCAGTTTATCTACAACATTATTGGAGCTATTATGCTGAACCTTAATCTGCTGATAGAGGATGATGAGGAGATGAACTGGTTACCTTTTTGAAAAAAAAAAAAAAAAAAAAATCCAGAGATGTTTTCTTGAGTTATGGCCATGTGAAACTTTGGGTATTTTAAGCTTGTAAGCTTATTTGAGCTATTGCTTTGAACCTTTAGATAATGACGGGGGTGATTAGTAGATGAAGTGATCACCGTTTCAAAAATATTCGAAATTTTCCTGCGTTTTAAAATTTGAGCATTTTAAGATTTTAAGCATAATATCTCTTAAACCATTTGAGATATTACCTTGTAACTTCAAGACTGATTGGGGATGGTTAGTAGATGAACTGATCAACTTTTGGGTCATGGCCCTTTGGAAATTTGAGCATTTTATTTTTGTAAGCAAAACTATTGTAACTATTGTCATGCATGCTGAGAGGTGATGACGAGTAGATGACCTCTTCAACTTTTGAACAGAGTCTGAAATTTTCTTCTTGAATTATGGCCCTTTGAATATTTCGGCATCTGAACCTTATAAGCATGTTGTCTCAAAACCTGTTTAAGTTATTGCCTTCAGACTTTACAGACTAACAGGAAAGATGAGTGGATGACCTGATAAACTTTTAAAGAAAATCAGAAATTTTGACCTGTCTTATGGCCCTTGAAATCTTTGGGCACGTTTGTCAGCAAAACATCTCTAAAACTATTTGGGCTGCTGTCTTGAAACGTGACAGGCTCATAGGAATGATATTTTTGTTTTGGATAGCCAAAATTTGCCATTTTGTTGGAAAGTGACTGTCGGGTTGGCTTTCCACTATTGGTGTTTCCATTAGGTTCTAGTTATTTCATGTTTGTGTTTATTTCCCTTTGAAGTCTCTGATGGGAGCTGTGGGTTAATCGTATCAGTTCCTGATTATTGTGTTCACTTCTATTTAGTTAAACTTTTTAACCCTTATCTTGCTGTTCACGACAACCCCTATCTTTGCAAACAGTGTAGATCCAGATCAGATGGCCGTCTGACCAGGATCTACACTGTTTGGTATTAAGTTTATGAATTTGTAGCAATAAATTACATCAAGTAATTTGATTGGTTGATAGACAGAAATGGATGTGGCTTATATGAATATTTAGCAACATAAGTGTTAAGTAATGCCGGTTGGTGCCTGGTGATTGTAGTGGATTAAAACATAAGAGACTTAACATATATCTAGCTTTATTAACTACAAAAGCGCATCTGAATAATGCGGCATGCACATGTATTATGAAACCATATAAGCTCCGCCTTAGTGCCAGCCTACTCTGTGCGTGGGTTGTGGGCGGTACTTTCGCAGTAATGATATTCATATATTATAATGCACTACATCCTTCCCCAAGAAAATTAAACGGAAATCATAAATATCAACATACGAAACGAAACTTCGTATATAAATATTTATTGTCATGAAGGATAAATTTCCCAAGCTGATACTGGCATTAAGGCAATAAAGTTCAACCTTGTGCAAATTACTGTCAGAAATTTCAACTGCATGACTGAAAAAATAAAACACATGTCAAAAGTTTTTCTGTCAAATCATGTAAAACACACGTAGTTCCATTCTAAATCACTGGTAATCAGATAAGCTGTCCATGATAGCTACGTTTACTGCTTGTGTAACTGGCAGCACATATGTCTTTCTCATGTAATAGTCCTGATAAGGTTTTGGACTTGGACAGCACTGAATAAAACCTGTCTTTCACATATAATAGTCCTGGTATCGTTTCGGAAGCACTGTCTTTCGCTTAGTCTGTTCCTTATCAATACTGTGGTCATTTTTCCTGATGAAAACTTTGTTCTGACTTTTAACAGATTCATAGTACGGTCTTACATGTGTCACATTCCTGTAAACCAAGTCACCACTGTTTGATCTTAACTTCAAACTAGTTCCTTTTTGGCGTTCCACTTTGAAAATTCTACTGTCCCAATTCGGCGACATTTTGGTTTTACCAATTTTCAAGATAAGAACCTTTTGCCCAACTTTGTATGTTCTAAAGGATTTTGACTTAGATTTATCAGCGTATGTCTTTATTCTTTGTTTTTGAAGCGCGTCGCGCGATATGAGACCTTTTTGTGGTCTGACCGTATTGATTTGTGGCAGTTTTGTTTTGATCTCGCGATTATATAACAATCGAGCAGGCGAGAAGCCAGTTGTGCTGTGCTCTGTTGCACGGAAGTGAAGCAAGAAAGTGTGGAGTTCGGTCCGCCAATTTTTACCCTGGAACAGTGCCACACGAACTGCTTTCCTAACACTACGGTTAAAATTCTCCACTAAACCATTGTGCCTGCTCCAGTACGGCGAAATACGAGAGTTCTTGATCCCATTTTCACGCAGAAAATTTTCTACTGTAGACGATACAAGGTTACTCGCGTTGTCTGTCACGATTTCTTCTACAAGCCCATGCATAGCAAATATCTGACGTAATTTGTTCACGATCACCGCGCTAGTGGTAGATCTTAAGATTTCTACCACTGGAAATCTTGAGTAGTAATCAATTAATGCCATAACATACTCATTATTTGATCCATAGGGACCACTAAGGTCGAGACCGACCTTTTTCCATGGGCCGTCCGGCAGTTTGCTCATCATAACTGGAGGTGCACGTGGCGGCGAAGACGTCATTTGGCATGTGCGACACGACTTGATGAGATTATCAACTTTGTGATCGATGTTCGGAAACCAAACTTTGCTTCTGAGCAGTTGTTTTGTTTTCTTTAATCCCCTGTGTGTTTCATGTGCAAGATTTAAGACACGTTCCTGCAGTTGCGTGGGAATGACTAGCTTTGATCCTTTCAGGATCAAGTCATCTTTTACTGATAACTCGTGTCTGACTTGAAAATACGGCATTAAGTTACCTTTTTTCCTCCACCGTTCTGTTTGTAAACACTGGCGTACTTCTCGAAATATGTCATCCTGCTGCGAGGCATGTTGCAATTCCTGTAAAGTGATAGCAATTGGCAGGCTGCTATCCGTCAAATTTGAGATAAACTGCTCTGTTTGTTTAGTTAACTCAGTGATAAATGGGTCGCGTGTAATACTTTCATTTGAGTCGCGTGCAGCGGGTCTCGAGAAAATGTCCGCTGGATTCGATATACCTGGCCTGTACGTAACGCAAAATGTGTATGATTGTAGCCTCAGAACCCAATTTTGAATGCGCGGACTAAGTGTATCATGCGACCTACTGAAGATTCTCTCTAACGGACGGCTGTCCGTAAACACAGTAAAATCTAGACCATAAAGGTAAACTCTGAACCTTTCTATTGCCCACAGTATAGCCAATGCTTCCCTTTCAATTTGAGAGTATCTTCTTTCCACTGCATTTAAGGTGCGAGACGCATATGCAACTGGTCTAAAATTACCGTCGGGTTGTTTTTGAGTCAATATAGCCCCTAGACCAAAGGGACTACCATCAACTAAGAGGTTTGTTTCCGCGTTTTCATGGTAGTAAGCCATGACGTCGGTACTGGTAATGGCGGTTTTCAGAGCATCGAAAGAACGTTGCTCATCTTCGCCCCAAGTCCATGGTACGTCATTGCGCGTCAGCCTGCGCAACGGCTCGGCTAACGTGGCATAGTTGCGTATGAATTTCGACAGATATCCAACCAGACCTAGAAACGACTTGCATTCGCTAGCATTCGTCGGTTCTTTGGTCTCTAATGCTGCTTTCACTTTGTGTTCATCAATTTTGAGTCCGTTTTGCGTCAAAATGTGCCCCATGAACCGAAGTTCTGACTTGTTAAACTCACACTTATCTCGGTTCAACGTTAGATTTTTCTCGCGTAGTCGTGAGAGAAGCTTTTTGAGAATTTTGTTGTGTTCCTCTTGGTTTTGTGCAAAAATAATGATATCATCAGCAATGTTTTTACAACCCTGGATATCCTGGATTATGTGCTGAAGAATGCGCTGGTGTACCTCGGGTGCCGAATTTATTCCAAAAAATAATCTCTTATAACGGTACAGTCCATTGTGGCTTGCGAATGTTGTTATGTACCGCGAATTCATTTGGATTGGAATTTGATGAAAAGAATTCCTAAGGTCAAGACGAGAGAAGACCTTTGCCCCATTCATTTGCTCCAACGTTATTTCGACGTTTGGCATAGGGAATCTTTCCCTCTGAACTGCTTTATTCGCTTGACGCATATCTACGCATAAACGTACGTCTCCGTCTTTTTTAGGGATTGGGACAAGCGCACTTACCCAGGGGGTTGGGCCCTGGACGCGCTCAATCACATCTAGAGCTTCTAGTTCCTTAAGTTTGCGTTCAACTTGGCTACGCATTTTGAAAGGAATCTTTCGCGCGGGCTGAGCTACCGGTTTTACCGAGTCATCTATGTACAGTTTTAGTTCGAAATCCTTAAGCTTGCCTAGACCCTCAAATCGGTCATGGTATGATGCTAATATGCGCTCTGTCTCTGTATTTACAGTCGCAATGTCTTCCGGTACGCCAATTCTTAACAAACCTAATTCCGTGGCAGTTTTGTGCCCGATAAGCGGTTTACCTGTACCCTTAATGACCTGAAATTCGACCTCGTGCATGTCAGATCCTACTTCAACAGGTAAGAGTACCTTCCCGCAAAGCTCTAACGGCGTGCGTTTGCCATACGGATAAATTTTGGCGTCAGACTTCTGAAGGACTGACTGAGGGGACTTTAATTGTTGGTACAAGGCATTATCTATGGCATTGACTGAAGCACCTGAATCTATCAAAATATTTAATTGTTTACCTGAAATTTTCAATGAAACATAGCATCTTGCTTTCCAAGAACGAATATTTCCTCATAATTTTCACACTCACTATCCTCATATTGATTTTTCTGATCACATTCAGAAGAAATTATATTCACATTTTTCACTTTCGTTTTGCACATCCGTGCGAAATGTCCCTTGCGTCCGCAGTCGCGGCAAACAGCGTCTTTTGCACGTTGACATTCCCGACCGTAGTGGCCTTTTCCTCCGCATCGGTAACACTCGGCTGTAGCTTTCGTGAATTGTCTCCCTTGTTTTCCCCGATTTGTTGTTTCTGAGCGTGTATCTGAGCGACTCTCTGCTTGACGTCGCGAACGTGACGCTGCGTTCCCGTTTCCAGGTCGTGACCATGTTCGTTTTCTTCTAGCGCCATCCAGCCTGTAGACTTCCCCAGAGCTGTCGTCCGAAGTTTTGTTGTTTTCTGACATATGTTTCGCATGTGAGCTGGACAGCTCAAATGTCCTCGATATGGTTCTGACTTTATCTAACGTCAAGGATTGCTCCGACAGTAGCTTTTTACGGAGTTCTGTTGACTTACAGCAGTCCACAACTTGGTCCCTGATCATATCATTTTTCTGATCATCATCATTAAAGTCACACCCAAGGGCTAACTTTGACAGTCTGACAATAAAATTGTCCACAGTTTCATCAGTTTGTTGTTTAGCTTGCCTGAATAAATGTCTTTCAAAAGCTATGTTCTTCTTTGGTTCAAAGTAGACGTTCAACGCTTCAAGGGCATCGTCGTATGTTGTCCCTGTGTTCGATAATGTATCAAATAAGTCCTGCACCTCTTCACCTGCTACATGAAGAAGCAGAGCCCTCTTTTGTTCATCTTTGTTTACATTTTGGGCTTTCATGAAATAAATCGAGTCTCTTTACATATTGGTTCCATTTTTGTGCAAGATTAGTTTGCTCTCCCATCACATCGAATGGTCCTGGTGCGCTTAAGTCCAATTTCATAGCCATTTTACAACACTTTTCTTCACAAATAATTAAAGTAATCCTTGCATTAATTCACATTGGTTTGTCTCTCGTTGAAGTTATTTTGTTTTGTTTTGTTTCACAGAAACGTTTGATTTGTTAATTTATTTCCATTGTTTTTCCACCACGTTTTTTCATCTCGTCGCCAAATGTAGTGGATTAAAACATAAGAGACTTAACATATATCTATCTTTATTAACTACAAAAGCGCATCTGAATAATGCGGCATGCACATGTATTATGAAACCATATAAGCTCCGCCTTAGTGCCAGCCTACTCTGTGCGTGGGTTGTGGGCGGTACTTTCGCAGTAATGATATTCATATATTATAATGCACTACAGTGATATGTCTCTAGTCGGAGCTAAATTTTGGTTTTCTTTCGCTCTAGTATTTCAGTTACTTCATGCTGTCGGGTCGTCATCGTTGATTCCCTGTATTCGTTTGATGTTAATGTTCTCCCTTACACGGACTGAACAGATTATTTGTTTAAGCCGTAACAGACCCAAGGGCGAGGATTGTGGCCATGCAGAATCGATTAAAGCCCCAAAGACCGTTGCAAGACGAGTTTCCCTGTGTGGCTTATCATTTTTATAGTTCTTCTTTGCATGTATGTATTTCTGATTTATTTTTATTTTGGATAGCCGTTTGGGCCTTTTGTTGGAAAGTAACTGTCGTTTTATTTGCTCTCCACTTGTGACGTTTCATTATGTTGGATTTGTTTTATGTTGGTACTTCCGTTGCTGTTTTGGACTGGACATTACGAAAACACGCCCATACAAATACATTGTAACCTTTATCGCCGAAAAACTGAAAATTTTAAGATGAAAAATTGCGATATTTTTATCTTATTTCTGCTCAAAATATAGACTGTGGGTACTCGTTAGAACCGCCTAATGGAGTACCCATAAGCTAAATTTTAGAGCAGAAATAAGAAAAATAAGTTTTACCCCTGTAAATCCCAGTTTTATTATATCAAAGTGGGGTTCAAGTGGGGTCAAAACTCTGTAGGCGTGTTATCGTTATGAGATTTGAGATAATTGTATTGATTCCAAAGTATTGCTTCTAGTTTGCTGTACTCTTTTCTTGCCAGCAGTTGGGTCAGTGGTCAGGCTCTGTTATAGCAAAAACATAAAGCTAAATATTTGTTTAATTGGGAATGGGCACTTGCTGTTTCTTGGCCCATCGAGGTTGCAATGGTGGTCGTCCTAGACTCTTCCTAGGGAGCGTGGCCGGTGTTGCAGATTTCAGTACTGGTCCTGAACAGACTCAGTAAAACCGAGTCTGCTATTTTCGTTTATTTGGTGTATTCTTTGCTTCGAAACGAATTAATTATTCAGAACTTATTCATTTGCTCTTTTCCTGACGCCATGGAGGTCTAGAGATGACTCATTGCGTTGTAATGGTTGTGTATTCTCACCCTTGCCTCAACACAGCCCTTTACATTGATTTAATTGTTGCCTGTGATGATACATGGATGAACTAAGAGACTTTCATGCGAGCCAAACAGACAATGTCAATTGTCTAAACCGCGGGGAAAGATAGGGAGATGGTTGCTGTGTTTTTCAATGTTCCAAACCGAGTTTATTGGTGATCTTTATAACTATACTCAACGGAAATAGAAACTATAAACTCGTTCTTAAATTTAAATAAAATATGAATTTCAATTATATAAATGATAGCCAGTGGCATGTCTGATTTATCAAATAAAATGTATAATGATAGCTACAATTTAACGGGTAAAGCCACAGGTTCAAGGCGAGGGTCAAAATCTTGCTGTTCAAGTTTCCATTGATTCAAACATTTTGTGTCGTGAATGGGATTCCCATTTTTACCAATGGTTACTCATTTTTCTAAAATTGGGAATATTGTTTACAAAATGAAAATTTTCACAATGGTTGAAATATTATCCATCACGAAAACACGCCTATCTAATTTTGACCCCCTTGAACACCACTTTTATATAGTAAAACTGGGGTTTACAGGGGTACAGCTAATTTTTTTATTTCTGCTCTTAAATATAGAGTTAGGGCACTCAATAGAACCGCAATAAGTACCATCAATCTATATTTTGAGCAGAAATAAGAAAAATATCACACTTTTTCATCCAAAAATGTTAGGTTTTTCGGCGGTTAAGTGCACAATGTATTTGTATAGGCGTGTTTTCGTAATGCGACCTTTAAATATTGGACCAAACCACTGGAAATAAGCTAAAAGTATGGCATTTCTGATCGCAGTTTTTATTTTAATCCATTTTTAAGACACAGCTGAAGATGCTAAAACGATTGAAGGCCCTTGTGGGTCGATTTTTGGCTTGAAACATTATTTTGAAAATTTTGCTGCAAAACGCAGATTTTGAGATCTCAATAACATGTTTGTTTCTCGATAGGTTTTAGATGTTTTGCTTTTTTGTATTCCTTGCTTTAAACTTATTACCTGTGCGCAAAAATGTTGAACTCAAAATTCGATTACAAACAGATTTTGTGAAAATGCACTGTTTTACATTTTCCCCAAAAGCTTTGATTCTGAACACCAGATTTTTTTTTAAATTGTTAAAGGATTCATTTCTCGAATTAGTCAAATCCTTAATCAGTAATTTTTAATTGAATTACTTACTTGTTTTGTCAGGCGAGACAATTTAAAAGTGTATAGTTTCTATTTCCGGTCAGTATATCTCACTAAGACGCGGGCTGTAGAGAAGCAACAGCATATATTTTGGAGCGGAATTGAGAAAAATAATGTAAACCACCTGAAAATATGTTCTATGAAAGAATAATCCTTTGGAAGCAAGGAATACACCACAGAACTGCAAGTGTACAAGTTTTCTGGGCTAGACTAGCTAGTTTCGGTCAATTAGACCTCATCAGTGACCCCAGTTTTCTCTATATCAAGTTGGGTGAACAAGGGTATTCATTACAAGGTCTTCTTAAAGTGATTATCAATCTTTGTTTTAAACAGGAATAAATTTATATCTCAGCCTGTCATCTTAAATGTGATTTAATAGCCATGATCAAAACCAGTATATGATTCGGATTATGGCACAGATATGTTATGTTTCCAAATGAAAAATCCCCAAAATATTAAAATTACAGAAGAAGTTTAAATTAGAATTTGAAAAATCTTGAAACAGAAACAAAATTCTTGACAGAGCTAGGTTAAGCAGTAATAGTTTGATTATATATATATTTTTTTCTTTTTCTAACAGCCTGTATAGACGACCCGTCCTGTGACGTACAGTTTATGCGAGACTGTTATTTTCAATCCAAACGGGACAAGTGTTGTAGAACTTGCAACAGATATAGTTCTAAAATAAAAGGTTAGTATCAGGACCCGGGGTTATGGTCAGTTCATATGTGCAAGGTCACAAATATTAATCCTAGTGTACAAGTGGACTCTTTCATTGCTATAAGTTTGACAAGTCCATTCGTCATTTATGGGGTGTCAGACCTTTTTTATTATTATTCTATTTTGACGGACTAGTCTGTTAGCAAGAAGTGCAGACCTGGTCATATGCCGCATTCTGTGGTGGCTGGTCTGGGCCTGCACTGATTGCCAAGGTACCCTTAAGGGCTTTCCTGTTAATACTTCAAGTACTGTTTTCTGCAGATCTGAAAACGACAAAAAAGGTCGTTAGTATTTTAATGTTAATGCCCAACTTAAATGTCATGCTATTTTGAGTTAAGTATGCAAACAATTTATCCAAAACATGGCGCTATTTTAAACCAGAATCCACTTTAACTTCCTTCGTGATCCGATGTTGCTCATTTGACGAATGAGTTTTACTATACCCCCTTAAACCCCACTTTTGTACAGTATAACTTGGTTTCAAAGGGATGCACATTATTTTTTCTATTTCTGCTCAAAATATAGACTGCGGGTACTCATTTGAACCACATCGGCGAGGCGGTTCTAACGAGTACCACAATCCATGTCTTGGACAGAAGTATGAAATATATCAGAAATTTTATCTTAAGATTTTCAGTTTTTGTTGGTAAATGTTTCAATATATTCGAATAGGAGCGGTTTGGTAATGAGCTTTATGTGTTTGTGTTTGCTTGTTCAGTAAAACTGCTACTTCTGTCTGCTCAAAATTAGGATTGCATATTTCACAACCTAATCATTTTTTCCTATGGATCAGCCACGTCATGATAAAACCTGGATTTGAATTGGCGAAAAACAAAGGTGCAGATTAGGCTGCACATCCGGGTTCAGTCTGATCAGCAGCTTAGATTTCATAGCAAGATATGAGCCCCGCCAAGCGAATTTGTGTCTTCGAGCATTCCGTCATGACAATTTTTAACTGCGCATGCCAAGCCATTCAGAGGGGCCAGGGATATGGCTTTCTGTCTGAAGGTTCCTCTTGATTCACTTCTTGTATGAGCGAGCAGCGAAGGTTTTGGCGAGACTGCGCGGATGCGCAGGCTCGCCTGAACCTTCGCTGCTCGCATAGGCGATAAGTACCAAAATCGCTTGACGGGGCCCATATATTCTGGCCGCTTTGTGTCCTTCCAAGTAGCTGTTTAGAACGGAACTATACTCATATAATTTTATTTTTCTAGGATGTGAGTATGGTGATCGAATTCAGTCATGTGAAAGATACATTCGTGGACTTGGAAGAGCATATGTTTGTGCTACATACTCTAGCTACTGTTGCAAAACCTGTGGGTATGGCTCTGCGAGCACACGAGAAGCAAATGTTATCAGTGATTTCAAAGACAAAGACAAACATTCGAAAATAAAGGGAACGAAAAATATTCCAAAAGGAAAGGGAAAGAAAAGAAAAGGACAAAGGAGAGAAAAAACGGGGAAACAAGTGAAAGAACGAACACTAAAAATAAAAATTGATCTGACTGGTGATGTTAAAAGACCTGACAAACGAAGTCAACTGATGGACTTATTTCAAAATGCATTAAAAGGATTGAATAAATTCTTTTCGAATACAATGAAACATTAAAAACAATGAAACGTTAAATATAAATTTCACATTACGAAAACACGCCTACACTAATACCTTGTAAATTTTACCGCCGAAAACGAAAATTTTAGACGAAAAATTGTGCTATTTGTGATATTTTTCTTATTTCTGTTCAAAATATAGACTATGTGTACACATTAGAACGGAGGCGGTTCTAACGCATATCAACAATCTATATTTAGAGCAGAAGTCTGAAAAATAAGATTTGTCCCTGTAAACCCCATTTTTACAATATAAAAGTTGGGTTCAATGGGGCAAAACTATATAGGTGTGTTTTCGTGATGAAATATAATTTTCAGTTCATCTTTCCTTGTGAATGCCATCAGTCATAATTTATGAATCATATGAGCCATTTTTGTAAATATGTTCAGCCTGTAATTTGAAAATTATCATGCTAAGACTATTTTGTGTTTTGTATTTCATAATATTCTTTCAACAGTACTTTTATTCCATTTACACCGGATGCCTTCCCTGGTAAATTGTCATCCATTTCGATAAGTTCCAAAATTGTCCGACAATTTATGATACTGAAAATATACGTACACTTGATACAAGCGATGTATGTATTATTATACCTCATTGATATTCATAAGCTAGTCTAGAATTCTGATTGGTCGACCATGCTACGCGCAGGGCAATAAATTATAATATTCTCTGGCAATATTCGCCATTGACATCATTGCACATTAAAATCCGCCCCCCCCCCCCCCCACCAAAAAAAATTTTTGTAGTTGTTCTCTTCATTTTCAGCACAGAAAGATTGGAAGTTCTAAAAAAAATGAAATGTTATCATTGATTGGTCCATAGATGTTTATTAATGTAATTTCCATATCATTTAAAATAATACTCGGTGTCATAATACGCCCTTCTATTATTTCTGTCATTTTAATAACTTCTACATTCGAACAGTTACTTATTTACCTACCCCTTCACTTCCTGAATTGTTCCCGCTGAAATACGTCTCCGCCTTCCAATCTTTACACCAAATGGCCCTGAAAGAGTCTGTGAAGTGAGCCCTCTTGAATGAAGCATATATCCACCCTATTATCTATTAACTTCTGGAAAAAATTCATATTGCTTTTTTGTTTATTCCCTAACCCCTTTACATTATAGGAACATAGCTTAGCCATACTAAATGTGAATTAGTAAAGCGTGTATATCAAAGCATGAACACAACACGACTGCGTAAGACAAAATAAACAATAAGAAAAAAAAATAAACATACGAATGGTTGGCGAACCCCAAGTCATTTACCAGAGTGATGGCAGCGCACTTTGAAAAGTTGTGAATCAAAGTAACAAAGGAGCGTTTTCTCTGCTGTGGAGGACTCACAAATCCATCCGGTGTACTGGTATAGCCTCTTCGACCGGGGGATTCTACCTCCAGCAGGCATCGCGTGTGCCTCGTGCTCATGCCTGTGCAAAACATCTCTTTATTCCCCATCTTGGATGTGTAGCTAACAGTTGCCAGATGGAAAAAAATCTGATATTTGTCCTATAAATCAACAAATCGGTCTTGTGTACTCACTAGAACCACCTTATTTGAGATGGTCTCACCCACAATGTAAGCATTTAAGCAAAACAATATATGCCTGATGATGATATATACTATAATAATAATAATAATAATAATAATACAGCCGAACATCTATTACTCAAACATTTTTAGGGCCACGAGAAGCTGTTTGAGAAAGAAACATTTCGAGCCAGCCAAGAGGCACAATGGGGCTAAGTTTGGGCTTTTTTCGACGTTCAACAATGCAAAGGTAATGCAACTGCATGTGGTAAGCAGTACTAAGCACCCAGCAGAACCCTTCATTGAGGCGACCCTAATAAGTACACACAGCAGACATTTGCAGTATTTTTGACAAAAATAATCCGAATTCCTTCTCACTATTTTCAATGAAGAGAAAAGCTCCAGTGACTCTAGAACTTTTAATGAAAAGATGGGATCTGAAATTTTCTCACAAAGACATGGGGACAAGACACTTTCACTATATTCAGGATTCTTCGCACAGGCATGCGAACAAGAGATCAGCTTTGTACCTCCTTGTTATCCACATTTCATAATATTACACATCTCTTGTGGTAATCTGGGTTACCGACTCACATATTTTAACTATTTTGCATAATTTGGCTGTGCTAATTAATTGTTTCCATAAATGACGGGGAACAAATCCAACTCAACATGAGTGTGGGAGCCTGGAACAGAGACCCTGCACCAGGCCAGCCCATCACGGAAACTCAATCCGTGGTAAGCTGCTTCACTACAGGCAACCGTTCCCACAACCGTCGGCCAGTTTATACCACCCGTTAGCGTTAACTGTCTAATTCGAATGATGAATGGTCCAAGGGAAACAACCTTTACAATACTAGGATTTGGATTTCAATCAGCTCTCTCTCTCCGCCCCGCCCAAAGACCGTTACATGACCGCGAGAGAGTTTATGTCAAAAACCGCGAGGAACTATTATCAAACTCTAATTTACGAGTAACGGAAAAGCAGAAAATGATATTTGCCCGAAACAAACAAATAGCATATTACAAAAAAAGCTAACCTACTGTTGTCGGAAGACAAGTTGACAGTGACGTTTAAGAGCGAACTTTGAGAGGTTGTACCGTTATCATTATCGTACCCGTCACTGGTTGAGAGGACAAATTGTACCGTTATAATTATCATTACCGAAGCGCCATTACCTTTTGACAACAGTGGACAATGCTTAATAACAAAAACATTCGCTGACATCACTTTCAAACTATCCTCCGACGACAATGTGTAACTAGTTATGAGTACCAGTATGGCTCCCTATCGAAGAGCCCGGCCCAGGTTACATTTTACCAGACACAAGCTAGTCTAGAGCATGTTTTATTCAATTAGTAACAGACGCGGTTCAGTCTTCACATAGGCTGATTGCGCCATGTCCATTATATAATGAGCCCTCGTAGGAGAACCGACGAGAACTGTCCTCTCATCAAGCATATACATAACTTGAAAACATATTGACTCGGTGTTTAGGCGTCAAATCCGTCGTTGACACGACTACCCCAGCAAGAGTAAAAATCCTACTACACAGATGTATAGTGCGAGTTGTCCGTTGTTCTTCGCTTGATCAAAAGAGCGGACCCCGCATCGTCGCTCATTTTATATTAACGAACCGATCCACGAGAAAGTAAACCCTTGTAGCCTCTGCAAAATAATTCCCTTAAGACCAGCCTCTTTCTATACTGCATAATTATATGCAAACAAAAAAATCGAAGGCGCTGCGTGGACGCGCAGTCCCCCTGACACTTCGCTGTTCACATATGAACTAAGCACCGCGATCGCATGGATCGATTTTGATATGACTTCTAGGCATCAAAGTATACAGGCCCAAATGTGGGCTCAAGTAGTCTTAATCACACCCCTTGTTCTCTTTATCGTACAGTCAATCCTCAACAGCTCGAACATCTTCGGGACCATGTAGTCCGCCCAAGGCAAGGGCAATTCAAATCACCAAATTCTGGAGCCAGGCCGGGCGTCACAGCAAGAACTACCTTTCGATCTTCTTTAAAATAAAAGTGTGCCGTATGTACTCATTAGAGTTGCCTCGTCGAGGCAATCCTAATCTAAACACACGAAATACACTGGAAGTGAAATAAGAAAATGTTCAACGATTTCTCCTAGCAAGATGTACCACTCTCCGCTTTTAAAAAAATTCCTCTGACTTCCAAGGATTTGATCTGAGGTTAAACATCCTCGTCAACACTGTAAAGGTCATTCTGGAGACGTTGTTCCATTTTTTTGGAACATTTGCCTGATATTGTGATGAAATGACATCTCAAGCCCAGTCGCCCAATGAAAGCAATAGGGTCCGACTCGCATCGCTTTGCCTGGGCAGGCTTAGATCCTCTAAGCAGTTTACCAGTACTTGCGTGTGGGTCGGTTTCAACTCTGCGTGGAAGCATCATGTAGCCCGTCTATTTCTTCAAGCCCCGATAGGCGGATGATGACTTCCGAGGATAAAAAAAGAAAGACAGTACGGGTTTGAAACAATCGTATGTGACAAGTGATCGATGTTCGGGTAGTGAGTTTCACTGTATTTTGAATTTCAATTTTGATAAAGGTTATGCTATCTATTGGCACATGATTAGCACAAGAGGATAAATATTGTATAAGTTCTTAAGTTAGATCCTTTGGAAGCAAGGAATACACCAAATAAACAAAAATAGCAGACTCGGTTTTATTGAGTCTGTTCATGACCAGTACTGAAAAGTGCAACACCCGCCACGCCCTCTAGCACCGGCTTAAGCAGAACTCTATTTTCAAAATGATACCCAATGAACTCAATGATACCAAAGGACCAGAAAATATAATCTGCACTATGATGATGTACGGGGAGACGTTTTACGGCCGCCACACGGCACAACACCGGCTACAGTGAAAATAATTAAGTTCTTTGGAAGCAAGGAATACACCAAATAATCGAAAATAGCAGACTCGGTTTTATTGAGTCTGTTCATGACTAGTACTGAAAAGTGCAACACCGGCCACGCCCTCTAGCACCGGCTCAAGCAGAACTCTATTTTCAAAATGATACCCAATGAACTCAATATCTCATGTCCGTATAAGTTGAACTATCCTCGAAGCAAATTTGTAAATATTAGCTCAATAAAAACTTTGTAAGCTAAAAAACTGTTTCAGAATATTTCAAACTTTATCTGACCAATACAACAAAACTCCGCTATCAAAACCACCTAACATCAAGACCATTTCTGCCTAAAACGCCTAGCTGGTAGGCTGCTGCTATTTTGTCCCCACACCCTCCGCATACATTTGGTCAGAGAGCACATTTGGGGCTTTTCAAAAGTGGTCTTAAAGACCCCATTTGAACAGTCCCAAAGATGGTCGTACTCGTAATATAGGAGCTTCACTGTGTATATATCGTGATGCTCGTGTCTATTGTTTCTTGTATTCATTAATTCTTTTATACCTACACCCATAGCGCAAGGCCCAACGCAAACGCACAGAAAACAACGCAGCCCGAACCTCCATGAGTGCACCGAATCGCATGACCCTCAGTGGCGTAAAGTGACGTCAGTCTAAACCAAGGTCCCCTACGGAAATTAGTGACGTCTCTTTGTAGAAAAAAAAACGGCGTGTAAATGCTTTTTAGCTTAAAAAGTGTGCCCTATAAGCTACTTTTTCGCCCGGTGATGAGGGGCAAAGGATGTAAATATAAAAAACTTAACTCCCCTGCCGCTCCTGAAAGTACAAACGGCAGCGGATTGCTAGCAAAGTTTGCATGAACCCTTCGGAGTATATTTACTTTGCACGCGACCAACCGCGCTCACACCTTCATGGACAGCAGAAAAATAAAATTGAATTCCGGAATTTACGTGACTTAACAAGTGTGATAAGTTTATCTTGTTTGACAGCAGACTATATGCATTTGTGTTTGTGCATGCGTGTGTACGTGCATATGCTTTTATTTAAGAAATATATCAGCTCTAACTGTGATTTGTTGAGTAATAAATCACAGTTTGGAGGTCAGTTGTAAAGTAGACCAAATCACGAGCGCGTACCGCGCGTGATTTGTCTACTTACAACTGTCCGACATACTGCGATTTATTACTCAACAAATCACAGACTAGAGCTGATCTTTTTCGATTCTAACACGCTGAAAATCGCTAATAATGTTGTTGTTTCCTTCAAAATCTCACAACCTTTCGCCATTGATAGAAAAAATCCCGCTAAAATTATCGACTGAAACACATGCATTTATATCCTTTTCTAACGTTTTCGATGCGAGAAAATGACGTTACACCGTCTAACGTCAAGGAAATCGACTAGTGACGTAATAAATTAGCAGTTTTTAATGACGTCACCCGTCACGCACTTCCGAGCTGTGATTTGTTGCAGAATAAAACACAGCCGTTTTCCATTGCCTATATAGGCGCGCTGTGTTAGAATTTGTTATATATACAATATAAGTGTGATACCGTATTATTCTGTCCAGTAATTCACTGGTTTGACGATTAGCTCTCTCTCTCTCTCTCTCTCTCTCTCTCTCTCTCTCTCTCTCTCTCTCTCTCTCTCTCTCTCTCTCTCTCTCTCTCCGTGCATCACAGCATGAAGATCAACAGTTAGCAGAATCGGGTCTCAGAATACATTCAATCTTTAAATCTAGGTACAATCTCCGACTCTTCCCTACTACATGTCTGAATTAACCCGAGTGGATTCCAAAGGCCCCCGCCCATAGGGGCTTGAAGAAATATATGGGCTGCATGATGCTTCCACGCAGAGCTGAATCCGGCCGCACCCTAGTACTGGTAAACCGCTTAGAGGATCTAAGCCTGTGCAGGAACTGCGGTGCGAGCGAGGCTAATAAACCCTATTGGCTACATTGGGCGACAGGGCTTGAGATGTCATTTCATCTCAGTGTCGGGTAAAAGTCCCACAAAATTGAAAGCAACGACTTCAGAATGACCTTTACAGTGTTGAAGGGGACGTTAAACCTCAGACCAACCAACCAACCGAGTAGATTCTTCGAACTTTCTATGTCCCATTTATGTGCGCCCAGGTTCGAAAGGATAAAAATGGTTGGTATTTAACAACTATTCAGGTTCGAAGAAAAGGACAGCCAGGTACATCGCAAACGAATCCTAACTGGAACAGGGTTAATTCTACGACCAGTGCCATTTTTAGATTTGATATATTCATTTGAATTATCTACTGAGTAATCCACATCCATCCATTATGGGCTCAACATTAAAGTTAACACCTGGTCCCAGTTGTTCAAAGCATTATTAGCTAAACGACCTCGCTAAGGGTCAAATCGCCAGCTGTAAAGCAGGTTCCATGTGTCTACATTTCTAGTATTTTTTTTTTTTATTTTTTTTTTTTTTTTTTTTTTTTTTGCTGAAGAAAAAACACGAGCAACTTTTGCCAACATCCTTTCTTCAGCAAAAAATATCAGTCAAGATGTCGCAAAAAGTGTTCGAAGTTATGATGATACGTTAACTAACCTTGTTAGCCTGCTGTATTCATATACATAAGGTGGGGGCGGGGCAAACATCAACATCCTGCATCTATTAACTCTTACCAAGTACAACGGGTGGTTGAAAGCACTCACACCTCCAAGACGACGCCGACCATATCGATAAAAAAAAAACATGACGTCTCAAAGCGACGAAAACTTCCCTCCGTCCACTGCACTACGGCAGACCCCATTTCGACCACCGTTCATTCTAGTGTCCGGCTCGCGAGTCCGCAAGGGGCGGCGATCGGCTGTCTTCATCCAGAGAACCATCGCCCTTGCATGGACTCGGTCTACATCCTAAGTAGCCCTTTACATATTTACATATGTACACAATTGTCAATGTATCATTGTTTACCAACTGAACCAGTAAGACTCAATTCCTTCCTGCTGATATGGTGCCTTGCTGCTAATACGGTGCCTTCCTGCTGATATGGTGCCAGCAGTTGCAGTTATAGATATTTCGTTAAGAGTTGCCTAAAATCGTACTTCACGGTGTCTAACCATGCATATTTCAGATATTGTCGGATGTTTTTTTCTTTGTTTGGTTTTGGTTTTACGGCCCTTTCAAGATTATTTCACTCATATCAGAATTGGATGATAACCGGAGTCCCCGTTTGTTTTAATGTTTAACGTCCCCGTCAACACTTTAAAGGTCATTTTGGAGACGTTGCTTCCAATTTTGTGGGACTTTTACCCGACATTGAGATGAAATGACATCTCAAGCCCTGTCGCCCAATTAAACCAATAGGGTTTATAAGCATGGACGGCCCGACTCATACCACTTTGCCTGGGCAGGCTTAGATCCTCTGAGCGGTTTACCAGTACTCGTGTGCGGTCGGATTCATCTCTGCGAGGAAGCATCATGCAGCCGTTTTATTTCTTCAAGCCCCAGTGGGCGGGGCAGCATCGAGGAGGTGAAACTGCTGAAGACGTATAAAAACTGATAAGTTATACATTACACATTCAGACCTCACCCCTGGCCCACTGCCTCAGGCATAACTGATGGATAAGTTCAACTAACCCAGACGTCCCTGGTTGCTCGGTGCAACTGCGACTGCCATGGCAACTGCAACACAAATACTTTATATGTCTGTGCCAGAGTATTCTACATATCTGCCGTCTCGGTGCCACTGCCTCCGACATAACAGCTGATTCGGGGCCTAAGCCACAGACGTGCCTGCTGGGTCAATGCTGCTGCCTCACACATAACTGCAGGCTCGCTGCCATTTGCTAAGACATGACGCTGGCTCGGTTCCACTGCCTCAGACATATCTGCTGATTCGGTGCCTAAGCCACAGTCGTGCCTGCTGCCTGCTGACTCGTGCCACTGCATCAGACTTAACTTCGGATTCCTTGCCCAAATCACAAACGCGCCTGGTTGCTCTTTCCCGCTGCTTCAGACATAACTGCTGATCCCGTTCCAAAGCACAGACGTACCTGCTGGCTCGGTGCCACTTCAACATACATGCCTGCTGGCTCGGTTCCACTGCCTCAGACATACCTGCGGGGTCGTTGTCACTGCCTCGGTGCCAAGGCATCAGACATATCTGCTGCCGCAAAGTCACTGTCTCGGGCGTGCCTGCTGACTCGGTGCCACTGCATCAGACATTACTTCTGATTCCTTGCCTATATCACAGACGTGCCTGCAGGCTCGATGCCACTGCCACAACTGCTGATGCCGTGCCTAAACCAAAGACGCGCGTGCTACATCTGTCCCGCTGCCTCTCTTATAACTGCTGTTTCATTGTCTAAGCCATAGACGCGCCTGCTGGCTCGGTCCCGTTTGCTAAGATATAACTACAGATTCGGTGCCTAAGCCATAGACGTGGCTGCTGGCTCAGTGTCGCTGCTTCAGGCATAAATGCTGATGCGGTGCTATACCACAGACGTGCCTGCTGGCTCGGTGCCACTTCCACAGGCATGTCTGCAGGCTCGGTTCCACTGCCTCAGAGATACCTGAGGGGGCGTTGTCAATCGCTGTCGCAGTGCCGCTGCCTCAGGCTATACCGAAGGATCTGTGCCACTGCCTCAAACATATCTGGTTGCTCGATGTCACTGTGGTTGTCATGCCTAATGAATTAGTGTTACATAAATACATTATGGATCGGTGGCAGAGCATCAGACATGTCTGCTGGCTCACAGTCACTGCCTCAGATGTCCTGCCGGCCGCGTGCCACGGCCTCAGACATAACTACTGATTCAGTGCCTAAGCCACAGACCTTCCTGCTGGCTCGGTGCCGCTGCTCAGACATGACTGGTTATTCAGTGCCTAAGCCACAGACGCGCCTGCTGGCTCGGACCCGCAGCCTCAGATATATATAACTGCTGATTCGTTGCCTAAGCCATAGACTTGCATGCTGGCTCGGTGCATCTAGGCACGCCTATGCCACAGGCGTGCCTATTGTCTCGGTTACAGCTCCACATGCATGTCTGCTGGCCTGGTCCTACTGTTTTAGAGATAAATGCAGGGTCGTTGCCACTGGCTTGAAGGATCAGTGTCACTGCGACTGCTAAGCCTAATGACTAGGTGTCACTGTAACACAAATACAGTACTCTATGAATCGGTGGCAAGGCAAGACATGTCAGCATTCATGTGTGAGGCAGGGTCGTTGCCTCTTGCTCAGATATGCCGGCTGGCTCAGACATGCCCGAATCCTTTCCTAAACCACAGGCGCGCCTGCTGGCTCGGACACGCTGCCTCAGATGAAACTATGATTCGGTGCCTAAGCTACAGATGTGCCTGCTGGCTCGGTACCGCTGTCTCAGATATAACTGCTGATTCGTTGCCTAAGCCATAGACGTACCTGCTGGCTCGGTGCCGCTACGTCAGACATAACTGCAAATTCGGTGCCCAAGCCACAGACGTACCTGCTGGCTCGGTGCCACATCCATAGGTATGCCTGCATGCTCGATTCCACTGCCTCAGAGATAGCTGCAGGGTCGTTGTCACTCGCTGAGACAAGCATGCTGTCCCAGTGCCGCTGCCACAGGCTAAACTGGTGGATCTGTGTCACAGCCTCAAATGTATCTTGTTGCTCGATGCTACTGTGACTGTCATGCCTAATTATAGTGTCACTGACACACACATACCTTATTGATCGGCGACAGGGCACCAGACATGTCGGCTGGCATATAGTCACTGCCTCAGAAGGCCTGATGGCTGTGTACCACTGCCTCAGACATAACTGCTGATTCGGTGCCTAAGCCATAGACGTGTCTGCTGGATAGGTTCTTCTGCCTCATACATGGCTGCTGAATCGGTGCCTAAGCCACAGGCGAGCGGTTCGGCTCGGACCCGCTACTTCAGTCATAACTGCTAATTCCGTGTCTAAACCACAGATGCGGCTGCTGACTCGGCCACGCTGCTTCAGATATAACTGCTGATTCGGTGCCTAAGATGTAGATTTGACTGCTGGCTCGGTGCCTCTGCCTGGGAGATAACTGCTGATTTAGTGTCTAAGCCACAGACGTGCCTGCTGGCTCGGTTCCACATGCATGCCTGTTGGCTCGGTTCCACTGCCTCAGAGATACCTGCAGGATTGTTGTCACTTGTTGAGACATTCTCCCTGGCTCAGTGCCACTGACTAATGCTAAACTGATGGACCAGTGTCACTGCCCCAGACGTACCTGGTTGTCCGATGCTACTACGACCGTCGTGGCAAATGACTAAGTACCACTGCCACACAAGTACTTTATGGATCGGTGGCAATGCATCAAACATGCCTGAAGGCGGAATGTCACTGCCTAGGACTGGCCTGCTAGCTCGACGCTACTGCCTCCGACATAACAGCTGAATCGGTGCATGCCGGCTAGATGCTGCTGCCACACACATTACTGCATGGTCGTTGCCACTGGCTAAGATATGCCCGCTGGCTCGGTTCCATTGCCTTATAGTTATCTGCTGATTCAATGCCCCAGCCAAAGTCATGCCTGCTGCATCGGTGCTGCTGCCTCAGGCATGCCTGCTGGCTCGGTTCCATTGCTTCAGACATATCAGAAGGATCGCTGGACCGCTGTCTAAGTGTCACTGCCTCAGACATAACCTATGACTCAGTGCTTCTTCCACAGGCGTACGTGGTTTTCTCGATGCCATTGCGACTGACAAGCCAATATACTTAATGCCACTGCCACCAAAAATACTAAATGGTTCGGTGCCAAAGCAGCAGACATAGCTGCTGGCTGCAGACAGTCACTTCCTCAAACAGGCCTGCTGGCTCGGTGCCACAGTCTAAGGCAAAGTGCTGATTTGGTGCCTAAGCCACGCCACAGACGGGTCTGCTGGCTAGGTGCAACTGCCTCAGGCCTGCCTGCTGGCTCGGTTCAGCTGCCTCAGATATACCTGCTGTGTTTTTGCCAATGGCTCAGACATGCCCGTTGGCTCAGTGCCACTGCTTCAGATATAACTGATGGATGAGTGCCCCAAACGTACTTGGTTGCTCGTCTGTCATGCCAAATTACTTACTGCCACTACAATACAAGAGTACTTTATTGCTCGGTACCAAGGCATCAGGCATGTCTACTTGCTGAACGTCACTGCCTCGGACATGCCTGCTGGCTCGGAAACACTGCCTCAGACAAAACTGCTGATTCGGAGCTTAAACCACAGACGCTCTTGCTGGCTCGGTGCCGCTGCCTCAGGCATAGCTGCTGATTCAGTACAAAAGCCAAAGACATGCCTGCGCGCCTGCTTGCTAGGTACCGCTGCCTCAGGTATAACTGCTAATTAGGTGCAAAAGCCAAAGTCATGCCTGTTAGCTAGGTGCCACTGCTGTAGGCATACCTGCCGGCTCGGTCCCATTGCCTCAGACATACTTGCAGTGTCTTTGCCACTGGTTCAGTCATGCCCGCAGGCTCAGTGCGACAGTCTCAGACTAACTGGTGGACCATTGCCAATGCCTCTGACGTATCTGGCTGCTCGACGCCATTGCGTTTGTATGACGTAACCCGCGTCATAAAGTGGGCCTTAACCACAATTGTATAGTTTTACATTCTACATAACTGCTGATTCGGTGCCTAAGCCTTTATGAATCGGTGGCAAGGCAAGACATGTTAACAGTCATTTCTAAGGCAGGGTCGTTGCCACTTGCTCAGACTTTCCCGTTGGATCAGTGTCAATGCCTCAGACGTAACTGGCTGTTCGATACTATACTACTCAAAGTTTGATAGGGATCACTTTTTATATTCCAGATTTTGCACTGAAAATTTAAAATTTCTCGACAGAATTTGTACTCGGTATATTGGTAAATATCTGAAACAGAAACTCATGTGCAGTTCAGTACTCATAAAAGTGCACACCGTCACACTTCGCAAATGAATTCATGCACCCCCAAAATCTTGCGTAGCACTGCTTTTCAACAGACCAATCAAACTTGTCAGTGTTCCTTTACCAAGCGTAAAATGGACTTCATTTGAGTTTGTGAAACAATAAAATGCCTAGAGGACAATTAAGAAACCGTTTCAGTCACGAAGAAATGAATCGTGGCGTCGGAATGTTGGAATCTGGCGTCTCTCAAAGTCGTATTGCTGGGATTCTGAATGTGTCTCAGAGGGTGGTTTCCCGAATGTGGAGTCGGTATCTTACCCATGGAAATCCCTCACACAGACACGGCGGGGTCGAGAAGGGCTACAACTCAACGTCGGGGCCGTTTCTTGTTGATTCAGTCTCGACGTCAACGGTTCCTGAACGCTACGCGTTTGCACAACGAGCTTAGGAACGGAACTGGAGTACGAATTTCTGCCCAAACTGTCAGAAACGGGCTCCACGAGTTCGGACTTAATGCCATGAGGCCTGCTGTACGTGTTCCGTTGACGAGACAGCACGTGCTAGACCGGTTGGACTTTGCCAGAACTAACGTCAGGTGGACGGTTCATGGCTTGACGCCAGTACTGTTTACTGAGGAGTCCAGATTCTGTCTAAACTTCACTTATAAACGTCACTGGGTGTGGCGAATGTCTAAAGAGCGATTCGATGGCGTGGATGTGACAGAGCATGATCGCTATGGAAAGGGGTTAGTCATGGTTTGGGCTGGGATAAACGTGAACGGTAACACTGACTTGTATGTCGTTGAAAACGGAACGTTAATGGCAGTGAGGTACTGTAATGATATTCTTGATGAGTTTGTGAGACCATATGCAGATGCTTTCGGCCCGGACTTTATTCTGATGGACGATAATGCCCGTCCCAACCGTGCCGACGTCACTGATTCCTATCTGGAACGTGAGACAATCGTTCGTATGGACTGTCCTACTCGGTCACCGCACTTAAATCCGATTGAGCATGCGCAGGACATGCTTCAGCGTGCTGTGTCAACCCGACCTGTGCATCCGAGGACTTTACAGGAGCTCAAAATGCATGATTGCTGAATGAAAGCTGATTCAACAACACCGGATACAGAATCGGATTATGAGCATGCTCAGGAGATGTCGTACTGTAATTGATGCCCCTGGACGCCATACACGTTATTAGGCACGTTTGTCTAAACAAATTTGGAAATTTGTGAAAAATCAGTTGTCCAAATCCCTTCGTGTTACGGCAAATTTTGGGGGTGCCAAGACGGTTGCTGTTGTCACGCTTGAATGCAGTACCAGCTGACAAAATTAATCACTAGGTTTTGTGAAGGATACGTGTTCTATCATTATGTTTCAAATTTGGATTCAGCTGATTAATTCATCCAAAAATTATTTTGCATTAAAAAAGTGATCCCTATCAAACTTTGAGTAGTATATTTCATTTGTCATGCCACACAAAATTTACTACTTTATGATTCGGTGCCAAGGCATCAGACATTATCTTCTGCCTCAAAGTCACTGACTCGGACATGCCTGCTGACTCGGCCCAGCTGCCTCTGACATAACTGCTGATTGTGTGTCTTAGCCACATACATGCCTGCTGGCTGGATGCCACTGCCTCAGCTAGGTCTGCTGGCTCGGTTTCACTGCCTCAGACATATCTGCAGGGTAGTTGTCATCGGCTGGATGCGAAGACATCTGACATATCTCCTGCCTCAACGTCGTGTTCTTGGTCATGCCTGCTGACTCGGCGTCACTGAATGAGAGATAACTTACCTAAATCACAGACGCACCTGGTGGCTCAGTCCCGCTGCCTCAGACATAATCGCTGGTTCCATGCCGAAGCCATAGACGTGCATGATTGCTCGGTGTCGCTGCCTCGGACATAACTGCTGATTCAGTACCAAAATCACAGACACGCCTGCTGCCTCTGTCCCGCTGCCTCAGTCATAACCGCTGATTCATTGTCTGCACCACAGACACGCAGGCTGGATCGGTCCCCCTTCCTTAGATATATCTAATGATTCGATTCCTAAGCCATAGACGTGCCTACTGGCTCGGTGTCGCTGCCTCAGATTAAGCCATAGACGTGCCTGTTGCCTCAGACATAACTGCTGAATGGGTGCCTAAGCCACAGATGTGTCTGCTGGTTGGGTGCCACTACTCAAGCATGCCTACAGGCTCCGTTCCACTGCCTCCGAGATATCTGCGGTGTCATTGACCCTCGCTGAGACAAGCCCAGCCCACTGCTCCTGGCTAAACTAATGGATCTATGCCACGGCCCCAAACGTGTCTGTTTGCTCGATGCCATTGTGACTGTCATGCCTAACGACTTAGTGCCACTGCCACACAAATAATTTAACGATCGGTGGCAGGGCATCAGGCATGACTCCTGGCTCACAGTCATTGCCATGGGACTACTGATTCGGTGCTTAAGTCACAGACACGCCTGCTGCCCCGGACCAGCTGCAACAGTAATAACTGCTTATTCCTTGCCAAAACCAAATATGCGCTTGCTGGCTCGGTCCCGCTGCCTCAGACATAACCGCTGATTCGGTGCCTAAACCACAGGCTTGCCTGCTGGCTCGGTGCCTCTGCCTGAGACATAACTGCAGAATCAGAGCCTAAGCCACAGACCTGCCTGCCGGCTCGGTGCCACATCCACATGCATGCCTGCTTGATCGGTTTCACTGCCTCAGAGATAACAGCAGGGTCGTTGTCACTGACTCAGTGCCACTGTCTGATTCTAAACTGACTGATATGTGCCACTGCATCAAACGTACACCCAAATACTTTGTGGATCGGTGGCAAGGCATCAGACATGTCTGCTGGAGGAAAGTCACTGCCTCGGGCAAGCCTGCTACCTCGTTGCCACCACCTTCCAAATAACTGCTGATTCGGTGCAGTCGCCACCGAAGTGCCTGCTTGCTCGATGCTGCTGCCACACGCATAACTGCAGGTCTTAACTACTCGTTAGGACATGCCCGCTGGCTCGGTTACACTGTCTCAGACATAACTGCTGATTCGGTGACACAGTCATGCCGGCTGCCTCGCCGCCACTGATCCCGGCATGCCTGGTGGCTCGGTTCAGTTGCCTCAGACATAACTGTAGGATCCTCGCCAATGGCTCAGGAATTCCCGCTGGCTTAGTGCCACTGCCTCGGACAAAAAAACGATGGTTCAGTGCTTCTGCTTCAGACGTACCTGGTTGCTTGATGCCACTGCGACAGACATGCAAATAGACTTAGTGCCGCTGCCACCACCAAAATACATTATGGATCGGTGCAAAAGCATCAGACACGCATGCTGGCTCAAAGTCAGTGCCTCAAACAGGCCTGCTGGCTCGGTGCCACAGCCTAAGACATAAAGGCTGATTCGGTGCATACGCCACAGACGTGCCTCCTGGTAAGGTGCAACTGCCTAAGGCATGCCTGCTGCCTCAGTTCAGGCATACCTCCAGTGTCGTTGCCAATGGCTCAGATATGCCTGTACTGCCTCAGACATAACAGATGGGTCAGCGCCACTGCCTCATAAGTCGCTGCCTCGGGTATGCCTGCTGGCTCGGAGCCACTGCCTCAGACATAACTGCTTATTCAAATCTTAAATCATAGACGCGCCTGCTCGGTCGGTGCCGCTGCCTTTGGCACATCTGCTGATTCGGTGCCTTAGCTAAAGTGAAGCATGCTAGTTAGGTGCCAATGCCACAGATATGCCTGTCGGCACGGTTTCGTTGCCTTAGACATACCTGCAGGCTCGTTGCTCCTGGCTCAGGCATGCGCGCTGGCTCAGTGCGACAGCTTCGGACATGAAATGGATCAGTGGGGTTTGGCGCCATTACCGCTGATTCGGCACCTGATCCACAGACGCGCCTGCTGCCTTTGTACCGGTGTCTCAGTCATAACTGCTTATTCCTTGCCTAAACCATAGACGCTCCTGCTGACTCGGTCCCGCTTCCTCCAGTGCCTAAGCAATAGACATGCCTGCTGGCTCGGATCCGCTGCCTCACATATAACTGCTGATTCGATGCCTAAGCCATAGACGTGCATGCTGGCTTGGTGCCGCTGCCTCCGACATAACTGCTGATTCGGTGCCTAAGCCACAGACCTGCCTGCTGGCTCTGTGCTACTTCCAAAGGAATGTCTGAAGCAGTGGCGCCTAGCTAGCAGGCATGTCTATGGCTAAGGCATCAAATCAACAGATATGCCTGTGGCAGCGGCACCGATCCAGTATGCGCATCTGTGGTTTAAATTCCAAATCAGCTGTTTTGTGTGAGGCAGGCGTTGAGCAAGCAGACATGTATAAAGTCTTGCCCAGCAGGCTTAGGCACCGAATCAGCTGTTTTGTCTTTGGCAGTGGCTCCGAGTCAGCAGGCATGTTTGAGGCAGTGACTTTGAGCAAACAAACATGTCTAATGCCTTTTCCAGTCGGACTATCTGAGGCTTAGGCGCTCCTACGTATAATTCGGTGCCGCTGCCTCAGACAGAACTGCTTATTCAGAGCCTAAACCACAGACGCGCCTGCTCGGTCGGTGCCGCTGCCTTTAGCACAGCTGCTGATTCGGTGCCTTAGCTAAAGAGATACATGCTAGATAGGTGCCACTGTCACAGACATGTATATCGGCACGGTTCCATTGCCTTAGACATACCTGCAGGCTCGTTGAGCAAGCAGACATGTATAAAGTCTTGCCCAGTAGGCGTGTCTGTGGCTTAGGCACCGAATCAGCTGTTTTGTCTGTGGCAGTGGCTCCGAGTCAGCAGGCATGTTTGAGGCAGTGACTTTGAGCAAACAAACATGTCTAATGCCTTTTCCAGTCGGACCATCTGAGGCTTAGACGCTCCTACGTATAATTCGGTGCCGCTGCATAGACAGAACTGCTTATTCAGAGCCTAAACCACAGACGCGCCTGCTCGGTCGGTGCCGCTGCCTTTAGCACAGCTGCTGATTCGGTGCCTTAGCTAAAGAGGTACATGCTAGATAGGTGCCACTGCCACAGACATGCCTATCGGCACGGTTCCATTGCCTTAGACATACCTGCAGGCTCATTGCTACTGGCTCATGCAGGCATGCGCCAGGCTCAGTGCGACATCTGGGATTAGTGCCAACGTACCAGAGGTACCTGGCTGTTCGATGCCATTGCGTTTGTATTGTCACATAAATAATTAATGGTTTGGGGCCATTACTGCTGATTCGGTGCCTAAACCACAGATTCGCCTGCTGCCTCTGTACCGTTGTCTCAGCCACAACTGCTAATTTCTTGCCTAAACCATAGACGCGGCTCCTGGCTCGGTCCCGCTTCCTCCAGTTGCTAAGCAATCAAAATACCTGCTGGCTCGGTTCCGCTGCCTCAGATTTTACTGCTGATTCGGTGCCTAAGCAACAATCGTGCATGCTGGCTCGGTGCCGCTGCCTCCGACATAGCAGCTGCTTCGATGCCTAAGCCACAGACCTGCCTGCTGGCTCTGCGCCACTTCCAAAGGAATGTCTGAAGCAGTGGCGCCTAGCTAGCAGGCATGTCTATAGCATAGGCACAAAATCAACAGATATGCCCGCGGGAGCGGCACCGATCCTGCAGGCGCATCTGTGGTTTAAGTTCCAAATCAGGCCCATCTGAGGCTTAGGCGCGTCTATAATTCGGTGCCGCTGCCTCAGACAGAACTGCTTATTAAGAGCCTAAACCACAGACGCGCCTGCTCGGTCGGTGCCGCTGCCTTTGGCACAGCTGCTGATCCGGTGCCTAAGCTAACGAGATGCATGCTAGTTAGGTGCCACGGCTACAGACATTCCTGTGGGCACTGTTCCATTGCCTTAGACATACCTGCAGGCTCGTTGCTACTGGCTCATGCAGGCATGCGCGCTGGCTCAGTGCGACAGCTTCAGATATAATTGATGGATCATTGCCAATGCCTAAGAGGTACCTTGCTGCTCGATGCCATCGCGTTTGTCATGTCACATAAATAATCAATTGTTTGTGGTATTATTGCTGATTCGGTGCCTAAACCACAGACGCGCCTGCTGCCTCTATACCGTTGTCTCAGTCATAACTGCTAATTCATTGCATAAACCATAGACGCGCCTGCTGGGTCGGTCCCGCTTCCCCCAGTGCCTAAGCAATAGACAAGCCTGCTGGCGCGGTTCCGCTGCCTCAGCTATAACTGCTGATTCGGTGCCTAAGCCATAGACGTGCATGTTGTCTCGGTACCGCTGCTTCAGACATAACTGTTGATTCGGTGCCTAAGTCATAGACCTGTCTGCTGGCTCTGTGCCACTTCCAAAGGAATGTCTGAAGCAGTGGCGCCTAGCTAGCAGGCATGTCTATGGCTTAGGCACCAAATCAACAGATATTCCTGCGGCAGCGGCATCGATCCAGGAGGCGCATGTGGTTTAAGTTCCAAATCAGGTGTTTTGTATGGGGCAGGCATTTCCGAGGCAGTGACGTTGAACAAGCAGACATGTATAACATCTTGCCCAGCAGGCGTGTCTGTGGCTTAGGCGCTGAATCAGCTATTTTGTCTGTGGCAGTGGCTCCGAGCCAGCAGGCATGTTTGAGGCAGTGACTTTGTGCAAGCACACGTGTCTAATGCCTTGTCCAGTCGGCCCATCTGAGGCTTAGGCGCGTCTATAATTCGGTGCCGCTGCCTCATACAGAACTGCTTATTAAGAGCCTAAACCACAGACGCGCCTGCTCGGTCGGTGCCGCTGCCTTTGGCACAGCTGCTGATCCGGTGCCTAAGCTATTTTGATGCATGCTCATTAGGTGCCTCTGCTACAGACATTCCTTTCGGTACGGTTCCTTTGGCTTAGACATACCTGCAGGCTCGTTGCTACTGGCTCATGCAGGCATGCGCGCTGGCTCAGTGCAACAGTTTCAGATATAGTTGATGGATCATTGCCAATGCCTCAGAGGTACCAGGCTGCTCGATACCATTGCGTTTGTCATGTCACATAAATAATCAATGGTTTGTGCTATTACTGCTGATTCGGTGCCTAAATCACAGACTCACCTGCTGCCTCTATACCGTTGTCTCAGTCATTACTGCTAATTCCTTGCATAATCGATAGACGCACCTGCTGGCTCTGTCCCGCTTCCTCCAGTGCCTAAGCAATAGACATGCATGCTGGCGCGGTTCCGCTGCCTCAGATATAACTGCTGATTCGGTGCCTAAGCCATAGACGTGCATGCTGGCTCGGTGCCGCTGCCTCCGACATAACTGTTGATTCGGTGCCTAAGTCATAGAACTGTCTGCTGGCTCTGTGCCCCTTCCAAAGGAATGTCTGAAGCAGTGGCGCCTAGCTAGCAGGCATGCCTATGGCTTAGGCACCAAATCAACAGATATGCCTGCGGCAACGGAAACGATCCAGCAGGCGCATGTGGTTTCAGTTCCAAGTCAGCTGTTTTGTCTGTGGCAGTGGCTCCGAGCCAGCAGGCATGTTTGAGGCAGTGACTTTGTGTAAGCACACATGTCTAATGCCTTTTCAAGTCGGACCATCTGAGGCTTAGGCGCGCCTACGTATAATTCGGTGCCGCTGCCTCAGACAGAACTGTTTATTCAGAGCCTAAACCACAGACGCGCCTGCTTGGTCTGTGCCGCTGCCTTTAGCACAGCTGCTGATTCGGTGCCTAAGCTAAAGAGATACAAGCTAGATAGGTGCCACTGCCACAGACATGCCTGTCGGCACGGTTCCATTGCCTTACACATACCTGCGGGCTCGTTGCTACTGGCTAATGCAGGCATGCGCGCTGGCTCATTGCGACATCTGGGATTAGTGCCAACGCCCCAGAGGTACATGGCTGTTCGATGCCATTGCGTTTGTATTGTCACATAAATAATTAATGGTTTGGGGCCATTACTGCTGATTCGGTGCCTTAACCACAGATGCGCCTGCTGCCTCTGTACCGTTGTCACAGCCATAACTGATAATTATTTATTTGCCTAGACCATAGACGCGGCTCCTGGCTCGGTCCCGCTTCTTCCAGTGGATAAGCAATAAACATACCTGCTGGCTCGGTTCCGCTGCCTCAGATATAACTGCTGTTCGGTGGCTCAGCAATAGACGTGCATGCTGGCTCGGTGCCGCTGCCTCCGACATAACAGCTGATTCGGTGCCTAAGCCACAGACCTGTCTGCTGGCTTTGCTCCACTTCCAAATGAATGTCTGAAGCAGAAACGTCTAGCTAGCAGGCATGTCTATGGCTTAGGTACCAAATCAACAGATATGCCTGCGGCAGCGGCACCGATCCAGCAGGCGCATCTGTGGTTTAAGTTCCAAATCAGCTTTTTTATCTGTGGCAGTGGCTCCGAGCCAGCAGGCATGTTTGAGGCAGTGACTTTGTGCAAGCACACATGTCTAATGCCTTGTCCAGTCGGCCCATCTGAGGCTTAGGCGCGTCTATAATTCGGTGCCGCTGCCTCAGACAGAACTGCTTATTAAGAGCCTAAACCACAGACGCGCCTGCTCGGTCGGTGCCGCTGCCTTTGGCACAGCTGCTGATCCGGTGCATAAGCTAACGAGATGCATGCTAGTTAGGTGCCACGGCTACAGACATTTCTGTTGGCACTGTTCCATTGCCTTAGACATACCTGCAGGCTCGTTGCTACTGGCTCATGCAGGCATGCTCGCTGCCTCAGTGCGACAGCTTCAGATATAATTGATGGATCATTGCCAATGCCTCAGAGGTACCTTACTGCTCGATGCCATCGCGTTTGTCATGGTACATAAATAATCAATTGTTTGTGGTATTACTGCTGATTCGGTGCCTAAACCACAGACGCGCCTGCTGCCTCTATACCGTTGTCTCAGTCATAACTGCTAATTCATTGCATAAACCATAGACGCGCCTGCTTGGTCGGTCCCGCTTCCCCCAATGCCTAAGCAATAGACAAGCCTGCTGGCGCGGTTCCGCTGCCTCAGCTATAACTACTGATTCGGTGCCTAAGCCATAGACGTGCATGTTGTCTCGGTACCGCTGCTTCAGACATAACTGTTGATTCGGTGCCTAAGTCATAGACCTGTCTGCTGGCTCTGTGCCACTTCCAAAGGAATGTCTGAAGCAGTGGCGCCTAGCTAGCAGGCATGTCTATGGCTTAGGCACCAAATCAACAGATATTCCTGCGGCTGCGGCATCGATCCAGGAGGCGCATGTGGTTTAAGTTCCAAATCAGGTGTTTTGTATGGGGCAGGCATTTCCGAGGCAGTGACGTTGAACAAGCAGACATGTATAACATCTTGCCCAGCAGGCGTGTCTGTGGCTTAGGCGCTGAATCAGCTGTTTTGTCTGTGGCAGTGGCTCCGAGCCAGCAGGCATGTTTGAGGCAGTGACTTTGTGCAAGCACACATATCTAATGCCTTGTCCAGTCGGCCCATCTGAGGCTTAGGCGCGTCTATAATTCGGTGCCGCTGCCTCATACAGAACTGCTTATTAAGAGCCTAAACCACAGACGCGCCTGCTCGGTCGGTGCCGCTGCCTTTGGCACAGCTGCTGATCCGGTGCCTAAGCTATTTTGATGCATGCTCGTTAGGTGCCTCTGCTACAGACATTCCTTTTGGTACGGTTCCTTTGGCTTAGACATACCTGCAGGCTCGTTGCTACTGGCTCATGCAGGCATGCGCGCTGGCTCAGTGCAACAGTTTCAGATATAATTGATGGATCATTACCAATGCCTCAGAGGTACCAGGCTGCTCGATACCATTGCGTTTGTCATGTCACATAAATAATCAATGGTTTGTGCTATTACTGCTGATTCGGTGCCTAAATCACAGACTCACCTGCTGCCTCTATACCGTTGTCTCAGTCATTACTGCTAATTCCTTGCATAAACGATAGACGCGCCTGCTGGCTCGGTCCCGCTTCCTCCAGTGCCTAAGCAATAGACATGCCTGCTGGCGCGGTTCCGCTGCCTCAGATATAACTGCTGATTCGGTGCCTAAGCCATAGACGTGCATGCTGGCTCGGTGCCGCTGCCTCCGACATAACTGTTGATTCGGTGCCTAAGTCATAGACCTGTCTGCTGGCTCTGTGCCACTTCTAAAGGAATGTCTGAAGCAGTGGCACCTAGCTAGCAGGCATGCCTATGGCTTAGGCACCAAATCAACAGATATGCCTGCGGCAACGGAAACGATCCAGCAGGCGCATGTGGTTTCAGTTCCAAGTCAGCTGTTATGTCTGTGGCAGTGGCTCCGAGTCAGCAGGCATGTTTGAGGCAGTGACTTTGTGTAAGCACACATGTCTAATGCCTTTTCAAGGCGGACCATCTGAGGCTTAGGCGCGCCTACGTATAATTCGGTGCCGCTGCCTCAGACAGAACTGCTTATTCAGAGCCTTAACCACAGACGCGCCTGCTCGGTCTGTGCCGCTGCCTTTAGCACAGCTGCTGATTCGGTGCCTAAACTAAAGAGATACAAGCTAGATAGGTGCCACTGCCACAGACATGCCTGTCGGCACGGTTCCATTGCCTTAGACATACCTGCGGGCTCGTTGCTACTGGCTAATTCAGGCATGCGCGCTGGCTCATTGCGACATCTGAGATTAGTGCCAACGCCCCAGAGGTACCTGGCTGTTCGATGCCATTGCGTTTGTATTGTCACATAAATAATTAATGGTTTGGGGCCATTACTGCTGATTCGGTGCCTAAACCACAGATGCGCCTGCTGCCTCTGTACCGTTGTCTCAGCCATAACTGATAATTTCTTGCCTAGACCATAGACGCGGCTCCTGGCTCGGTCCCGCTTCTTCCAGTGGATAAGCAATAAACATACCTGCTGGCTCGGTTCCGCTGCCTCAGATATAACTGCTGTTCGGTGGCTCAGCAATAGACGTGCATGCTGGCTCGGTGCCGCTGCCTCCGACATAACAGCTGATTCGGTGCCTAAGCCACAGACCTGTCTGCTGGCTCTGCTCCACTTCCAAATGAATGTCTGAAGCCGAAACGTCTAGCTAGCAGGCATGACTATGGCTTAGGTACCAAATCAACAGATATGCCTGCGGCAGCGGCACCGATCCAGCAGGCGCATCTGTGGTTTAGGTTCCAAATCAGCTGTTTTGTCTGTGGCAGTGGCTCCGAGCCAGCAGGCATGTTTGAGGCAGTGACTTTGCGCAAGCACACATGTCTAATGCCTTGTCCAGTCGGCCCATCTGAGGCTTAGGCGCGTCTATAATTCGGTGCCGCTGCCTCAGACAGAACTGCTTATTAAGAGCCTAAACCACAGACGCGCCTGCTCGGTCGGTGCCGCTGCCTTTGGCACAGCTGCTGATCCGGTGCATAAGATAACGAGATGCATGCTAGTTAGGTGCCACGGCTACAGACATTTCTGTTGGCACTGTTCCATTGCCTTAGACATACCTGCAGGCTCGTTGCTACTGGCTCATGCAGGCATGCTCGCTGGCTCAGTGCGACAGCTTCAGATATAATTGATGGATCATTGCCAATGCCTCAGAGGTACCTTGCTGCTCGATGCCATCGCGTTTGTCATGGTACATAAATAATCAATTGTTTGTGGTATTACTGCTGATTCGGTGCCTAAACCACAGACGCGCCTGCTGCCTCTATACCGTTGTCTCAGTCATAACTGCTAATTCATTGCATAAACCATAGACGCGCCTGCTGGGTCGGTCCCGCTTCCCCCAGTGCCTAAGCAATAGACAAGCCTGCTGGCGCGGTTCCGCTGCCTCAGCTATAACTACTGATTCGGTGCCTAAGCCATAGACGTGCATGTTGTCTCGGTACCGCTGCTTCAGACATAACTGTTGATTCGGTGCCTAAGTCATAGACCTGTCTGCTGGCTCTGTGCCACTTCCAAAGGAATGTCTGAAGCAGTGGCGCCTAGCTAGCAGGCATGTCTATGGCTTAGGCACCAAATCAACAGATATTCCTGCGGCAGCGGCATCGATCCAGGAGGCGCATGTGGTTTGAGTTCCAAATCAGGTGTTTTGTATGGGGCAGGCATTTCCGAGGCAGTGACATTGAACAAGCAGACATGTATAACATCTTGCCCAGCAGGCGTGTCTGTGGCTTAGGCGCTGAATCAGCTGTTTTGTCTGTGGCAGTGACTCCGAGCCAGCAGGCATGTTTGAGGCAGTGACTTTGTGCAAGCACACATATCTAATGCCTTGTCCAGTCGGCCCATCTGAGGCTTAGGCGCGTCTATAATTCGGTGCCGCTGCCTCATACAGAACTGCTTATTAAGAGCCTAAACCACAGACGCGCCTGCTCGGTCGGTGCCGCTGTCTTTGGCACAGCTGCTGATCCGGTGCCTAAGCTATTTTGATGCATGCTCGTTAGGTGCCTCTGCTACAGACATTCCTTTCGGTACGGTTCCTTTGGCTTAGACATACCTGCAGGCTCGTTGCTACTGGCTCATGCAGGCATGCGCGCTGGCTCAGTGCAACAGTTTCAGATATAATTGATGGATCATTACCAATGCCTCAGAGGTACCAGGTTGCTCGATACCATTGCGTTTGTCATGTCACATAAATAATCAATGGTTTGTGCTATTACTGCTGATTCGGTGCCTAAATCACAGACTCACCTGCTGCCTCTATACCGTTGTCTCAGTCATTACTGCTAATTCCTTGCATAAACGATAGACGCGCCTGCTGGCTCGGTCCCGCTTCCTCCAGTGCCTAAGCAATAGACATGCCTGATGGCGCGGTTCCGCTGCCTCAGATATAACTGCTGATTCGGTGCCTAAGCCATAGACGTGCATGCTGGCTCGGTGCCGCTGCCTCCGACATAACTGTTGATTCGGTGCCTAAGTCATAGACCTGTCTGCTGGCTCTGTGCCACTTCCAAAGGAATGTCTGAAGCAGTGGCGCCTAGCTAGCAGGCATGCCTATGGCTTAGGCACCAAATCAACAGATATGCCTGCGGCAACGGAAACGATCCAGCAGGCGCATGTGGTTTCAGTTCCAAGTCAGCTGTTTTGTCTGTGGCAGTGGCTCCTAGCCAGCAGGCATGTTTGAGGCAGTGACTTTGTGTAAGCACACATGTCTAATGCCTTTTCAAGGCGGACCATCTGAGGCTTAGGCGCGCCTACGTATAATTCGGTGCCGCTGCCTCAGACAGAACTGCTTATTCAGAGCCTTAACCACAGACGCGCCTGCTCGGTCTGTGCCGCTGCCTTTAGCACAGCTGCTGATTCGGTGCCTAAACTAAAGAGATACAAGCTAGATAGGTGCCACTGCCACAGACATGCCTGTCGGCACGGTTCCATTGCCTTAGACATACCTGCGGGCTCGTTGCTACTGGCTAATTCAGGCATGCGCGCTGGCTCATTGCGACATCTGAGATTAGTGCCAACGCCCCAGAGGTACCTGGCTGTTCGATGCCATTGCGTTTGTATTGTCACATAAATAATTAATGGTTTGGGGCCATTACTGCTGATTCGGTGCCTAAACCACAGATGCGCCTGCTGCCTCTGTACCGTTGTCTCAGCCATAACTGATAATTTCTTGCCTAGACCATAGACGCGGCTCCTGGCTCGGTCCCGCTTCTTCCAGTGGATAAGCAATAAACATACCTGCTGGCTCGGTTCCGCTGCCTCAGATATAACTGCTGTTCGGTGGCTCAGCAATAGACGTGCATGCTGGCTCGGTGCCGCTGCCTCCGACATAACAGCTGATTCGGTGCCTAAGCCACAGACCTGTCTGCTGGCTCTGCTCCACTTCCAAATGAATGTCTGAAGCAGAAACGTCTAGCTAGCAGGCATGTCTATGGCTTAGGTACCAAATCAACAGATATGCCTGCGGCAGCGGCACCGATCCAGCAGGCGCATCTGTGGTTTAGGTTCCAAATCAGCTTTTTTGTCTGTGGCAGTGGCTCCGAGCCAGCAGGCATGTTTGAGGCAGTGACTTTGCGCAAGCACACATGTCTAATGCCTTGTCCAGTCGGCCCATCTGAGGCTTAGGCGCGTCTATAATTCGGTGCCGCTGCCTCAGACAGAACTGCTTATTAAGAGCCTAAACCACAGACGCGCCTGCTCGGTCGGTGCCGCTGCCTTTGGCACAGCTGCTGATCCGGTGCATAAGATAACGAGATGCATGCTAGTTAGGTGCCACGGCTACAGACATTTCTGTTGGCACTGTTCCATTGCCTTAGACATACCTGCAGGCTCGTTGCTACTGGCTCATGCAGGCATGCTCGCTGGCTCAGTGCGACAGCTTCAGATATAATTGATGGATCATTGCCAATGCCTCAGAGGTACCTTGCTGCTCGATGCCATCGCGTTTGTCATGGTACATAAATAATCAATTGTTTGTGGTATTACTGCTGATTCGGTGCCTAAACCACAGACGCGCCTGCTGCCTCTATACCGTTGTCTCAGTCATAACTGCTAATTCATTGCATAAACCATAGACGCGCCTGCTGGGTCGGTCCCGCTTCCCCCAGTGCCTAAGCAATAGACAAGCCTGCTGGCGCGGTTCCGCTGCCTCAGCTATAACTACTGATTCGGTGCCTAAGCCATAGACGTGCATGTTGTCTCGGTACCGCTGCTTCAGACATAACTGTTGATTCGGTGCCTAAGTCATAGACCTGTCTGCTGGCTCTGTGCCACTTCCAAAGGAATGTCTGAAGCAGTGGCGCCTAGCTAGCAGGCATGTCTATGGCTTAGGCACCAAATCAACAGATATTCCTGCGGCAGCGGCATCGATCCAGGAGGCGCATGTGGTTTAAGTTCCAAATCAGGTGTTTTGTATGGGGCAGGCATTTCCGAGGCAGTGACATTGAACAAGCAGACATGTATAACATCTTGCCCAGCAGGCGTGTCTGTGGCTTAGGCGCTGAATCAGCTGTTTTGTCTGTGGCAGTGACTCCGAGCCAGCAGGCATGTTTGAGGCAGTGACTTTGTGCAAGCACACATATCTAATGCCTTGTCCAGTCGGCCCATCTGAGGCTTAGGCGCGTCTATAATTCGGTGCCGCTGCCTCATACAGAACTGCTTATTAAGAGCCTAAACCACAGACGCGCCTGCTCGGTCGGTGCCGCTGCCTTTGGCACAGCTGCTGATCCGGTGCCTAAGCTATTTTGATGCATGCTCGTTAGGTGCCTCTGCTACAGACATTCCTTTCGGTACGGTTCCTTTGGCTTAGACATACCTGCAGGCTCGTTGCTACTGGCTCATGCAGGCATGCGCGCTGGCTCAGTGCAACAGTTTCAGATATAATTGATGGATCATTACCAATGCCTCAGAGGTACCAGGTTGCTCGATACCATTGCGTTTGTCATGTCACATAAATAATCAATGGTTTGTGCTATTACTGCTGATTCGGTGCCTAAATCACAGACTCACCTGCTGCCTCTATACCGTTGTCTCAGTCATTACTGCTAATTCCTTGCATAAACGATAGACGCGCCTGCTGGCTCGGTCCCGCTTCCTCCAGTGCCTAAGCAATAGACATGCCTGCTGGCGCGGTTCCGCTGCCTCCGATATAACTGCTGATTCGGTGCCTAAGCCATAGACGTGCATGCTGGCTCGGTGCCGCTGCCTCCGACATAACTGTTGATTCGGTGCCTAAGTCATAGACCTGTCTGCTGGCTCTGTGCCACTTCCAAAGGAATGTCTGAAGCAGTGGCGCCTAGCTAGCAGGCATGCCTATGGCTTAGGCACCAAATCAACAGATATGCCTGCGGCAACGGAAACGATCCAGCAGGCGCATGTGGTTTCAGTTCCAAGTCAGCTGTTTTGTCTGTGGCAGTGGCTCCGAGCCAGCAGGCATGTTTGAGGCAGTGACTTTGTGTAAGCACACATGTCTAATGCCTTTTCAAGGCGGACCATCTGAGGCTTAGGCGCGCCTACGTATAATTCGGTGCCGCTGCCTCAGACAGAACTGCTTATTCAGAGCCTTAACCACAGACGCGCCTGCTCGGTCTGTGCCGCTGCCTTTAGCACAGCTGCTGATTCGGTGCCTAAACTAAAGAGATACAAGCTAGATAGGTGCCACTGCCACAGACATGCCTGTCGGCACGGTTCCATTGCCTTAGACATACCTGCGGGCTCGTTGCTACTGGCTAATTCAGGCATGCGCGCTGGCTCATTGCGACATCTGAGATTAGTGCCAACGCCCCAGAGGTACCTGGCTGTTCGATGCCATTGCGTTTGTATTGTCACATAAATAATTAATGGTTTGGGGCCATTACTGCTGATTCGATGCCTAAACCACAGATGCGCCTGCTGCCTCTGTACCGTTGTCTCAGCCATAACTGATAATTTCTTGCCTAGACCATAGACGCGGCTCCTGGCTCGGTCCCGCTTCTTCCAGTGGATAAGCAATAAACATACCTGCTGGCTCGGTTCCGCTGCCTCAGATATAACTGCTGTTCGGTGGCTCAGCAATAGACGTGCATGCTGGCTCGGTGCCGCTGCCTCCGACATAACAGCTGATTCGGTGCCTAAGCCACAGACCTGTCTGCTGGCTCTGCTCCACTTCCAAATGAATGTCTGAAGCAGAAACGTCTAGCTAGCAGGCATGTCTATGGCTTAGGTACCAAATCAACAGATATGCCTGCGGCAGCGGCACCGATCCAGCAGGCGCATCTGTGGTTTAGGTTCCAAATCAGCTTTTTTGTCTGTGGCAGTGGCTCCGAGCCAGCAGGCATGTTTGAGGCAGTGACTTTGCGCAAGCACACATGTCTAATGCCTTGTCCAGTCGGCCCATCTGAGGCTTAGGCGCGTCTATAATTCGGTGCCGCTGCCTCAGACAGAACTGCTTATTAAGAGCCTAAACCACAGACGCGCCTGCTCGGTCGGTGCCGCTGCCTTTGGCACAGCTGCTGATCCGGTGCCTAAGCTAACGAGATGCATGCTAGTTAGGTGCCACGGCTACAGACATTTCTGTTGGCACTGTTCCATTGCCTTAGACATACCTGCAGGCTCGTTGCTACTGACTCATGCAGGCATGCTCGCTGGTTCAGTGCGACAGCTTCAGATATAATTGATGGATCATTGCCAATGCCTCAGAGGTACCTTGCTGCTCGATGCCATCGCGTTTGTCATGGTACATAAATAATCAATTGTTTGTGGTATTACTGCTGATTCGGTGCCTAAACCACAGACGCGCCTGCTGCCTCTATACCGTTGTCTCAGTCATAACTGCTAATTCATTGCATAAACCATAGACGCGCCTGCTGGGTCGGTCCCGCTTCCCCCAGTGCCTAAGCAATAGACAAGCCTGCTGGCGCGGTTCCGCTGCCTCAGCTATTACTACTGATTCGGTGCCTAAGCCATAGACGTGCATGTTGTCTCGGTACCGCTGCTTCAGACATAACTGTTGATTCGGTGCCTAAGTCATAGACCTGTCTGCTGGCTCTGTGCCACTTCCAAAGGAATGTCTGAAGCAGTGGCGCCTAGCTAGCAGGCATGTCTATGGCTTAGGCACCAAATCAACAGATATGCCTGCGGCAGCTGCATCGATCCAGCAGGCGCATGTGGTTTAAGTTCCAAATCAGGTGTTTTGTATGGGGCAGGCATTTCCGAGGCAGTGACGTTGAACAAGCAGACATGTATAACATCTTGCCCAGCAGGCGTGTCTGTGGCTTAGGCGCTGAATCAGCTGTTTTGTCTGTGGCAGTGGCTCCGAGCCAGCAGGCATGTTTGAGGCAGTGACTTTGTGCAAGCACACATGTCTAATGCCTTGTCCAGTCGGCCCATCTGAGGCTTAGGCGCGTCTATAATTCGGTGCCGCTGCCTCATACAGAACTGCTTATTAAGAGCCTAAACCACAGACGCGCCTGCTCGGTCGGTGCCGCTGCCTTTGGCACAGCTGCTGATCCGGTGCCTAAGCTATTTTGATGCATGCTCGTTAGGTGCCTCTGCTACAGACATTCCTTTCGGTACGGTTCCTTTGGCTTAGACATACCTGCAGGCTCGTTGCTACTGGCTCATGCAGGCATGCGCGCTGGCTCAGTGCAACAGCTTCAGATATAATTGATGGATCATTGCCAATGCCTCAGAGGTACCAGGCTGCTCGATACCATTGCGTTTGTCATGTCACATAAATAATCAATGGTTTGTGCTATTACTGCTGATTCGGTGCCTAAATCACAGACTCACCTGCTGCCTCTATACCGTTGTCTCAGTCATTACTGCTAATTCTTTGCATAAACGATAGACGCGCCTGCTGGCTCGGTCCCGCTTCCTCCAGTGCCTAAGCAATAGACATGCCTGCTGGCGCGGTTCCGCTGCCTCAGATATAACTGCTGATTCGGTGCCTAAGCCATAGACGTGCATGCTGGCTCGGTGCCGCTGCCTCCGACATAACTGTTGATTCTGTGCCTAAGTCATAGACCTGTCTGCTGGCTCTGTGCCACTTCCAAAGGAATGTCTGAAGCAGTGGCGCCTAGCTAGCAGGCATGCCTATGGCTTAGGCACCAAATCAACAGATATGCCTGCGGCAACGGAAACGATCCAGCAGGCGCATGTGGTTTCAGTTCCAAGTCATCTGTTTTGTCTGTGGCAGTGGCTCCGAGCCAGCAGGCATGTTTGAGGCAGTGACTTTGTGTAAGCACACATGTCTAATGCCTTTTCAAGTCGGACCATCTGAGGCTTAGGCGCGCCTACGTATAATTCGGTGCCGCTGCCTCAGACAGAACTGCTTATTCAGAGCCTAAACCACAGACGCGCCTGCTCGGTCTGTGCCGTTGCCTTTAGCACAGCTGCTGATTCGGTGCCTAAGCTAAAGAGATACAAGCTAGATAGGTGCCACTGCCACAGACATGCCTGTCGGCACGGTTCCATTGCCTTAAACATACCTGCGGGCTCGTTGCTACTGGCTAATGCAGGCATGCGCGCTGGCTCATTGCGACATCTGAGATTAGTGCCAACGCCCCAGAGGTACCTGGCTGTTCGATACCATTGCGTTTGTATTGTCACATAAATAATTAATGGTTTGGGGCCATTACTGCTGATTCGGTGCCTAAACCACAGATGCGCCTGCTGCCTCTGTACCGTTGGGTCAGCCATAACTGATAATTTCTTGCCTAGACCATAGACGCGGCTCCTTGCTCGGTCCCGCTTCTTCCAGTGGATAAGCAATAAACATACCTGCTGGCTCGGTTCCGCTGCCTCAGATATAACTGCTGTTCGGTGGCTCAGCAATAGACGTGCATGCTGGCTCGGTGCCGCTGCATCCGACATAACAGCTGATTCGATGCCTAAGCCACAGACCTGCCTGCTGGCTCTGCTCCACTTCCAAAGGAATGTCTGAAGCAGAAACGTCTAGCTAGCAGGCATGTCTATGGCTTAGGTACCAAATCAACAGATATGCCTGCGGCAGCGGCACCGATCCAGCAGGCGCATCCGTGGTTTAGGTTCCAAATCAACTTTTTTGTCTGTGGCAGTGGCTCCGAGCCAGCAGGCATGTTTGAGGCAGTGACTTTGCGCAAGCACACATGTCTAATGCCTTGTCCAGTCGGCCCATCTGAGGCTTAGACGCGTCTATAATTCGGTGCCGCTGCCTCAGACAGAACTGCTTATTAAGAGCCTAAACCACAGACGCGCCTGCTCGGTCGGTGCCGCTGCCTTTGGCACAGCTGCTGATCCGGTGCCTAAGCTAACGAGATGCATGCTAGTTAGGTGCCACGGCTACAGACATTCCTGTGGGCACTGTTCCATTGCCTTAGACATACCTGCAGGCTCGTTGCTACTGGCTCATGCAGGCATGCTCGCTGGCTCAGTGCGACAGCTTCAGATATAATTGATGGATCATTGCCAATGCCTCAGAGGTACCTTGCTGCTCGATGCCATCGCGTTTGTCATGTCACATAAATAATCAATTGTTTGTGGTATTACTGCTGATTCGGTGCCTAAACCACAGATGCGCCTGCTGCCTCTATACCGTTGTCTTAGTCATAACTGCTAATTCATTGCATAAACCATAGACGCGCCTGCTGGGTCGGTCCCGCTTCCCCCAGTGCCTAAGCAATAGACAAGCCTGCTGGCGCGGTTCCGCTGCCTCAGCTATAACTGCTGATTCGGTGCCTAAGCCATAGACGTGCATGTTGTCTCGGTACCGCTGCTTCAGACATAACTGTTGATTCGGTGCCTAAGTCATAGACCTGTCTGCTGGCTCTGTGCAACTTCCAAAGGAATGTCTGAAGCAGTGGCGCCTAGCTAGCAGGCATGTCTATGGCTTAGGCACCAAATCAACAGATATGCCTGCGGCAGCGGCATCGATCCAGCAGGCGCATGTGGTTTAAGTTCCAAATCAGGTGTTTTGTATGGGGCAGGCATTTCCGAGGCAGTGACGTTGAACAAGCAGACATGTATAACATCTTGCCCAGCAGGCGGGTCTGTGGCCTAGGCGCTGAATCAGCTGTTTTGTCTGTGGCAGTGGCTCCGAGCCAGCAGGCATGCTTGAGGCAGTGACTTTGAGCAAACAAACATGTCTTATGCCTTGTCCAGTCGGCCCATCTGAGGCTTAGGCGCGTATATAATTCGGCACCGCTGCCTCAGACAGAACTGCTTATTCAGAGCCAAAACGACAGTCGCGCCTGTTCGGTCGGTGCCTCTGCCTTTGGCACTGCTGCTGATTCGGTGCCTAAGCTAAAGAGCTGCATGCTAGTTAAGTGTCACTGCCACAGACATGCCGGTCGGCACGGTTCCATTACCTTAGACATACCTGCAGGCTCGATGCAACTGGCTCAGGCATGCGCGCTGGCACAGTGCGACAGCTTCAGATATTTTTGATGGATCATTGCCAGTGCCCCAGAGGTCCCTGGCTGCTCAATGCCATTGCGTTTGTCATGTCACATAAATAATCAATTGTTTGGTGTCATTACTGCTGATTCAGTGCCTAAACCACAGAGGCGCCTGCTGCCTCTGTACCGTTGTCTCAGTCATAACTGCTAATTCCATGCCTTAACCATAGACGCGCCTGCTGGCTCGGTCCCGCTTCTTCCAGTGCCTAAACAATAGACATGCCTGCTGGCTCGGTTCCGCTGCCTCAGATATAACAGCTGATTCGGTGCCTAAGCCATAGAGGTACATGCTGGCTCGATGCCGCTGCCTCCGACATAACTGCTGTTTCGGTGTCTAAGCCACAGACCTGCCTGCTGGCTCTGTGCCACTTCCAAAGGAATGCCTGAAGCAGTGGCGCCTAGCTAGCAGGCATGTCTATGGCTTCGGCACCAAATCATCAGATATGCCTGCGGCAGCGGCACCGGTCCAGCAGGCGCATCTGTGATTTAAGTTCCAAATCAACTGTTTTGTCTGCGGCAGGCATTTCAGAGGCAATGGCGTTGAGCAAGCAGACATGTATATCGTCTTGCCAAGCAGGCGTGTCTGTGGCTTTGGCACCGAATCAGCTGTTTCGTCTGTGGCAGTGACTCCGAGCAAGCAGGCATGTTTGAGGCAGTGACTTTGAGCAAGCAATCATGTCTAATGCCTTGTCCAGTCGGCCCATTTGAGGCTTAGGGGCGACTGTCACTGCCACAGACATGCCTGTCGGCACGGTTCCATTGTCTTAGACATACCTGCAGGCTCGTTGCTTCTGGCTCAGGCATGAGCGCTGGCTCAGTGTGACAGCTTCAGATATAACTGATGGATCAGTTTGTCTCAACTGCTAATTCCTTGCCTAAACCATAGACGCGCCCGCTGGTTCGGTCTTTTGCAATAGACATGGCTGCTGGCTCGGTTCCGCTGCCTCAGATATAACTGCTGATTCGGTGCCTAAGCCATAGACGTGCATGTTGGCTCTGTGCCGTTGCCTTCCACATAACGTCTGATTCGGTTCCTAAGCCACAGACCTGCCTGTTGGCTCTGTGCCACTTCCATAGTGAATTGGCCATTTTGTGGGAAAGTAACTGTCCTTTTGGCTTTCCGCTTGTGATGTTTCCATTACTGTCTAGTTGTTTCATGTTTGTGTTTCTTTCCCGTGGTGTCTCTGAGTGGAGCCGTGGGTTAATTGTATCGATTCCTGATCATCGCCTTCACTTCAATTTTATATATCGACAGGGACTATAACAGCAGGTCCTATCTAGTTGCATACAGTCTACATACCGATAGTGGACTCGACAGCAAGTTCTATTCAGTTACATACTCATAGGGACAATAACAGCAAGTCCGCTCAGGTTACACACCTACAGGGAACATTACAGCAGGTCAGCTCAGTTTGCATACCTACATGGAGACTAACTGCAGGTCCTATTCAGTTATATACATACAGGGACCTTTATGGCGGGTCAGCTCACGTTACCCTTGTATAGGGCAAATAACAGAAAGGCATATTCTTTTAATAACTACATGGACCAAATCAGAAATTCCATTTAGTTTATACTAATTTATTTTAGTTCGATTGCGATGGAAGCCTCAAGCTTATTTAATCGCTCTCGAACACTCATTCCGGATGTTTTCACGCACGCGAGAGAGAGGCAGTGACTATTACACCACTGCTACCCATTTACACCTGGGTGGAGTGAGGCAGTGTCATTACGTGTCTTGCCCAAGAACACACCTCGATAACGGGTGCCAGATTCGAACCCACAACTTCTCGATCACGAGTCCAACGCGTTAACCACTGCGACCATAAGAGCAAGTCCATGCCAGTCATAATCTACAGACACCATAACAGCAGGTCCAATCCAGTTATATACCTACATTGACCATTACAGCAGCTCCGATTAGGTATCATTCCTACATAGACTGTAACAGCCGTTCGGCATAGGTTGCATACCTACAGGGTGAATAACAGAGAACCTATCCAGTCATATACGTACAGGGACCATAAAAGGCCAGCTAAAGTCATAGCCAGTTACATACCTACTCACCATAACAGCAAGTCCTATCCAGTTGCATACCTACAGGGTCCATAACAACAAGTTCTCTCCATTTAAATACCTACATGGACCATAACAGCAGATCCCCTCATGTTTCCTAACCACAGGTACCATACCAGCATGTCCGCTCAGCTTACATAATTACAGGGACCATAACAGTAGGCTCTATCCAGTGAAATTACTACAGGAACCATATCAGCAGGAACGCTAAAGACCGCTAATATTACATACCTACAGGGACAATGACAGCAGGTCCACCCAGGTAACATAACAACAGGGACAATTACAGCATGTCCTATCCAGTAACATTGCTATAGGGACTATAACAGGCGGTCCCAACATGTCGCATACCTAAATGGGCCATAAAAACAGGTCCGTTCAGCTTTCATAATGACAGGAACCTTAACAGCAGGTCCTATCTGGTTACATTCCTACAGTGACCATTACAGCAGGTCTGCTCAGGAAACATACCTACAGGGGCCATAACTCCACGTCCGCTCAGGTATCATACCTGCAGGGACCAAAATAGCAAGTTAGCTCGGTTACATAATTACAGGGACCATAACAACAGGTCCTATCCAGTTCCATACGTACAGTGACCATGACAGCAAGACCGCTGAGGCTACATACCTACAGGGACCATGACACCAAGTCCTATCCAGTTAAAGACCTACAAGGATTATAACAGCAAGTCTGCTCAGGTTAAAAACGTACAGGTACCATAACAGCAGGTCCTATCCAGGTAGCTACAGGGACATTAACAGGAGATACTATCCAGTTACATACCTACAGGAAACAATAGCAGCAGGTCCGCCAATTTTACATATCTACAGGAATAATTACATCATGGCCTATCGGCTAACCTTTATATAAAGGGACCATAATAGGTTGTCCGAACAGGTTACATATCGACAGGGGCCATAAAAGCAGGTCCTAGCCAGTTACAAACCTACAGGGAGCATAACAGTCGGTTCTATCCAGCTCCACATATACATTTTCCATAACAGCAGGTCCGCAAGGGTTACACATGAACAGAGACCATAACAGCAAGTAATATCAAGTAACATACTTTAAGGGACCACAACAGCAGGCCCACTCAAGTTGCCTACAGGGACCATAAAAGCTGGTCCGCCTACAAGGACTGCAACAGCAAGCCCGCTCAGGTTACATTAAATAGAAGTGAAGGCAATGATCAGGAATCGATAAATTAACCCACAGCTCCCATCAGCTAAGGTTACATACCTACATGGAGAATAATAGCAGGTCCTATTCAGTTACATACCTACAGGGACCGTAACAGCGGGTGCGTTCAGTTTACATACATATAGGGCATATTAAAGCAACTCATATCCTTTAACAACCTATATGGACCAAAACAGCAATTCGTGTCCGGTTACATACCTACAGCCACCAAAAGAGCAATTCCATTCAAGTTTCATACCTGCAGGGACCATAACAGCAGGCCCAATCCAGTTACATATCTACATGACAGGGGTCATTACAACAGCTCCTCTAATGTAACATTTATACAGGGACTGTAACAGCCGATCGACTTAGCTTAGATACCTACAGGGAGAATAAAAGCAGGTCCTACCCAGATATGTACGGACAGGGACCATAACAGATCCGCTCAAGTCATACCTAGTTGCATACCTATATGACCATAACAGCAAGTCCTATCCAGTTGCTTGCCTACAGGGACCATAATGTATTAGTTTAGACTTATTTTAAAAAAGTTTAAAGCCACTTAGACATCACAGAATATTGCATTGGGGGTTAAAATCAAAGAAAATTCAAGGGAGGTTACTTTTAAAGGAAAATAGGTCTGTATCATATACAAGAGGGCCATGATGGCCCTGGATCGCTCGCCTGATCCATAGAGTAACAAGTGGGCCCCAGGGAGGGCCATTATTGACCCCAGGGTTATAATGTGCATAATGTTGAGGGAGGTCTGTAAAGATGTAGCTTCATACCAAATATCAACAAAGGCTATAATTTAAACAACCTTGGCAAAGGTCTACTAGATGAAGCTACACACAAAGACCTGGTCCTTGCGGTTTCAGAGAAGACGGTTTTTTAAAGAAATTCCTTACATAAGCCTATGTAAAACCAAATGGCCCCGGGGCAGGGGCATTTTTGGTCTCAGGGCTATAAGTTACACAATCTTGATAGAAGTCTCCTGGATGAAGTTTCACACCAAATATCAAAGACCTGGGACTTGCTGTTTCAGAGAAGAAGATTTTCAAAGATTATCTATATATAAGTCTAGGTAAAACAAAAGGGCCCCGGGGCTGGGGCATTTGTTGCCCGAGGGCTATAATTTGAACAATCTTGGTAGAGGTCCACTAGATGAAGCTCCAAACCAAATATCAAAGATCATGGCCTTGCAGTTTCAGAAAAGAAGATTTTTTGAGGTTTCCCTATATAAGTCTATGTAAAACCAAAGGGTCTCGGGCGGGGGCATTTTTTGCCCCAGCACTATAATTTGAACAATCTTGATAGAGGTCCACTAGATGAAATTTCACACGAAATATCAAAGACCTAGGCCTTGTGGTTTCAGAGAAGAAGATTTTAAAGATTTTCCCTATATATGCCTATGTAAAACCGGGGTGGTTTTTTTTTTGGCCCCAGCACTATAATTTGAACAATCTTGGTAGGGGTCCACTAGATGAAGCTTCATACCAAATAGCAAAGACCTGGGCCTTGTTGTTTCAGAGAAGAAGATTTTTAAAGATTTTCCCTTTATAAGTCTATGTAAAACCAAAGGGCCACGTGGCGGGGGCATTTTTGGTCTCAGGGCTATAATTTGAACAATCTTGGTAGAGGTCCACTAGCTGAAGCTTCATACCAAATAGCAAAGACCTGGACCTTGTGGTTTCAGGGAAGAAGATTTTCAAAGATGTTCCCTATATAAGTCTATTAAAAAAACAAAGGGCCACGTGGCGGGGGCATTTTTGGTCTCAGGGCTATAATTTGAACAATCTTGGTAGAGGTCCACTAGCTGAAGCTTCATAACAAATATCAAAGACCTAAGCCTTGTGGTTTCAGAGAAGAAGATTTTTCAAGATTTTCGCTATATTAGTCTATGTAAAACTAAAGGGGCCTGGAGCGCGGGCATTTTTGGCCCCGGGGCTATACTTTGAACAATCTTGGTAGAGGTCCATTAGCTGAAGCTTCATATCAAATATCAAAAACCTAAGCCTTGTGGTTTCAGAGAAGAAGATTTTTCAAGATTTTCCCTATATAAGTCTATGTAAAACCAAAGGGCCACATGGCGGGGGCATTTTTGGTCTCAGGGCTATTATTTGAACAATCTTGGTAGAGGTCTACTAGCTGAAGCTTCATAACAAATATCAAAGACCTAAGCCTTGTGGTTTCAGAGAAGAAGATTTTTAAAGATTTTTCCTATATAAGTCTATGTAAAACCAAAGGGCCCCGTTGCGGGGGCATTTTTGGCCCCAGGGCTATAATTTGAACAATCTTGGTAGAGGTCCACAAGATGAAGCTTCATACCAAATATCAAAGACCTGGGCCTTGTGGTTTCAGAGAAGAAGATTTTTAAAGTTTTTCCCTATATAAGCCTATTTAAAACCAAAGGGCCCCTGGGCGGGGGCATTTTTGGCCCCAGCACTATAATTTGAACAATCTTGGTAGGGGTCCACTAGATGAAGCTTCATACCAAATAGCAAAGACCTGGGCCTTGCAGTTTCAGAGAAGAAGATTTTTAATTTTTTTCCCTATATAAGCCCAAGTGAAACAAAGGGCCCCGGGGCGGGGGCATTTTTGGCCCCAGCACTATTATTTGAACAAACTTGTAGGGGTCCACTAGATGAAGCTTCATACCAAATATCAAAGACCTGGGCCTTGCGGTTTCAGAGAAGAAGATTTTTAAAGATTTTCCCTATATAAGTCTATGTAAAACCAAAGGGCCTGGGGTGTGGGCATTTTTCGCCCCAGCACTATAATTTAAACAATCTTGGTAGGGGTCCACTAGATGAAGCTTCATACCAAATATTAAAGACCTCGGCCTTGCGGTTTCAGAGAAGAAGATTTTTAAAGCTTTTCCCTATATAAGCCCATTTAAAACCAAAGGGCCCCGGTGCGGGGGCAATTTTGGCACCAGCACTATAATTTGAACAATCTTGGTAGGGGTGCACTAGATGAAGCTTCATACCAAATATCAAAGTCCTGGGCCTTGCGGTTTCAGAGAAGAAGATATTTTAAGTTTTCGGTGAAAAAAATCTATTTTTGGCTCCTGTGACCTATATGTGCAACAGACCAGAATCATTTGAACAACTTTGAAACGGGACCACCTAAGGATTATTCCTGTGAAGTTTGGTCAAAGTCCGATCAGTCGTTTAGGAGGAGATGTCGTTTGAAGAAACTGTTTACGCACGGATGACAGACAAAAAGTGATCCTAATATAAAACACAAGAGGGCCATGATGGCCCTGGATCGCTCACCTGATCCATAGGGTAATAAGTGGGCCCCGGAGAGGGCCATTATTGACACCAGGGCTATAATGTGCATAATGTTGAGGGAGGTCTAAAAAGGTGAAGGTTCAAACCAAATATCAACAAGGGCTATAATTTGAACAATCTTGGCAAAACTACATTAGATGAAGATACACACCGAATATCAAAGACCATGGCCTTGCGGTTTCAGAGAAGAAGATTTTTTAAAGATATTCCCTACATAAGCCTATGTAAAACCAAATGGCCAAGGGGTGGGGGTATTTTTGGCCTCAGGGCTATAATTTAAACAATCTTGATAGAGGTCCATTAGATGAAGCTTCACACCAAATATCCAAGACCTGGGCCTTGCTGTTTCAGAGAAGAAGATTTTTCCAAGATTATCTCTATATAAGTCTATGTAAAACCAAAGGGCCCCGGGGCGGGGGCATTTGTGGCCCGAGGGCTTTTATTTGAAAAATTTTGGTAGAGGTCAACTAGATGAAGCTCCATACCAAAATATCAAAGACATGGGCCTTGATGTTTCAGAGAAGAAGATTTTAAAATATTTCCTTATATAAGTCTATGTAAAACCAAAGGGCCCCGAGGCGAGGCCATTTTTTTGGTCTCAGGGCTATAATTTGAACAATCTTTGTAGAGGTCCACTAGATGAAGCTTCATACCAAATATCAAAGACCTAGGCCTTGTGGTTTCAGAGAAGAAGATTTTTCAAGATTCTCCCCATATAAGTCTATGTAAAACCAAAGGACCCCAGCTTCATACCAAATATCAAAGACCGGGGCCTTGCGGTTTCAGATGAGAAGATTTTTAAAGATTTTCTCTATATAAGCCTATGTAAAACCAAAGGGCCCTGGGGCGGGGGCATTTTTGGCCCAAGCACAATAATTTGAACAATCTTGGTAGGGGTCCAATAGATGAAGCTTCATACCAAATATCAAAGACCTAGGCCTTGTGGTTTCAGAGAAGAAGATTTTTCAAGATTCTCCCCATATAAGTCTATGTAAAACCAAAGGACCCCAGCTTCATACCAACTATCAAAGACCGGGGCCTTGCGGTTTCAGATGAGAAGATTTTTAAAGATTTTCCCTATATAAGCCCATGTAAAACCAAAGGGCCCTGGGGCATGGGCATTTTTGGCCCCAGCACTATAATTTGAACAATCTTGGTAGGGGTCAACTAGATGAAGCTTCATACCAAATATCAAAGACCTGGGACTTGTTGTTTCAGAGAAGAAGATTTTTTTAAGTTTTCATTAAAAAAATCTATTTTTGGCTCCTGTGACCTAGATGTGCAATGGACCGGAACCATTTGAACAACTTTGAATGGGGACCACCTAAGGATTATTCCTATGAAGTTTGGTCAAAATCCGATCAGTGGTTTAGGAGGAGATGTCGTTTGAAGAAATTGTTTACGCACGGATGACAAACAAATAGTGATCCTAATATAAAACACAAGAGGGCCATGATGGCCCTGGATCGCTCACCTGATCCATAGAGTAACAAGTGGGCCCCAGGGAGGGCCATTATTGACCCCGGGGTTATAATGTGCATATTGTTGTGGGAGGTCTAAAAAGGTGAAGCTTCATACCTAATTCAACAAAGGCTATAATTTGAACAATCTTGGCAAAGGTCCACTTGATGGAGCTACACACCAAATATCGAAGATCTGGGCCTTGCCGTTTCAGAGAAGAAGATTTTTTTAAAGATATTTCCTACATAAGCCTATGTAAAACCAAATTGCCCTGGGGCGGGGGCATTTTTGGCCTCAGGGCTATAATTTAAACAATCTTGATAGAGGTCCACTAGATGAAGCTTCACACCAAATATCAAAGATCTGGGCCTTGCGGTTTCAGAGAAGAAGATTTTTAAAGATTTTCCCTATATAAGCCCATGTAAAACCAAAGGGCCCCGGGGCGGGGGCATTTTTGGCCCCAGCACTATAATTTGAACAATCTTGGTAGGGGTCCACTAGATGAAGCTTCATACCAATTATCAAGGACCTGGGCCTGGGTTTCAGAGAAGAAGATTTTTATATATTTTTCCTATATAAGCCCATGTAAAACCAAAGGCCCCGGGGCGGGTGCATTTTTGGCCCCAGCACTATAATTTGAACAATGTTGGTAGGGGTCCACTAGATGAAGCTTCATACCAAATATCAAAGACCTGGGCCGTGCGGTTTCAGAGAAGAAGATTGTTAAAGATTTTCCATATAGTAGCCCATGTAAAACCTAAAGGCCCCGGGGCGGGGGCATTTTTGGCCCCAGCACTATAATTTGAACAATCTTGGTAGGGGTCCACTAGATGAAGCTTCATACCAAATATCAAAGATCTGGGCCTTGCGGTTTCAGAGAAGAAGATTTTTAAAGATTTTCCCTATATAAGCCCATGTAAAACCAAAGGGCCCGGGGGCGGGGGCATTTTGGCCCCAGCACTATAATTTGAACAATCTTGGTAGGGGTCCACTAGATGAAGCTACACACCAAATATCAAAGACCTAGGCCTTGCGGTTTCAGAGAAGAAGATTTTTAAAGATTTTACGTATATAAGCCCATGTAAAACCAAAGAGCCCCGGGGCAGGGGCATTTTTGACCCCAGAACTATAATTTGAACAATCTTGGAAGGGGTCCACTAGATGAAGCTTCATACCAAATATCAAAGAACTGGGCCTTGTGGTTTCAGAGTAGAAGATTGTTAAAGATTTTCCATATAGTAGCCAATGTAAAACCTAAGGGCCCCGGGGCGGGAGCATTTTTGGCCCCAGCACTATAATTTGAACAATCTTGGTAGGGGTCCTCTAGATAAAGCTTCATACCAAATATCAAAGATCTGGGCCTTGCAGTTTTAGAGGAGAAGAATTTTAAAGATTTTCCCTATATAAGCCCATGTAAAACCAAAGGGCCGGGGGGGGGGGGGGGGGGGGGCGGGGGCATTTTTGGCCCCAGCACTATAATTTGAACAATCTTGGTAGGGGTCCACTAGATGAAGCTACACACCAAATATCAAAGACTTAGGCCTTGCGGTTTCAGAGAAGAAGATTTTTAAAGATTTTACGTATATAAGCCCATGTAAAACAAAAGAGCCCCGGGGCGGGGGCATTTTTGGTCCCAGCACTATAATTTGAACAATCTTGGAAGGGGTCCACTAGATAAAGCTTCATACCAAATATCAAAGACCTGGGCCTTGCGGTTTCAGAGAAGAAGATTTTTTAAGTTTTCGGTGAAAAAAATCTATTTTTGACTCCTGTGACCTAGATGTGCAATAGACCGGAACCATTTGAACAACTGTCAAAGGGGACCACCTAAGGATCATTCCTGTGAAGTTTGGTCGAAATCCAATCTGTAGTTAAGGAGGAGATGTCATTTGAAGAAATTGTTTACGCACGGATGACAGACAAAAAGTGATCCTAATATAAAACACAAGAGGGCCATGATGGCCCTGGATCGCTCACCTGATCCATAGTGTAACAAGTGGGCCCCAGAGAGGGCCATTATTGGCCCAAGGGCTTTAATGTGCATAATGTTTAGGGAGGTCTTAAAGGTGAAGCTTCATACCAAACATCAACAAAGGCTAAAATTTGAACAATCTTGGCAAAGGTCCACTAGATGAAGCTACGCATCAAATACCAAAGACCTGGGCCTAGCGGTTCCAGAGAAGAAGATTTTTAAATATTTTGCCTATATAAGCCTATGTAAAATCAAAGGGCCCCGGGACAGGGGCATTTTTTGCCCCAGCACTATAATTTGAACAATCTTGGTAGGGGTCCACTAGATGAAGCTTCATACCAAATATCAAAGTCCTGGGCCTTGTGGTTTCAGAGAAGAAGATTTTTAAAGATTTTCCCTATATAAGCCTATGTAAAACCAAAGGGCCCCTTGGCGGGGGCATTTTTTGTCCCAGCACTAAGATTTGAACAATCTCGGTAGGAGTCCACTAGATGAAGCTTTATACCAAATATCAAAGTCCTGGGCCTTGTGGTTTCAGAGAAGATTTTTAAAGATTTTCCCTATATAAGCCTATGTTATACCAAAGGGCCCCGGGGCGGGGGCATTTTTGGCCCCAGCACTATAATTTGAACAATCTTTGTAGGGGTCCACTAGATGAAGCTTCATACCAAATATCAAAGACCTGGGCCTTGTAGTTTCAGAGAAGAAGATTTTTAAAGATTTTCCTATATAAGCCAATGTAAAACCAAAGGGCCCCGTGGTGGGGGCATTTTTGTCCCAGCACTAAAATTGGAACAATCTTAGTAGGGGTCCACTATATGAAGCTTCATACCAAATATCAAAGTCCTGGGCCTTGTGGTTTCAGAGAAGAAAATTTTTAAAGATTTTCCCTATATAAGCCTATGTAAAACCAAAGGGCCCCGTGGCGGGGGCATTTTTGGCCCCAGCACTATAATTTGAATAATCTTGGTAGGGGTCCACTAGATGAAGCTTCATACCAAATATCAAAGACCTGGGCCTTGTGGTTTCAGAGAAGAAAATTTTTAAAGATTTTCCCTATATAAGCCAATGTAAAACCAAAGGGCCCCGTGTCGGGGGCATGTTTTGTCCCAGCACTAAAATTTGAACAATCTTGGTAGGGGTCCACTAGATGAAGCTTCATACCAAATATCAAAGTCCTGGGCCTTGTGGTTTCAGAGAAGAAAAGTTTTAAAGATTTTCCCTATATAAGCCTATGTAAAATCAAAGGGCCCCGGGTCGAGGGCATTTTTGGCCCCAGCACATTAATTTGAACAATCTTGGTAGGGGTCCACTAGATGAAGCTTCATACCAAATATGAAAGACCTGGGCCTTGTGGTTTCAGAGAAGAAGATTTTTAAAGATTTTCCCTATATAAGCCTATGTAAAACTAAAGGGCCCCGGGGCGGGGGCATTTTTGGCCCCAGCACTGTAATTTGAACAATCTTGGTAGGGGTCAACTAGATGAAGCTTCATACCAAATATGAAAGACCTGGGCCTTGTGGATTCAGAGAAGAAGATTTTTAAAGATTTTCCCTATATAAGCCAATGTAAAACCAAAGGGCCCCGTGGCGGGGGCATTTTTTGTCCCAGCACTAAAATTTGAACAATCTTGGTAGGGGTCCACTAGATGAAGCTTCATACCAAATATAAAAGTCCTGGGCCTTGTGGTTTCAGAGAAGAAGATTTTTAAAGATTTTCCCTATATAAGCCTATGTAAAACCAAAGGGCCCCGGGGCGGGGGCATTTTTGGCCCCAGCACTATAATTTGAACAATCTTGGTAGGGGTCCACTAGATGAAGCTTCATACCAAATATGAAAGACCTGGGCCTTGTGGTTTCAGAGAAGAAGATTTTTAAAGATTTTCCCTATATAAGCCTATGTAAAACCAAAGGGCCCCAGGGCGGGGGCAATTTTGGCCCCAGCATTATAATTTGAACAATCTTGGTAGGGGTCCACTAGATGAAGCTTCATACCAAATATCAAAGACCTGGGCCTTGTGGTTTCAGAGAAGATTTTTTAAGTTTTTGGTGAAAAAAATCTATTTTTTGCTCCTGTGACCTAGATGTGCAATGGACCGGGACCATTTCAACAACTTTGAAAGGGGACCACCTAAGGATCATTCCTGTGAAGTTTGGTCAAAATCCGATCAGTTGTTTAGGAGATGTCGTTTAAAGAAATTGTTTACGCACGCACGCACGCACGCACGGACGGACGCACGACGGACGACGGACAAAAAGTGATCCCAAAAGCTCACCTCGTCACTACGTGACGGTGAGCTAATAAAACAGCATAACTTAAGAATGAATGGGAATCTTTCATGCGGTTTTCAATAAAAAGACCCTCTTTGCACATGCCTTCACCGTACTTCATACTAAAATTTTCTTAAATTTCTTTCTACTTGCTCTTTTACATTTGCCGGGTCCAGAGGAAGCGCTTTGAGGCCGCCAGGTCGAATGTTCAAATATTTTACGAGGGATCCGTCAAATATTAATACTATAAAATAACCACTGATTATTGTTGTTCTTGCATAACGTACGACTCCAACGCCAAATGGGGGAAAAAACGCCCCTAAATTCCATATAAATTCTTCAAATGCGACCGGTATACCAATATGGCGGCTAGTTCAGAATGTTGTTTGCAATGACGATGTTGCGCTTTAACCATCTGACATCATCATAGAGCGCTAAAACGATACGTTCAGGGTGATAACGTTACGTCGCTTAAAGTTACGTAAACAAAACAAGGCCCGTCTGGTGATATCAAAAGCTCAAATACATGTTCAAACAGCACGCGATTTGCGCATGGTTCTTGTTGTTTGAGCACAGCTTTTGGTCCATTTGACAATGGCTTCAAACAGCCATGCGCACATGAATTTTGGCAAAAAAATAGTATTACTGCTTAGTGTATACACCTACCGTGACCATGACAGCAAACCCACGAAGTTTACATGCCTATGAAGATCATAATATCTGACCCGCTCAGATAACATTCATACAAGGTCCGCCTAGTTTACATACCTACCTACATGAACCTCAGCAGCAATAGTTATAGGGACTTAAACAACAACTCAATCGAGTCTGCATATCTATCCGGACAACATCAACAGGTTCACTCATTTGTAACATATGTTCAAAGAATAAAACAGCAGATCAGCTTAATTGACCTTTATACAGCAACCAAAACAGCAGGACCCCAAAGTTTACATTCTTACAGCGTCCTCTTAGTTTGTATCGAGATACATTACTACCCCAAGTTTGTATCGAGTCACATACCTACAGGGACCATAACAGCAGGACCGCTCAGGCTACATGCCGACAATGACCATGACAGTAAGTTATATTGAGTTACAAACTCATAGGGACCAAAACAGCAGGTCCGCTCATGTTACATGCGTATAGGGACTATAACAGCCATCCAGTCACATACATACAGGATATATGCAAGCCAATCCAATGAAGACTCAGAGACATGCAAAATAAAAGTGAAGGCAATGATCAGGAATCGATACAATTAACCAACAGCTCCCATCAGAGACACCAAGGAAAAGAAACACAAACACGAAACAACCAGACCCCAACGGAAACATCACCAGCGGAAAGCCAAAAGGACAGTTACTTTCCCACAAAATGGCCAATTGGCTTTCCAAAGCAAAATAATATAAGCGATACACACACTCAAAGACAAGCCATAACAAAATAAACCACGACAGAAGAACCGCCTTGGAACAGACTGCTTTCTAAGCAACGGGTCTGATGAAACCCACTCCTTTACACACAGAAAGGATATGAAGAAGTTCTTTGATGCACTAAAGACAATTTAGAGTCCCCTGAGCTCAGGATCCACTCCTCTCCTCAGTCCAGATGTAACTAGTCCTGCGACTGACAAAGACGCCATCTTGAAAAAATGGACTGAGCACTTTGATAGTGTTCATTATCGGCTAGCCTCTATCACTGATGAGGCTATCAACAAACTACCACAGGTTGAATGTAATCTGCTGCTTGACAAGTTCCAAATCGTAACGGAAACAGTGAAAACAATAAAACGTCTGTCATCTTGCAAGGCCCGAGGACCAGATGCAACACCTGCTGAGATTTACAAAGCAGGAAGCACTCCAGTTGCAAAGAAGTTTGTATAGTTATTTAACACTATGTGGATAAAAGAAACCATCCCTCAAGAACTCAAGGATGTGCCCATTATCCACATATTCAAACGGAAAATGAACCATCAGATCTGTGACAATCACGGTGGCATCTCTTTATTGTCAAATGCTGGGAAAGGCCTTGTGAGAGTCCTACTTAACCGAGTGAATAAACACCTTGATCAATCAGTGCTTCTAACAGAAAGCCAAATGGATTTAGGCAGGACAGAGGAACAAATGACATGATTTCAAAGCAAGGCAGCTGCAAGAGAAATGCCAAGAACAGAACATGGACCTATGCATGACCTTTGTTGACCTCACCAAAGCATTTGACACAGTCATTCGTGACGGCCTTTGGAAGATCATGGTGACGTTTGGATGTCCAACCAAGTTTATAGCAATGTTAGACAGTTCAACGATTGGTTGCTTGCACGGATCCAAAATGCTGGTGATTTTTTTTTCGGATCCATTCCCTGTGACAAACGGAGTCCAGCAATGCTGTGTCTTAGCCCCAACACTTCTCATCATGAAGTTTTCTGCCATGCACAGAGATGCTTTCCAAGATGTTGACAATGATATACCTATTAGGTATCGCTTTGATGGGAAGCTTTTCAATCTCAGAAGGTGGTTTCAAGCCAAACCCAAGGTGCAGACAGAGGTGCTGGGTGAGTTCCTCTTTGCTGATGACATAGCAAAAGGTGCTCCAACAGAAGAGAAGATGAATAAATGTATAGATCAAGTATCCGACTCCTGTGACAGCTATGATCTCACAATCAAAAAGACTGAAGCAGTCTATTAGCCAGCACCTGACAAACCTTGCAAAGAGCCCATCATCACAGCGAAGGTCAAATATTGCAATTTGTAGACAAGTTCACTAACCACGGGAGCACAATGTCAAGAGCCCTGCACATTGATGATGAAGTCAATGCCAGGATTGTCAGAACCACTGCAGCATTTGACTGACTACGTGGCAGTGTCTGGGATCGAAGAGGGATAAGGGGTGTACATGTACACTTCATTTTTTCCAGTTCTGTGGTGTATTCCTTGCTTCCACTGGATAAACCTTTTACAGAACATATTAGAACGGTCAGTAAAATTACTTAAGGGGTATAAGTCAACTTTACGGGATCCCAGCCCTCACCCTCAACAAAGTATTTGTTTGGTTCGCGTGAAGGTTTTCTATCTCATCAGTGAATCAACTCTGTTAACAAAGAAATCACAATCAAAACCAAGTTGACACAAGGATGAGGATTCGACAGTGAAACGCGCTGAGTCATCCGACGCCCCGCTCAGGTAACATACCTACAGGGAGAATAACAGCAGGTCCTGTCCAGTTACATACAAACAGGGACAATAATTTCAGGTCCGCTCAGGTTATATACCTACATGGTTCATAACAGCCGGTCATATTCAATTACATACCTATAGGGACCATAACAGCAGGTCCTTTCCGCTTACATACCTACAAGGAGAATAATAGCAAGTTCTATCCTGTTTCATACCTACAGGGAACATAACAGCAAGTCTTATCCAGTTATATACCTGCAGGACATAGCATCAAGTCCTATCCAGCTATATACATACAGAAGACATAACAGCAAGTCCTATCTTAAACATACCTGCAGAAACTATAACCCATGTCCGCTCAGGTAATACACCTACATTGACCATAACAGCTGGTCCGCTTAGGTTACATACCTTTAGGGACCATGACAGCATGTCCACTCAGGTTTCATACCCACAGGGACAACAGCAGATCCGCTGTAATTACATTATTACAGGGACAATAACAGCAGGTCCTATCCAGTTTCATACCTAAAGGGACCATAACAGCAGGTGCGTTAATGTAACGTCCCTACGGATACAATAACAGCATGTCCGCTCAGATTCCATACCTACAGGGACCAAAACAGCAGGTCCGCTCATGTTATATACCTGCAGCAACAATGACAGCAAGTCTACTTACAGAAACCATAACAGCAGGTCCGCCCAGAATACATACCTACAGTTTCAATTAGAGCAAGTCCTGTACAGTCACGCGCCCCCGCCCATTGAGGCTTGAAGAAATAGATTGGCTGCATGGTGCTTCCTCGCAGAGATGAAACCGACCAAGCACGAGTACTGGTAAACCGCTTAGAGGATCAAAGCCTGACCAGGCAAAGCGGTTTGAGTCGGACCGTCCATGCTTATAAACCCTATTGGTTTCGTTGGGCGACAGGGCTTGAGATGTCATTTCTTCTCAATGTCGGGTCAAAGTCCCACAAAATTCGAAGCAACGTCTCCAAAATGGACTATACAGTGTTGACGGGGATGTTAAACCTCAAATCAAACTAAACCAAACTTGTACAGTCAGATTCCTAAAGGGGCCAAACCAGGCGGTCCGAACAGGTTACATAATGAAAGGAACCATAACATCGGGTCCTATCAAGTAACATACCTACAGGAAACAGTTCAGCTCAGGATACATACCTACCCGAACCATAACAGCATGTCCGCTCAGGTTACATTACTGCTGGGACCAAATCAGCAGGTTCACTCAGCTTACATAATTACAGGGACCATAACAAAAGGTCTTATCCAGTAACATACCTACAGGGACCACAACAGCTGGCCAGCTCAGGCTACATACCTCCAGCTACTATGAAAGCAATCGCTATCTAGTGACAGACCCACAGGGACCATAACAGCAGTTTCTATCCAGTTTCATATCTACAATGACAATTACAGCAAGTCCTATCCAGCTACATACCTATAAGAACCATAACAGCAGGTCCACTCACGATACATACCTACATGAACAATTACAGCAGGTCCTACCCAGTAAAATACCTAAAGGGACCATAACAGGCGGTACGAATAGGTGACATACCTACAGGGACCATTACAGCATGTCCTATCCAGTAAAATACCTACAGACACCATGCCAGCCAAACCTATGCCGCTACAATTATACTAGGACCATACTCCCGGTCCACTCAGGTTACATACTAACAGGGAGCATAACATTTGGCCCAGTTAATACCTGCAGGGACAGTAACAACAGGTTTGCTCAGGTAATCTACTTACATGGCCCATAACAGCAAGTCATATCGTATTATCAACCTACAGGGACCGTAACATCAAGTTCTATCCTCTAACATATAACAGCAATTCCTATCCCGTTATATACCTACATGGACAATAACAGCAAGTCCTATCCAGATCCAAACCTACAGGGAACATAACAGCAGGTCCCATCCACTTCTATAACTACAGGGACGATAACAGCATATCCGATCCAGCTACACTGCTACAGGGGCCATAGCAGCAGGTCCGCTTAAACATTACTAGAAGAACTGTAATAGCAGTTCCGGTAGGCTTAAATACCTGCAGGGAGCATAACAGCAGTTCCTATCCAGTAACATACGCACAGGGACCACAGCAGCAGGTCCTCTCCAGTAACATACCTACAGGGACCATTACAGCAAGTCCTATTTAGTTACATAATACAGGGACCATAACAGCCGGTCTGCCCAGGTAACATACATACAGCAGGTCCTATCCAGTAACATACCTAAAGGATCCGTAACAGACGGTCCGAACATGTTACATACCTACAGGACCATAACAGCAGGGCAGGTCCGATCATCTTACATAATGACATGAACCATAATAGCAGGGTCTATCCAGTTACATACCTACAGGGACCATAACAGCAGATCCACTCAGGTTACATACCTACAGGGACCATTATAGCATGTCCGCTTAGGATACATATCTCCAGGGTCCAAACCAGCAAGTCCACTCAGAATATACTTCACAGCAGGCCCTATCCAGTTTAAAACCTAAGGGGATCAGAACAGACGGTCCGCTCAGGTAACATGCCTACAGGGACCCTAGCAGCCTATACTATTCATTAACATACCTAGCGGGACCATATCAGCAGGTCATATTAACCTCTATACCTAAAGTGACAATAACAGCAAGTCATATCCTGTTACGTACCTTCAGGGACCACAACAGCAAATCCTATTAAGTTCAATACCTGCACCACAACAGCAAGTCTTATCCAGTTTCAAACCTACAGAGGCTATAATACAGCGTCCGCTTAGGATACATATCTGCAGGAACCAAACCAACAAGTCCGCTCAGAGTATACTTAACACCAGGTCCTATCCAGTTTGCAACCTACGGGGATCAAAACAGACGGTCCGCTCAGCTTACATGCCTACAGGGACAATAACAGCAAGTCCTATCCTGTTACATATCTTCAGGGACCACAACAGCAAGTCCTATTCAGTTCAATACCTGCACCACAACAACAAGTCCTATCCAGTTTCATACCTAGAGGGGCCATAACACAACGTCCGCTCTGGTTAAATACCTACAGGGACCATAAAAGCAGGTCCGCTCAGGTTTTATAAATACAGGGATCATAACAGCATATCCGCTCAGGTTACATACCTAATGAGACAAAAACAGCGTACATAATTACAGTTACCATAACAGCAATTCCTATCCAGTCACATAACTACCGGGACTAAGACAGCATGTCCCCTCAGGTTACATACCTACCGGGACCATACCAGCATGCGCAATGAAGTATTTACTTACAGGAACCAACCCGCAGGTCCTATCTTGTTGCATACACATGGGGACAATAACAGCAAGTCATATCCATTTGCATACCTACAGGAACTATAACGCAGGTCTAATCAAGTTACACACCTACAGGGACCAAAACGGGAGGTCTGGCCAGGTTAAATACCTTCAGCGACAATAATAGAATGTCCGTAAGATTCCATACCTACAGGGATAAAAGGTGCAGATCCGCTCAGCTTATATAATCACAGGAACCATAGCAGCAGGTCATATCAAGTTACATACCTACAGGGACCATAATTGCAGGTCCCCTCAAGTCCTATACAGAAAAATACCTACAGGTACATACCTAGCAGGTATATATCCATTTATATATCAACTGGGAAAATAACAGCAAGTTCTATCCAGGAAAATACCTACAAGTACCACACTAGCAAGCCCTCTAAGACATATCCCTACAGGGACTGTAAAGCAGGTTCGCTCAGGTTGCATATCTACAGCCAGGATAACAGTAGGTCCTATCAAGATAATACCTACAGAGACAGTAACAGCAGTTCCTCTCATGTTTTCTTCATACAGGGACCATTACAGCAAATCATATCCTGTTACATACCTACAGGGACCATAGCAGCAATTTCTATCCTGTCACGGGTACTAGAACATCAAGTCCTATCAAGTAACATACCTACAGGGACCATAACAGCAGGTCCTCTAAGGAATATAACTGCCAGGACTGTAACAGCAGGTTCGCTCAGGTTACATATCTATAGCGAGGATAAATGTAGGTCCTATCCAGCCATATACCTACAGGAAGCATAACAGCAGGTCCTCTCAGGTCTCCTACCTACAGGGAACATAACAGCAAGTCCTTTCCTGTTACCTAACCACAGGGACCTTAGCAGCCTATCATGTTACATACTACAGACGCCATAACAGCAATTACCATCCAGTTAAATAGCTACCGGGACCATACGAGCAGGTTCAATCCGTTTTCATACCTACATGGACTATAACAGCAGTTCCTATCCAGGTACACTGCTACACGGACCATGACAGTAGGCCCGCTAAGGCTACATTCCTGCAGGGACTGTAACAGCCGGTCCGCTTATAGGTTACATACCTACAGGGCGTATAACAGCAAGTTCCATCCAGTTACATGCGTTTAGGGATCAAAGCGGATCTGCAAAGATTACATACAGAGAGCATAACAGCCGGTCCTATTCAGCTACATACCTACAGGGACCATAACAGCTGGTCCTATCCAGTTACCTACCTGCAGGGACAATAACAGCAAGTCCTATCAAATTACATACTTACAGGAACATAACTGCAAGTCCTATCCAGTAACCTACCTACAGCGAACATAACAGCAAGTCCTATCCAGTTACATGTCTACAGGTAGAATACCCCAGGTCCGCTCATGTTAAATACCTTCAGGGACCTTAACAGCAGGTCCGCTCCGGTTATATATCTACAGAGAAAACAACAGCAGGCCCGCTGAGCTTACATTATCACATGGGCCATAACAGCAGGTCTTATCCAGTTACATAGCTACAGGGATCGCAACAGCAGGTACGGAACCGCAACAGCAGGCCCCCTAAGAAATATCCCTACAGGGCCTGTAAAAGCAGGTCCGCTCCGGTTTACTTTCTACAGGGACCATACCAGCAGTTCCTGTCCTGTTACATACATCAGATATCACAACAGCAATTCTTTTCCAGTTAAACAGCTGCAGGGACCGACCATAAGAGCAGTCCAATAAAATTTCATACCTACAGGGACGATAACAGCAGGTCCTATCCAGTTACACTACTACATGGACCATAACAGCAGGTCCGCTAAGGTAACGTTCCTACGGGGACTGTTACAGCCGGTCTGCTAAGATTACATACCTACAGGGAGAATAACAGCAGGTCCTACAGGGCCCATAACAGCCGTTCCTATTCAGTTACATACCTACAGGGACCTTAACAGCAGGTCATATTCACTTACATATCTTCCGGGACAATTTCAGCAAGTCCTATCAAGTACATACCTACAGGAACATAATAATTTCAAGTTACATTCACACATTAAGCATAACAACAAGTCCTGTGCTGTTTCATACCTACAGGGAACATAACAGCAAGTTCTATCCAGTCTTCCTACAGGGACCATAACAACAGGTTCGCCCAGGTTACATACCTACAGGGACAATTACAGTAGGTCCTATCCCGTAACATTCCTAAAGGGACCAAACAGGCGGTCCGAACAGGTTACATACCTACAGGGGGCATCACAGCAGGTCCGCTCAGTTTTCATAATGAAAGGAACAATAACAGCTGGTCCTATCAACTTACATAACTACAGGGACAACAACAGCAGGTCCGTTCAGGTAACATACCCAGCCGGACCTTAACAGCATGTCCGCCAAGGTTACAAACCTGCGGGTACAATAACAACAGGTCCTATCCAGTTACATACCTACGTAGGCCACAAAAGCAGGACAGCCTAGGCTACATACCTACAGCGAGCATGACAGCAAGTCCTATAAAGTAATAGACCCACAGGGACCATAACAGTAGGTCCGCTCGGGTTATAAACGAACAGGGACCAGGTCCTATCAAGTTACACGCCTACAATTACCATTAGAGTAAGTCCTCCAGTTACATACCTACAAAGACTGTAACAGTAGGTCCGCCCAGGCTACAAACCTACAGGGACAATTACAGTAGGTACTATCCAGTAACATACATAAAGGGACCATTACATGTGATCTGAACAGGTTACATCTACAGGGACCACTGCAGCAGGTCCTATCAATTTACATACCTACAGGGACCATAACCGCCGGTACTTTCCTGTATCATTCAACTAGGGACAATAACAGCAGGTTGGCTCCAGTTACATACTTACAGTGACCTTAGCGGCAAGTCTTAACCAGTAACATACCTACACGGGCCATAACAGCAGGTCCAGTTACAAACCTGAGGGGACAGTAACAGCTGGTTCACTCTGGTTATCTACCTACAAGGACCATAACAACAAGTCCTATCGTGTTATCTAGCTACAGGGACCATGACAGCAAGTTCTATCCTGTTGCATATGACAGCAAAGTAGAAGTAAAACAAAGATCAGGAATCGATACAATTAACTTACTCCACCCATCAAAGACACCAAAGGGAAAGAAACACAAACATGAAGCGCCCAGACCATAATGGAAACCTAAACAAAGGAATGCCATACGGACAGTTACTTTCCCACAAAATGGCCAAATGGCCATCCAAAATAAAAAGACACAAGTGATACACACAGTAAGTAACAAACAACAACATAAATAAACCACCACAGAGCAACCGCCTTGGAACGGTCAGTGGAAAGAATTCCACTGGGGGGGGGGGGCTTAAATCGATTTTACATGGCCATAATCCTCGCCCTTACCTCTGTCGCGGTAAACACTAATTTTGTTTAGTCCGCATGAAGGCTTCCTAACTCATCGGTGTAACATCTCCGAGAACTTACAAACAAAAAAACTACAGAGATGATACAAGGTAGAGGACTCGACAGCATACAAATACAAAATTGCTGGAGCAAAAGAAAACCAACAGTTAGACTCCGAGGGGCCCGACCAAAGACGTAGTATCAGGCGCCAACCAACATAAGGAATACTAAAATAAAATAAAATTCCATTTATGTTTTTACCCAGGAACCGTAATATAATCTTAAGCCCGACCTACCGGTGTGCAATCAAAGAGGGAAGCAAAGTTGCCAACCGTGATTGGGTTAACCACCATGCATGCAGTCTATTTTATAACATTTACGTTGTACCCAATCTTTACATATCGACGAACGATTTTACGAAATTGGGTACTACAGTCATTACAGGCATGTATTTTTCTAAATTTATATACTAAGTCACCATAGAATTCGGGTTCCGATAGGCCTTGTTGCAGAAGTGTTTTAAGTTCAACATTGAATTTTGAAACCAAATCAGAATAACGTCTATAAAACTTCGAAAAGGCTTTACGTAGTTTATGATACCGATACCCCTGATTAAGAAGTTTAGCGGTTAATAATATATTACGAGTATTGAAGTCGGATACATGGCTAGACACTCTGGCGAATCGAATTAACTGCTAAATATAAACCCCGTACGGTGTCGCACGAGGAACATCACCGTCCAAAAAAGGAAACTTTACAATCTCGAAATCAATATCATCACGTTTATCATAAAGAAACAAATCCTTCTACAATAGTTAAATGTAAATCCAAAAAGGGGGCCTCGGTATCAGAGGAATTTGCATTGTTTAAATGAAGTTCTAGGGGATAAATCTGACTGATCAAACCATCAAAAACCAAGTATATTTTGAAAGAGGAAAATATATTTATTTCCTCTTTTTTTTGGTCATATTTTGATAATTTACGGTATTTTTTACGATTTTCTTGGTCATTTTTTCAAAAATCTTGGGCACAGAATTTCTCAAACACATAAAAAGCATGTACAAAGTTCAAATATACTAGACTAATTTTCATTATCTTAGGGCATTATCCCACGCACTCCTGTTTTTGGGATTGATCCCGGAAAAAATCTCAACACATCATCACAGTTGTAAATGATATAAATAATTTTTGGGATCAATCCCAGAAAATAATTACTGAACAGATTTATAAATGAGGTGATATTTTTTTATCCATCCCAAAATGTTTTTTTTTTTTTTTTTTTTGTTGCATGTTACATATATCAGTTTGTGGATCGATCCCAAACATGACAATATAAGCGTTTTTGGGACCAATCCCAAGACTGAAAAAAAGCATTATCCCACGCACTCGTTTTTTTTGGGGGGGGGATTGATCCCGAAAATAAATCTCAACACATCAATACAGTTGCAAATGATATAAACAATTTTGGGATCAATCCCAAATTTTTCTGATTTCTTTTTTACATGTTAAATAGATTATCATTTTGGGATCAATCCCAGAAAATAATTAACATATTTATAAATTAGGTGAATTTTTGTTTTTTGGGATCAATCCCAAAATGTTTTTCTTTTTTTTTCTTTTTGCACGTTAAACATATCAGTTTTGGGATCGATCCCAAACATGATAATATAAGCGTTTTTGGGACCAATCCCAAGACTGCAAAAAGTATTCTGTTTTCTGCGTACACTGGGAAAAGTTCGTCGAAATAGCAAACTTCTGAGGATTTTGATGCACATGTACAAAGCATTAGAAATAAAACATTATCTCTGTCCGAAGCACGACCATTCAGGTCCAAGCTTTACCATTGTAAACGAGCCCCCACCCATCGGGGCTTGAAGAAATAGATTGGGCTTCATTGTTTTTCCACCACGAAGAGCTAAAAGTATTGGTAAACCACCAAGGTCTATGCTTGCCCAGGAGAAACGATGCAAGTCGAGCCGCTCCTTTAACTCAAGCGGTTTCTATGGACTGTTGGGCATGAGAAGTCATTTCATTTCAATGTCATCAGATTCGACAAAAATATCTCAAAAATGATCTAAATAATGTTGATAGGGACGAAAAACCACAATGCAAACAAACAAACCATTGTAAACAGGTATAAGTCATTGATGCTGACTGCTTACTGATGCATGAATGCAAGAATGTGTACGAATGCATAGAAAATTAAACGGAGTGAACAAAATTATAGATTTTCGTTTGAATCGCCTCAAAGAAAGAAAAACATAGAAGAGTTTACAATGAGTGACGAACAAACGTTTATGATGTATGTTCGTTAGAATTGTCACCGTTAACAATACAAAACACTGAATTATATTAACTGAGTGATGAACTTGATGATCGTTTGTATTGACTCCATGATTTGGTTAAATCAAAACCCTACCCAGCGGGCACATGTGGTTGCATCGACGTTGAGGCGGCGTTGTATTAACGGCATGTGCCCGCTGGGTAGAATCTATGTTTCTGAGCAATGTAGATTGTAGATGCTCGAATGAAATGTCAGAATAAGATGTTTTAACAAATATCCACTTAGCAATTATCTGATCAAAAGCAAGCACAATGAGCAAACGACAAAATGGACAAAATGGATCTAAAATATTTTCAGAGGAAAACAATGCCCCCAACACCATAAACATAATCTAAACACCTATTTGACCTCAAAATCTAGGTATGTGTCACCAAAATCTAAGGTGCATAAACTGACAGTTTTCGGGAGCATGTGACCTTACAAAAGGTCAAGATTACCACAATGTAATCAAATTTGTGTTAGGTTGGAATCTATATTGTACCAACTTGTCCAACATTCATCAATTCTTAAGAGACAGGGTGCATACGAGCCATTATTTGCTCAATATTGACAAATTTCGAGAGCCTGTGACCTAGGAAAAAAGTCAAGGTCACTAAAATATATAATCCTTATTGTAGGATGCAATGATCAATTATACCAATTTTGACCAAATGTCAGCAATATGTTCAGGATAGAACGCAGAGAAGCCAAGAAACCAAAACTGACAGACTTTTCTGGGGTATGGAGGTGCCTGTTCACTTGAAAATAAGATCAGGGTCACCAAAATCTTATCAAATCTTTGGTAGGTGGCAATAAAAATTATACCAAGCTTGAGCAATGCAAGCTTGAACGGTTTCTGAGATACATGATAGGGCGCAGGGGAAGCCATAATTCACCGTTTTCTTTTTTTTTCGGAGGAGGAGGGGCGATGGCGAGGAGGCGGCTGTGCCGTTGAAAATTGTGTCAAAGTCATCAAAATCTAATCTACTCTTTGGTATGCTGCAATGATATATTGTACCAAACAAGTATGAAAAGGTCACTCAGGAAAGGCCTCGATGAAAGAACGCAGCCATCTCAAGCGACCTAAAGATTGTAAGCGACATGGACATGATGGATGCCAACACAAAAACATCAGACGAAACATGAACCAACAGCACAAATCCAATTAACAAATAAGACACTGCGAACCGAACGACCACCTTGAGACGGTCAGCAGCAAAACCAACGGAGAGGGGTGGGTGTTTAACTTCGGAGTATATGAAATTTCAACCCTCGCCCTCAATTCAAGTGCAGTATCAAACATATTAACAATAACAAATTGATCCGCATTGATGCTTCCTAGTTTGACCGAGTTTCAATGATTCGTTCATTAGATAAGGTGCAGACAAGCCATGCCACTGCCCTTTAAATTAAGGCCAAGGTCACCAAAGTCTAATCAAATCTTTGGTAGTGTGAACACATTTCATCGATTCCTTCACGAGACATAGAAGCCTCTGTGGTGTAGTGGTTACGCTAGTCGCCTGGTAAACCAGGGATCGCAGGATCGATCCCGGGCTTCTCCAGACTTTCGGATGAGTCAACCATAGTGCAGTTTATATTTTATTTTTGGTCCTTTGAGATCAGCGTGAATATTCTGAGAAATCAGAAATAAATTATTGGTTTAGACTCATATTCTAGACAGTTTTTTAATTATTTTTGACCCCATTTTGATTTATATCAGTCTTTGAATCGACTGCCTATTCGAAATTCGTAAAATTGCAGTATGTTTCCTTTGGCTTTCTTTGCCGGATCACTACAGGGTCACTGATGAGGCTTTATTAGCCGAAACTACGTAGTATGACCCATCTTCTTTCTTATGAATGTTTTCATTGCTCTTAAAGGATCTCATTTTTGATTTTTATTTAAACCAAGGTCCCGTCTCCGTATAGCCGTAGCTGTTGGTGGGACGTAAAACTCAAACACTCATTCACGAGACAGGGTGTGGATGAGCCAAATCTGACAGCTTTTCTTGAAAATAAGGTAAAGCTCATTAAAACCTAATCAAATCTTAGGTATGCTGCAGTGATATATTGTACCCAGTGTGACAAAATTCATCAATATGTTCATGAGAGAGATTGCAGGCGAGCCATTTTGGCCGAAATTGACAGTTATCGGGGACCTGTGCCCTTGAAAATAAGGCCAAGGCCATCAAAGCCTAATGACTGTTTCCCGAATCAGGCAAGTTAAGTCAGAATCAACCAATAGGTTAAGGAGATTACGACAACATGCCTAATCAAGTGTATTGGTAAAAAATTACCACCAGAATTTTTAGCAGAATTAAGAAAAATATGGTATACCCCTGTAAGCCCAAGGTTTACATTATAAAAGTGGGGCTTAAGGGGTCAAATTTCTATAGGCGTGTTTTCGTGATGAAACAGACCACACCAGCGCCGATTCCATCGCAAACGGGATCCGCGCCAAAACAATAGGTCTCCCTCACCCGTTGTGGTTGCGGAGGGTGGGGGAATTGGGGGTGTCATAAGTATAACTCATGAATATGCCCTCAGTCTCTAGTTTCATACAATGGAATTCCTAAATGATGGTTTTTAAAAAGCATGTGTTCCTTGTCCATAGCATACGAACGCAAAACAATATATTTCCATCTGCTCCTCTACGTACATGCGGATACCATACCATTGGGCTGTTGACGTGCAAAATATCAGTCGTAGAAATAATTCATGAAATGAACAATGTGTCACGGCATGTAAAATGAAGTTAATGTTTTGTCAAAATGTCATATTCCGTTTCACCTAGTTGCGCATTGGGACTAATTTACCAAAATGAGTTTGCAGATGCATACTTCCGCCACAACACGCCACGGTCCAGTGTCACACATGTCAACTCAAAACATTACCATCCCAACGACGCCACACCAAACCGCTTCAGTGTACACTGTAGCCCACGTATTAAGTGCTATCAACGCCATTCCAACCCATAGTACGGCACGTACGCCAAATAGTTCATCTGTGACGCCAACGTCGCATTTAGTATTAACATCTGGTTAACATTCTTAGCTTGAAGATGCCATAGTTGATTCTGCATAAGGCTAGAAAAAGAAAGAACTAATCGTCACTCGAGTGTGTCTTTTTTCAGTATATAAAAATATTAACCTACACTATAGACTCTAGCTTGAGCAGAATGAATTACATTTATACATGCATAAGTATATTAAAGGACTACTTAACATGATTGAGATTATTTGATTTCCATAAACATATATGTTAATATTTACATTTCCAGTGTAAAGCCTAATGTAAACCTATAGAAAACAATGCACTTCGTACTTCCATGAACGCATTGTGTCATATGATTTTCAGTGACGTCATATGACGTCAGTACAAACCATGGTTCTCTATAATCTGATTGAGCGTTAGCGGCGTCAACGCTCTTTATCTTTTCGTAGAAAAACAGCGTGTTATTTTTCAGCTTTAAAGGTTTTCCGTACAAACATTTTTGCGCCCAGTGATGAGGAGCAAAGAACATAAATACAAGAGGCTCAATGAGCCTTACCGCTCACATGAGGAACATTTTAGTAAGCTGTTTGCCTCATGGTTTCAGAGCAGAAGATTTTATTTGAAGTTCTTCCATATATAAATCAGTGGGAGATAATGAGCCAACGGATAGGGCCAATTTAGACGCCATAGCCATTGCTGGTGACCGATTGATGTTGTAACAATACTAAATGTCTAATCTCTCAGGAGATTTCTTAAGTTTTTTTTTTTGTATTATTAGTCTACAGGAGCTATTGACTGAGTGTGTTTTAGTTTTGCGTTCCACCAACAGCTAAGGTGAAACAGAAACAGGACCTCAGTTTAAAGACTCATCTGGAAGTTTCGAGAAGCCTGCGGTCTATCCTGTGATCCCTGGTTTATCAGGCGTGTAGCATAACCATTACACCACAGAGGCCTCAGTAGGAGTTAAAAGGTCCCATGGTTTAGTCAATTTCGACCCTAGGGGCCTGGTTGGTATGATAAATGTAGGTGACCACTCAATGTTTTACATACTGAATATCTAAGGTCCGGGCCTTATGGTTTCAGAAAAAAAGATCAAAATTTATTTGCTTTTTTATTATAGTCTTGTAGTTACAAACTTGGCAGGATTTATATAGGACAACACATAGCATTGTTACATATGAAACATCAAGGCTCAGAGACGAATGGTTTCAGAGAAGATTTTTTTTTTTTTTAAGTTTTTTCCATTATAAGTCTATAGGAGCTAATTTTGACCCCTGCTGCATGGTTGACAGGATTTATGTAGATTTTACGTTGCATCATACAAAATATCAAAGCTATGGGCTTTATGGTTTCAGAGAAGACCATTTTTTTAACATTTCTTTTTTCATTATAAGTCTATGGTAGCTAAGGAGCCCCGCTGTGAGTTAATTTGGACCCCCAGGGGCCTGATTGGCAGGATTTATGTTGGGGACCATTTTACGTTACTACATACTAAATATCTAAGGTTCGGGCATTTCGGATTCAGAGAAGAAGATTTTTAAAGTTTTTATCCATCATTAGTCTATGGGAGCTAATGAGCCCAGGGGCGTGGCCAATTCTGACCACAGAGGCATGGTTGGCAAGATTTATGAAGGTGACCATTTCACGTTAGTACGTAATAAATCTAAGCTATTGGCTTAATGTAATGGTTTCAGAAAAGAAGTTTTGATGGCGTTTTTCCATTATAAGTACAGGGAGCTAAGGAGCCCCGGGGCCTGGCTAATTTGGACACTGGGGGCATGATTGGCAGGATTTGTGTAGGGGACCATTTGACGCTGCTACGTACTAAATATCCAAGCTTTGGGCATTTTGAAGAAGATTTTTAAGTGTTCCCATTGTTTATCTACGGAACTTATGAACTCCAGGGAGTGGCCAATTTTGACTCCAGAGGCAAGGTTCGCAGGATTTATGTAGGTGACCGTTTCACGCTGGTACATACTAAACATCTAAGCTATGGACTTTATGGTTTCAGAGAAGTGTTTTAAGCTTTTTCTTTATCATAAGTCTATGGGAGCTAAGGTGCCCCGGGGTGTGGCCAATTTGGACCCAGGGGCATGACTGGCAGGATTTATGTAGGGGACCACTTGACATTGCTACATACAAAATATCTAAGATTTGGGCCTTGTTGTTTCAGAAAAGAAGATTTTCAAGTTGTTTTCCAATTTTTTCCATGAGTCCCGGGGCGTGGAAAATCCTGACCCCAGGGATACGATTGGCAGGATTTATGTAGGGGACCGTATTACTTTGCATCTAAACTATTTACTAAATATCTTAGCTATGGGCCTTATGGTTTCGGAGAAGAAGATTTCTGAAGCTTTTTTCCATCAGAAGTCTATGGAAACTAAGGAGCCCCGGGACCTGGCCAATTTAGACCCCAGGGACATGATTGGCAGGCCTTATGTAGGGGACCGTATTACTTTGCAACCTACTTAATATCTTAGTTATGGGCTATATGGTTTCGGAGAAGAAGATTTATGAAGCCTTTTTTCCATTATAAGTCTTTGGAAGCTACGGAGCCCCGGGGCCTGGCCAATTTAGACCCCAGGGGCATGATTGGCAGGATTAATGTAGGGGACCACTTGACATTTCTACATAGTAAACATTTAAGCTCTGTGCCTTGTGGTTTCAGAGAAGAAGATTTTTAAGTTGTTCCCTTGGTAAGTCAATGGGAGCTTATGATCCCCGGTGCGTGGCTAATTTGTACCCCTGGGCATTATTTGCAGGATTTTATGTAGGGGACCATATTACGTTGCTACATACTAAATATCTAAGCTATGAGCTTTATGCTTTCGGTGAAGAATATTTTTGAAGCCCTGTTCCCTGGTGTAAGTCTGTGGAAGCTAAGGAGTCCTAGGGCGTTGTCAAATTAGATCCCTGGGGCATGATTGGCAGTACTAATGTAAGGGACCACTTGACGTTGCCACACACTAAATATCTAAGCTTTGGGCCTTGTGGTTTCAAAGAAACAGATTTTTTAAGGTTTTTTTCCCATTGTGAGTCTATGTGAGCTATATGTTGCCATGGTAACAAGAGTTTCCATCTGATCTGCCCCCAAACAATAGGCGTTCTTTCCACCTACCTGACAATGCTTCGTGTGGAATTTAATCATGATTGGCCCACTGGCTTTGAAGATATACTTAATTGAAAATGTGAACGGACGACGGACAACGGAGCATTGGAATACTATTACCTCACATGAGCATTCGGCTCAGGTGAGCTAATAAGAAATAAACTTATTTTATGCTGTTCATGATAGTATGCACGACAGTGGGTGGCTAGCTAATTTCACACGAACCCCTTCGGGGTTCATTTACTTTGCAGGCGACCCACAGCGTTCATACTTTCATGATCAGCTGTAAAAGAAAATTAATTTCTCTTTAGTATATTATTGTGCTGACAATGTGATTGGTGTAACGTTGTCGTAAACTTTAAAATGGAGAATCATACCAGTTATTGTTTTATAGCTGTTGTTGTAGCAGCGCGTCAGAAATGAAGCGATGCATCGTTTTTGCATTGTCAATCAGCCATGAAATATATGTAAGTAGAATAAGGATGACTTGTGGTACGTTAACCAAATCTGTGTGAAGCATTCATATTGACATGACTGTGCTAGTAGATGTAAGTATGTACTAAGCATGACTGATGCACTTCTTATATTATGTAAAAGGTGGAATGAATTAAAACAAGAGGCCCATGGGCCACAATATTCACCACAGCTTAGGTGGGCCTGGTACATTAGCAGCTACCGACCGATTATTAAGTCCCCAAAACGAACCCCCAAACTCAAATGACCACCTATGTGGACTTCATATCTGAAATAGTAGGCGTTTTATGAAGTGGAAGGGTTGTGGATGGACCCAAGGGAGCCCTTATTAATGGATTTGCCATTATATGGTTCAGTGGCGGGGATATGTATGATTCCTGAGACATTAGGCCATTTTAGCAGTGGAGGGGTTTGGACATGGCTCGTTGGAACTCGGGACTCAATATTTTTTTCACTGAATAGGTCTTAACATTAGGACAAAGAATATATATGGTTCAGGGGTGGGAACCTTGATGGTTCTGGAGGTATGAGGCCTTTTAATGAAGCGAAGGGGTGATGAATAGCTCCTGTGGACCCGCGGGGACCCTCAAGTTTGTCCGCCGGAATGCGTCTTATCATGAGGTACAAGGATATGATTAAGGGCTGACGAGCATCCGTGGCCTAGTGCGTAAGAGCGCTGCCTCTTAACCATTAGGTCTCTCGCCGTTGTGGTTCGAACCTTGCTCGGCTCACATGTGAGACGCCAACTTCTGCAACGGAAGGTAGTTTTTCTCCAGGTACTCCGGTTTTCGTCCACATTTGATAAACAATCGGCTCGATATAAGTTGAATAATCTTTAAAGGGTCATAAAACCCAACCCCACCCCAAAACAAAAAAAGATCGAGGATTGGGATCTAAATTGTTTCTGAGATGTATGGCCTTTTATGAACTGGAAGGGTGTCGCATTGCTACAGAACAATCCGGAAGACCACAAGGGTGGTGTGACAGAATTAGTCTTGTTATTATGAGTGAGTGGGTGAATTCGGGTTTAACGTCGCTTTCAACAATTGTTCAGTCATATCACGACGGTGTCTGGTTGCGACAGGGAGCTCAATGCTCACGTTTATAGTGCTGCCTCACTGAAGTATCATGTCCCAGATACATTACATGATACCACACCCAGTCACATTATCCTGACACTGGATCGACCAGTCCTAGCGCTACCCCGTAAATCTGAGTGCCAAGCGAGGAGCAGCTAGTACCATTTTTAACGACTTTGGTATGTCGCGGCCCGGTCTTGTTATTATGAACATGAATATATTATGGTTTAGGGGTTGGGAATTGAACGGTTTCTGAGATACATGCCATTTTAAGAAGTAGAGGTTTGGGCATCGCCAGAGTCACCCAAGGGGACCTGAAGGTTTGTGTCACTGAATGTATCTTATCATTAGTAACATGATATTATAAGGTTAAGGGGTGAGGGTCTGAAGAGTTTCTCAGATATGTGGCCTTTTATTAAGTGGAGGGATGAGGCATGACCCCAGTGCATCCCGGGGTGGGGGACGCCCAAATTGGTGCCACTGAATGTCTCTTACAATAACAAACAAGAGTTTATAAAGTTCTAGGGGTGGGAATTTGAATGGGTTTTGAGATATGAGGTCTTTATTGTAGTGAGTGTGTGTGTGGAGGTGGGGGCGGTAGGCCGGGCACCCTCGGTGCCCCCGAATGGCGTGTCTGTATGCATCTTATCATTAGGGGCAAGAATATACATGTATATAGTTTAGAGGTAGGGATCTTAAAGGTTTCTGATTGATGATTTGGCCTTTTATAATGTGATGGAGCTGGGTCATGGCCCTGTCACGCCCATGTTTGTTTTTTTTTTGTTTTTTTTTTTTGGGGGGGGGGGGGGGGGCTTCGAAACAAAATTTTGGCGGATTTGTGCATGTCCCAATGGGAGGTTTTGGGTCTGTGGTTTTGAATTTTGAACCCCCATTGCAAACCCAGCAGTTGCACAAAAACATATTGCTTCAAGGATCTTGCTATAAATGTTTTGTCAATATATCTGCAATGAATTGGCAGTATATGCCATTTTTGCAATTTTCCTAATTATAAGTCTATGGACACTACGAGTTGCCATAGCATTCAAACTAATAAGCCGTTTATCATAAAAGGTAGAAGATTGCTAAAGGAACATTTCTATGAAAGTTTTATCAAAATATCCGCAAAGGCTCGGCAGCAAGTACCATTTTTCAAGTTTTCCAATTGTATGTCTATGGAAAACCTTAAGATGTCATAGCAACCGAACTAAAGAACCGAATTTAATAAAAAAACAACAACACAAAACCTGCAAAGGCTAATAAGATGATATCTGCACGAAGTCTCAGCCTCATAAAGAATATGGTTTCTGAGGAGGTGATTTTGTTTAATTTTTCTTATTGTTTTTTTTTTTTTTTTTTTTTGGCGTTTTGGTTTTCATGGCAACCAATAAATATGAGCAGTAGGCCTTAAATCATATGACAGATAGAATATTGCCAAAGGTACATTTCTATGAAAGTTTTGTCAAAATATCTGCAGACGCTTGTCAGTAAATGGCATTTTTTAATGTTCCCCATTATAAGTCTTTGGAACCTTATACAGCTGATTTTCATACAAAAACCAGTGCTTCAGCTGAAGTGCACGACCCGCCGGATGCTTTTAGCTTTATGAGTGTTACCATATATGGGTATGGCGGCCATTTTGGTCATGTGACCTGGACCTAAAACGGTTCCCCCAATAAATGCGCCTTATCGTAAGGAGAAAAAATGTATCTTATACTTAAGTACTGTGTTCTGAATCGTTTGCAGAATAAAATGCATTCTTTCTTTTCCAATACAAAAGCATATGTGTCAAAGTTTGACCTAGGCACAAAGAAGGTCAAGGTCAACCCAGGGTCACCATTTTAGCAATTGATGATGGGCCTACGTCCCAGATGCGTTTTATCAAGTTTCGTGGAAATCTGCCCAGTGGTTCTGGAGAAGACTATTTTTGAAGGGTTTTTACCGTATATGGCTTGGCGGCCATTTTGGTCATGTGACCTGGACCCCTTGAGCAATTTTTGGTTTCCCCGATCCCATAGAGGATCCATATGAAATTTGACTTCAATCGGCCAAACGGTTTCCGAGGAGAAGCAGTTCGAAAATTTTCACATTGTTCGCCTCGGCGATGCTATACTAAATGGAATATTATATTTCTCAAGTTCATTGGTTAGATCGCATTGATATCTATCGGCATGCCAAAAATTGTTTAAATATTCCAAGCGATTAAGTCACTATCACCAATTTTCTCAAACGGGTTACGGACGGACAGACAGACCATATATGGTTTGGCGGCCATTTTGGTCATGTGACCTGGACCCAATGAGCAAATTTTGGTTTCCCCCATCCTATAGAGGTTCCATATGAAATTTGACTTCAATCGGCCAAACGGTTTCCGAGAAGAAGCAGTTTGAAAATTTTCACATTTTTCGCCTCAGCGAGGCTATAATAAATGGTATTATTTCGCAAGTTCATTGGTTAGATCTCATTGATATCTATCAGTATGCCAAAAATTGTTTATATATTCCAAGCGGTTAAGTCACTATCACCAATATTCACAAACGGGTTACGGACGGACAGGCTGACAGAATGACACGGTGATTTTAGGGCACTCTTAGAAAATCAACCGACTTCAGTCGGTCGCTTTTTCTGCGGGTCGTGCAATTACACTCACCCAGCCGAGGGCTGCTACAGATGAAATTTGGGCCCAATCGGCTCAGTGGTTTCATGAGAGTGTTGACGACAGACGACACCAGATATACGACATATGACGACAACGGACAACTGCATATCCTATAAGCTCCCCCGGGTCATTTGGCTCTGGTGAGATAAAAATCACAGTCAGTCAACTGAGAAACAGCTTCCAGCAATAAGTTGATTCAGTGCTGAATCAACGTGAAACCTACGTTACGAACTTTGTTTTAACGTTGAATCAAAGTTGGGTACCAGCTTCAATGAAATAGCCGTGACTTCATGTGGTCGGCCTAATTGACATTGTTGAAAACAAGACATTGCAAGAGGGCCAAAATGGCCCTGGATCGTTCACCTGATCCTTTCTGTACAGAAACATGGTAGGTAACATAAGATGGAGTCAGCGGTTTGAGCCTTTTTATTTGACAGTGACCCAAGCAGCATTTCTGTGAAATTATTTCAAAATCAGTTTACCTCTTCAGGAGTAGAAGTCATTTTAAAAGTTTTTTTTTTTTTTTTTTTTTTAGTTTTTGTGGCAATCACGTTCAGTGGAGGGAATCAATTTTGACATTTTGCCTGAGGGTCATCTATGTAACATGCCTTCTTAATTGTTTTCTTTCAGGGGATGAAGGCTTTCAAAAGTTTCCTTCGACAATGCAGAGCCGACAGTTGCCCAGTGTAACTGACAATGCCCGTGGTGACAAAGGCGGGGTGGGAGGGTGGGGGATTGGCATAAGATGAGGCGGTGGTTCGCTTTGTTAACACAGATCTGAGTTGAATGTCTCCATCTGGAACCATTTGGACAGTCAGAGTCAGATTCTAATGCACCAGAAGGCGACTAACTGGCTCAGTCTTACTTACAATGTCACATGGTGACAAGGGTTGGGGTTGGGTGGGGTAGGGGCCGGACTAACAGAGTTAGCATCAGAAGCTAGACTTATGACATTCCCTTTAGCAATACAGAGCTGACATGTATGCCAATGTCTAGGCACCTTGTGGACATTGAGGGTCAGATCCTAATACGCCATGGAAAGATGAAGTGCTTATGCTAACAATGCCTCATGGTGACAACCGGGCGTGGCTTGGAGAAGGGCTGGAATCAGAAGCTAGACTTATGAGTCGGTGGTTCCCATATAAGTTATACACAGCTGATGCATTTCACTATCTGGGCACACATTGAGGGTAAGTTTCTACTGCACAAGGCGGAGATTGGCACCAGTGCTTTAATTTGAACAATCTTAGCAGCGGGCCACAAGATGAATCTTCAAACTAAATATCAATGACTTGGGCCTTCTTGTTTCAGACAAGGGAATTTTTAAACCTCTTCCCAATCTTAGTCTATGTAAAACTGGTGGGCCATTTTTGGCCCCAGGCTCTACTTGAAACTGCATGTCAAATGTCAAAGACCTGGGCCTTCTTGTTTCAGTCAAGATGTTAAAAGGTTACCCCTGTAAGTCTATTTAAAACAGGTGGGTTCAGAGGCGGTGTGATGTTTGGCCCCAGGGCTATTATTTAAACAATCGTGGTTAAGGTCCACTATATAAAGGTTCAAAGCAATTACCACAGACCTGGGCATTGCGATTTCAGGGTAGAAGTATTTATGGTTTCAGGAAAAAAAATCTATTATTGGCTCCTGTCACCTTGATGTGCCACGGACCGGAACCGTTTGAACAACTGTGAAAGGGGGCCATCAAAGGATCATTCCTGTGACATTGTCAAAATCTGATCAGTGGTTTAGAAGATATCGTTTCTAGAAATTGTTTACAGACGCACAGACGCATGGCGGATGGCGGATGTAATGTGATCCCAAAAGCTCACCTTGTCCCTACGTGACAGGTAGGCTAAAAGACGACAATGAACAACATCTAGTTCTAAGGAAGTGGCTTTAAGAGTGTGCAAACAGTTCTATAAGGAACATCTACAATTACCTTTTCATAGGAACAAGCCAGTGCCGGGAAGCAGGTTCGGTTGTTGTATGTCTTCATACCCTTTTCCCCACAACCTACGTAAAATCCACCTGTCGACCACCATCATTGACAATGGACTTATTCTGCAAAGTGTCAAAGTAAAATTTTCTCTTATCGGACACCCGTCTATGCTACTAACTAGTAGAGTGTTTGCTTCCCTCGCATCTCATTATCCCTAAAGCCCAATATAGACGGAACATTTTCCTATTTCTGCCAGCTGACGAGTGCGGCTTTAACGTGTTACAGCGAGCTGCAGCATGTAAATCTGAAGAAATATATTTTTGTATTAGAGGGCTAAATCTAGGTATATTCATTATATTCATTTTTTTTGTTTGTTTTTAAATGCTAAAAATCGTTACATTGGCTACTAGGTCATCATTGGGCAGCAAGGCTTGAGATGTCATTTCATCTCAATGTCGGGTAAAAGTTCCACAAAATTGGGAGCAACGTCTCCAAAATGACATTTACAGTGTTGACGGGGGCGTTAAACCTTCAATCAAACAAACAAACGGTCAGTTCAAAACCTCCGAACAAATTAATTATGTATTTTAACATTCTTTGGTGTCAATTACATTTTCCAATCGTGCATTGTTGAAAGTGCATGTTTTTTTGTTGTTGTTTTTTTTCTAATTTTTAAATGTATTTTTATGGACACAAATATAATCTTCAAACTGAAATACTAAGAGTCCGATGTTAAATGATTGAGCCATAAGCCAAGCCAAGTTTAACATAGTGTCCCCTCCATACAGAGATATACGAACAAGAAGACCAAGATGGTTCTTAATGGCTCACCTGAGTCATTAAGGGACTCTGGTTTTGTTTTGTTTGAATTGAGGTTTAACGTCCCCGACAACACTATTTAGGTCATTTTAGAGATGTTGCTTACAATTTTGTGGGACTTTAACTCGAAAATGAGATGAAATGACATCTCAAGCCCTGTCGCCCAATGAAACCAAACAGCTTATATGCATTGGGCGGTCTGACTCTCACCATTCTACCTCCGCAGGCTAAGTCCTTCTAAGCGGTTTACTAGTACTCATGTGTGGTCAGTTTCAGTTCTGTGTGGAAGCACCGTGCAGCGTAATCTATTTCTTCAAGCCCCGATAGGCGGGGGCGAGAACAGATTCTGGTGTTTTTTTGTTTTTTTTTGGTTTGGGTTTTACGGCCCTTTCAAGATTATTTCACTCATATCGAGCCGATCGTTAATCAGAGGTGGGCGAAAACCGGAGTACCCGGAGAAAAACCACCTGACCTTCCGTTGCAGAACTTGGCGTCTCACACGTGGCCCGAGCGAGGCTCGAACCTACGGCGGTGAGAGACCTAATGACTAAGAGTCAGCGCTCTTATCCACTAGGCCACGGAGGCCCGTTAGATTCTGGTGTGCCCAGATAGATTATAAGACCTAATTTTGACCCGATATGACAAATTTCAAATTTGGTTTTATCAGATCAAAAGCTATCGCGTTATCATGAAGACAAACGTTCTGGTCATGTTTCATTAAGACGGAAGCAAATAAGTTGTATCTGTAGACAGTTAACAAGGCAATAAACACATTTGACTAAGTTGTCTAGTTTTTGACTCGACACTGTATACTCGAACCTGAAAGAGATTTCATACATTCTGAAAAACTTCACGAAGAGTGAAGCAAATCTGTGGTCACTATAAATTAAAGGCATTTGACCTAGTTGTTTACTCCGCTTAGTCAATATTCGAGCTGGACTGAAACATCATCACGACGGACATTCGGTTAATGTCACGCAGAATGACACTGTGGCATAGTAAAGGGTTAACCAGGGTTTAAAGAA